>CM065713.1:32399005-32401505 GCA_017654935.2 Phymorhynchus buccinoides | reverse complement strand
TTGTTTTAAGGGGGACAGGGTGAGGAGGGGGTGGGGGCAGACTTGGGAAACCTAGCTATCAACTTGGTCATACCAGGTAGCGGGATTTATCCCTGCTCTTACCGACTTTCAACTGCCGTGGGATTTTTACATGCGTAAAGCGCACGGGTCAGACTAGATTTAAGTCCCCATCCGAAGGACTCGACGATGTTCAGTTCGATTTTCCTGTCGAACTAGAAAGAACGGGCGCAAGCCGGGATTCGAACCCGGGGTCATTCACGCTGCAGTCATGCATTGAAATCGGCAGGCGAATGTCTTAACCACTCTGCCAACAGTATGGTCACTATTGGGTTTTTTTAAAGAGTGAGAAATAAAGAGGAAGAGGAGAGAAGAGAAGAGAGAGAGTAGATGAGGAGAGAGAGAGAGAGAGAGAGAGAGAGAAACAGACAGACATACAGACAGAGAGACAGAGACATAGAGAGACACACAGACAGAAACAGAGACAAGTAGAGCTACAGGTGTATACATTTCAATATTTTCTCCCCACTGACATTTCACGTTGAGAGTCATCTCTTTGCGTGTTCTCCCCACGTCGTTGGAAGCCACGCATGCTATGGTGTCCCCGTTATAACTGGAAGGAATGCTGGGAATGGTCAGAGTGCTGCCACCCTCCCCCTCCAGGAGCTGGTTGTTCCGGAACCAACTACGGACAGAAACCAAGATGGCGGAGACATTAGCAAATTGAGCTAAAAACCCCAAAAAAACATTCTACAATAAGTTATACATCTGTATTGTTAATAATTCTGGGACTTTCCTGGTGTTGCACTGCCTCCGGGCATTGCCTCCAGGACCGTTCCCACCATCTGTATATCTGCTAATGTCCCATATGTGTCTGTTCCAGACCTCGGAGGACGTTAAACAAATTTTCATTCTTCAAATCAAAACATTTTCATAATGTATAAAAAAATAAATAAATTGGAAATGTGAATTTATGCTCCAACTCTCTCTCTCTCTCTCTCTCTCTCTCTCTCTCTCTCTCTCTCCTCTCTACCTCCATGAAATGGTCACAGGGTTGGCCACTCCAGAACAGGAGAAGCGGACAAAGTCGTACTGCTGGATGGTTCGACTGATGTTGACACTCATCGTCACCTCGGGGACGTCTGTCAACAGTAACGCATCTCTAAAACAATCATCAATACGCTTCAGTCAATTCTTTAGGCCGGGTGCACATTAGATGCGTATGTTTCGTACAGAAAATCCTAAATAAGTGAAAGAAAGAAAGTTTAAAGTTTACGCATATATAGGGGAAATTTGGACACATGCGCAAATCTTTTCTCTTCTTTGTTTCACTTATTTATAGATTGTACACGGGTTTCCGCATGGAATATCCGCTTATGTGTGTACACGGCCTTAAGCTTATATATATTATGAGGATCTGTTTTGGTATGAAAAACAACAACAAATCGAATAAGTACAAAATTATCCCCCCTCCCTCTCCTTTGCCAAAATATCCAATTCATAATTAAGGTATTGTTTGGCGTATTAATTTTGATGTAGGCTCTATTTTTCTTACATCAAAGCATCTGCTTGAAACCCCAAAAGGAAATAGCAATCAATAGGAGTGAAAATCTGTTTAACGTTCTCCGGTCTGGAACACACACATGGGACATTAGTAGATATAAAAACGGTGGGAACGATCCTGGAGGCAATGCCCGGAGGCACTGCAACACCAGTACCAATACAGATAAGTATATAGAGAGCAATGATAAACCCCTTTCGATCTTTAATAGGGTCCCTGTTGGTGTTTTTTCCACTGGGAGATTGATCATTATTTTGAATGTTAGTCTTCCAGATAGTGATTCGTTCGAAGCTAAAAAAAATATGTGAATTGTATGTGTGTGTTCATTGTTTTAATGGTGACAGACTCTGTCACTCATTTAGCACCCACCTTTTACAATAATATTCTACAATAGAAACCATTCATGAAGAAGAAGAAGAAGAAGAAGAAGAAGAAGAAGAAGAAGAAGAAGAAGAAGAAGAAGAAGAAGAAGATCATGATGACAATGACGATGGTGAAAAGGAGGCTACACATAAACTCACAATGGACAATCCAGCGTACTAAAGGTAGTGAAAGCTCTCTAAAGAGAAACGTTTCCAGATTGATATTTCGTCAGTAATATTGATGGTGATGGGTAGGTAGAAGAGGAGGAGGGGAAGGACGGGGGAGGAAGAAGAAAAAGAAGAAGAAGAAGAAGAAGAAGAAGAAGAAGAAGAAGAAGAAGAAGAAGAAGAAGAAGGAGGAGGAGGAGGAGGAGGAGGAGGAGGAGGAGGAGGAGGAGGAGAAGAAGAAGAAGAGAAGAAGAAGAAGAAGAAGAAGAAGAAGAAGAAGAAGAAGAAGAAGAAGAAGAAGAAGAAGAAGAAGAAGAAGAAGAAGACAGCAGCACACTCACACTGCACATCCAGAGTGGCGAAGGTAGTGAAAGGCCTCTCCATGAACTGGTTGATGGCGCGACACTCTATC
>CM065713.1:32384005-32386505 GCA_017654935.2 Phymorhynchus buccinoides | reverse complement strand
ACACACCACTGTGAACCGAGCTGGGTTCGAACCCGCGCACTCGCAAACCTGACGGATTACGAGCTAGCGACTCGGACTTACCAACTGAGCTACAGCTGCCCCTGATGCTTGTTGCTCGAAAGCAAAGCGTGTGTACGCCCGTACGCAGTTTCCGAATATGACTGCCAAGTCGAGCCAGATAGCAGAAGGAGGCATATTATGCTATTCCGGCGGGCTGTGCTAGAATGTGTTGACAGATCAGTGGAGATGCCTTGCCCATTGTACATCCCCACTCTCTCGGCAAAAGGAATATGAGGACAGACTGATGGAGTTTAGGGAAGGTCCCCCCCAGGCCAACCAATCCCTTTGACTGCAGCACTAGAGCCAGTACAAATACCCCCCTAGTTAGAGAGTCATAGTCTTCCTCAAAAAGACTTAGCATAACCACGATATTCTGATACTGTAGTAGAACATATTTTATTGTACAGCTCTCATGTTACTATTGGCCCCCACTACAAACTAATGTCAACCAGTGATCAGACCCCAGTACACGCATTACATAAAATGTCTGGTACATAAATTACTTATATTTCATCAGATTCTTGTACGTGGGACTACAACATAATACAGTAGAACAAAACTAATAAGATTTCGTCTGAGGCCAGATTCGTGGAAGACAGTAGAATTTCACGATAATCCTGCCTCATAAAACGTCACAATCGGATCGCATTGGGGTCGAATCGTATGCAGTGTGGCTGGCTCTTTACAGGCTGGGACAGGGCTGCTCTCGCGTTGATAGGATGGGCGTGGCTGGTGCATCTCTGGGTCCCATCAGCACCTTCGGGTGTTTCTGTTTCATTTCAAGTAGACGGAAGATTCAGGACTCACCTCGTCAAAATCGCATCGTATTCAGATACAATTCCTATGTGTGTGACTGCCCCTTTGCCCTGCTACTAGTGAGGCCCGATTCCATCGAGATTTCTTGCTTTCTATCTTCTTCACAAGGCATCTGAGCCTTTATCTCCCCCCCCCCCCCCTAATCGCCCACCTTTCATCATCATCATCATCATCACTATCATCATCATCATCATCGTCATCATCACCATCATCATCTGTCTCTTCGTCGCCTCCTTCGTTAGGGGATAACGATCGGTGAGATGGTCCATAGAGACACTGCTCTCTCTCTCTCTCTCTCTCTCTCTCTCTCTCTCTCTCTCTCTCTCTCTCTCTCTCTCTCTGACAGTCGTTCAACTCTCCTATAGGACCCTAGTCCGATCCAGTGTTATTTTCTCTCTTTGTTTTTGTTAGGTAGTAATATGTCCCCGTCTCTATGTGCCCCCGTCTCTATGCGTCACCACGTTTGCCTCTATGTCTCCCCATGGACATAACGAGGGTGACACATATAGACGGGGACACATAGAGACGGGGGCACATTGAGGGTGACACATAGAGACGGGGGCATAACGAGGGTGACACATAGAGACGGGGACACAAGAGACGGGGTGACACATAGGACACATAGAGACGGGGGACACACATAGAGACGGGGGACACAATGAGGGTGACACATAGAGACGGGGGCACAATGAGGGTGACACATAGAGACGGGGGCACAACGAGGGTGACACATAGAGACGGGGGCACAACGAGGGTGACACATAGAGACGGGGGCACAACGAGGGTGACACATAGAGACGGGGGCACAACGAGGGTGACACATAGAGACGGGGGCACAACGAGGGTGACACATAGAGACGGGGGCACGAGGGTGACACATAGAGACGGGGACACAATGAGGGTGACACATAGAGACGGGGACACAATGAGGGTGACACATAGAGACGGGGGCACAATGAGGGTGACACATAGAGACGGGGGCACAACGAGGGTGACACATAGAGACGGGGGCACAATGAGGGTGACACATAGAGACGGGGACACAATGAGGGTGACACATAGAGACGGGGGCACAATGAGGGTGACACATAGAGACGGGGGCACAATGAGGGTGACACATGGAGACGGGGGCACAATGAGGGTGACACATAGAGACGGGGGCACAATGAGGGTGACACATAGAGACGGGGGCACAATGAGGGTGACACATAGAGACGGGGGGACACAATGAGGGTGACACATAGAGACGGGGACACAATGAGGGTGACACATAGAGACGGGGGCACAATGAGGGTGACACATAGAGACGGGGACAATGAATGAGGGGGGCACAATGAGGACACATAGAGACGGGGGCACAATGAGGGTGACACATAGAGACGGGGACACATGGGTGACACATAGAGACGGGGCACAATGAGGGTGACACATAGAGACGGGGGCACAATGAGGGTGACACATAGAGACGGGGGCACAATGAGGGTGACACATAGAGACGGGGACACAATGAGGGTGACACATAGAGACGGGGGGCACAATGAGGGTGACACATAGAGACGGGGGCACAATGAGGGTGACACATAGAGACGGGGGCACAATGACACATAGAGACGGGGGCACAATG
>CM065713.1:32349005-32371505 GCA_017654935.2 Phymorhynchus buccinoides | reverse complement strand
ACGCATAAAAACAGCACGGATGGAAGTTCAGTTTAACGTCGCGTATCGGCTTTCGCCATGTACGACGGGCTGAACAAAACAAAAATTTATGTTCCTGAATCACTGTCTTAGCCAAAAGGCCGAGAAGCGATCAGAATCGATGAAAAAAACAAACAAACAGCACGTAACTGAATAGCTTTTTATATATAGCCTTGGGGTTCGGACCCGTGATTTGAGCGCGCGCGATCATGTGCACACGCGCGCACAGAAAAATTCATGACAACTGTGTTATAGACCATTCATCAAGAAATGTTGTGAAAAAAACTGCATTAAAATACATGCAAAACTTCGCGAGATATTAGCGATTATGTGTTTCGGGGTTTGAACCCCGTAACTGGCGCGACCTTGACCTTAATGTAAAACTAAATAGATCAGTGGATAGCTTGCATCTTGGCAAACTAGTATGCCAACTTTGATGATGATAGACTGAATAGTTTTTGAGAAAAGCGGACGAATAACCGGACGGACGGAGGCACGCCGGACACCGGACGGACGGACGGACGGACCAGACAAAAACAATAGCTCCCCGAACCTTCGGCTCGGGGACTAATAATCAAGAAGCATTCCCACTCGTTTTTGTTTTACCTTCTAACGATGCAATTTGTCTCTTGTTTTCTGTGAACTCTTCATACACTGGTGCCAGAGAAAGAAGATGTATCGTCTGTGACGTAGTGAGCCAGAGAGAAGAAAACGAGGTAGAGATGTGCCCCTCCCCCAGTCCCCCCTCTTACATTTCCCAGCTCTCCCCACATCTTCACACCTGCCTTTCTTACCAAACATTAAGCTGTATCTTATCAACTTTTTGAGCTAATTATCTTTGTTGAATAATTAATCGCAGTCATGATAAAGGCCATTATCTAATAGGACCCCCCCCCCCCCCCCCCCTGTGTAGTGCAATACACACAACAGCCGCGGAGCATTTGTCACACTCACAGTCTTGGTTCATTGCGTTTTTGTTTGTGGCTCAAGCCACAAACCTATAACTCACTTTGTCGGTCCAAATCGAGGCTACAAAATTGTCGCACTTCAAATCGAGGCTGCACTTCAAATTGAGGCTGCTCTTTAAAATGATGTTTCGTTTTCAATTGTCGCACGCCACAAACGATTGCGAATCCGCGCTCGTTTCCGTCTTGCCTTTATCTTCTACCGTTATTGAATGCATGTGTTTAATTATGTAAATGGATGAAAATTAGTGTTAAATATAGCAAACGATAGAGGATGAAGTACTCAATCTGCAGTAAGAAAGGCAAGACTGAAAAAGTGGAAACAAACCGAGAAATGGAGGGGGTGGGGGGGCGCATCTTTACTAAAAACAAAGAAAAGAAAGAAAAAATAATGTGAGCTGAAAACGGAAGAATATAAACATATACAAAGAAAGAAAGAAAGAAAGAAGAAGAAGAAGAAGAAGAAGAAGAAGAAGAAGAAGAAGAAGAAGAAGAAGAAGAAGAAGAAGAAGAAGAAGAGTGAGAAGAAGAAGAAGAAGAAGAAGAAGAAGAAGAAGAAGAAGAAAAAGAAGAAGGAGAAGAAGAAGAAGAAGAAGAAGGAGAAGAAAGAAAAAGAAGGAGAAGAAGAAGAAGAAGAAGAAGAAGAAGAAGAAGAAGAAGAAGAAGAAGAAGAAGAAGAAGAAGAAGAAGAAAGAAGAAGAAGAAGAAGAAGAAGAAGAAGAAAGAAGAACAAAAACACCGCGACAAACTCAGACTCCTTTGCCCGATCTAAACTACTCACAAAAAGTTAAGGATCACTATGAGAAAACAGGTGCGCAATAAACTCCGTTCGCTCCTGTTATTTTTTTCTCAGTCAAGCCAAATTGTTATGAATTCTTGTTCAGCTGTAAGTGGGCGATGTTGTGTTAGTGGAAACATTGCACGTGATTCTCTATTACTGAGCTTGGCAGCAAAAGAAAAAGCGGAAACTTGCGAAAAAGGACCTTGTTTTGGATCGTTCTGCATGAACACATTGCACAAGCCAGATGGAAAAACCATTATGCACGTGCAAGCACTGCTGTTTATGTGTGAGATGCTGTCTCTTGCTTGGCTTTATAAGAAGACATACCACCAGTATTAGGCCTGATTTGACAATGCCTCCACGACGAAAATTGAGCGAGTTGGATAGGGGACGAGCTGTTGCATGGTTCCAAGATGGTGTTCCCAAGCGAGAAGTGGCCAGGCGACTTCAGGTGTCCATCTCGGTCATTGTCAGACTGATTCAACGCTTCACAGCCACTGGGAGGGTCCATGAAAGACGCAGATCTGGTCGACCGAAGAAGACAACTCCACGTGAAGATCGTCTCATTGAACGACAAGCCCTGCAGACAAGAACAGCCTCTTCCAGCATCATTCGAAGGCAGCTGAGGGTGGCTACTAACATCAACATCAGCCAGCAGACCATACGGAACCGCCTTCATGGGTTTAACCTCCGTTCTCGTCGCCCAGCTGTACGGCCACGCTTAACTCCAGCCCATAGGGCAGCACGCCGCGCCTTCTGCAGACGTCACGTGAGGTGGACACGTCAGCAATGGTCCCAGGTCCTGTTCAGTGATGAATCACGCTTCACCCTGAACCACAACGACGGCCGACTGAGGGTCTGGAGGCGCCCAGGGGAACGCTTTATTGACGCCACTGTCCAAGAAAAGGTGGCCTTTGGTGGAGGTTCTGTAATGGTCTGGGGGGCCTTCAGCCTTCACCACAGAACACCCTTGTATCATGTACAGGGTAACCTGACTGGCCTCCGATACCGGGATGAGATCCTTCGACCGCTGGCTGTGCCTACACTGCAGCAGATGGGACCGCCGGCTGTCTACCAGGATGACAACGCTCGCCCCCACAGGGCAAGGGTGGTCAACGACTTCCTGCAGCAGTCTGGAGTCAACAGAATGGAGTGGCCAGCATGCAGTCCCGACCTCAACCCAATTGAGAACCTCTGGGATGAGCTGGATCGCAAAGTGAGGAGCAACCACCCCCCTCCCAGGGATGCCCAGCACCTCTACCAGATGCTGCAGGCTGAGTGGCAGGCGCTTCCACAGAGGATCTTCACCACCCTGGTCAACTCCATGAGGACTCGCTGCGTCGAGTGCCAGAACAGCCATGGCGGATACACGCATTACTGAACTTTTGGGAGCATCAGAATGCCCTGTCTTGTGATTTCAATGACTTTGGGAAATCAAATTTCGATACGTACCCACTTTGATCAAATGTACAGACCAAACGATTGCTCGAAATTGAAGGCAATTGTGTATCGTTATCACTAAAGCATTGAATTAAATGTTGGCCAAAATTCAACGCATTGGCTTTCTTATTTGGAAAGTTATGAATTAGTTTGCAAGTGATCCTTAACTTTTTGTGGATAGCTTATATCGGGGCAAAGGACAATAAAGCGATTCTGATATTACACGTCGTCATGACTATCAATATCAATAATACTAATACTAATAATGGTGAGAGAACGACATAAACAGAATAGAAGGGTGTGGGCCAATGTTCGTTGATCGTGCTTTGAACACAGCCTGACTCTCAGCTGTGTCCGAGTATGACTTCAACACAGCTGTGTCCGAGTATGACTTCAACACATCAGATAAAGCACCGGGAATCATGTAGATCAACACCCCCCGCCTTCATTTCTCGGTTGTTTTTTCTCCGTTTTTGTCTTCCAGTCTCTTTCTGTGTCTCTATGTGGGATAGTCGCGCAAATGGTCAACCTATGGCGATATTTTTCACGCCAGAGGGCAGTCAATGCACTAGGGGCTTATCACGCGATTTTCTTACTTAGGCGTAGTGAGAGAGAGAGAGCGTGATGGTAGGACCACTCACTGTCTCTCTCTCTCTCTCTCTCTCTCTCTCTCTCTCTCTCTCTCTCTCTCTCTCTCTCTCTCTCTCTCTCTCTCTTTCTTTATCCCCAACTAATAATATAGAGAGGATTAGCCCCACACGAGCGTCATGCCCTCTGGCGTGAGAAAAATCGCACTAAGTCTGTCATTGTAGTCTTCATGGTCGCGGAAATTGCATAGAGGAACAGTCGCGCAAATGGACCTATTCGCGCTTTTTGACAAATCCCGGTGGTTGTGTGATCCCTGGTGTGTGTTGTGGTGTAGTAGCACCTCCCCCTCCGTGTTCCCCCCTTAACCCCCCCCCCACTCCCACAAGGGTCTCGTTACTGCATCCTACACCAGGTTTGTTTCATCATTGAATGCTATCCCCCCCCCCCCCCCCGGTGTCTTTCTTTTTCTCTCTGTTGTTGTCTCCCTTTGTAGCATAATAATACCTGTCTCTGTGTCTCTGTGTCTCTGCCTCCCTCTGTCTCTGTCTCTCTGTCTCTGTCTCTGTCTCTCTCTGTCTCTCTCTCTCTGTCTCTCTCTCTCTCTCTCTCTCTCTCTCTCTCTCTCTCTCTCTCTCTCTCTCTCTCTCTCTCTCTCTCTCAAAAAAGCGTATTGTTAATACTTCTTCTTCTTCTTCTTCTCACGTTGAAGATTCTGCTTCCCTTTAGGGGGTGGTACGACAAAGAGAGAACACAGCAAAAGATAGAATACAAAGTAAAATGATAACATATTATGGGGCAAAAGAAATGCTCTCAGGGCTGCCAACCCTCTGTTGCAGTTTCCAGGGACAAACTACAGAAAAAACAGGGACAGACTTATTTCCAGGGACAAACATCGCAATGTCATGCATCAGGGTCAAAACGAGCATTAACTTCCAATTATTTCATGATCAAGCAACATTTCTGTGACTGTTTTTTCTGTATTATTGATGTTTTTTGGGGGTGCCAATGTGCTTCAATATTCAAGGTCCCTTGGTGTTCAGTAACCTATGTGTAACATGCATGTTAGGAAACATTTTAAGTGTTGTGTTGGGTGTTCCTGTGTTCAATAGCAAGGCCAGCAAACAAGACAAGTGATTGTTCTACATTATTTTAATTCTACTCAGTTTCCAGGGACACCAGACAGAAAAGTGGAATCCCGGGACTGGGTGCCATTTTTGACTGTTTCCAGGGACATATACCTCTTGGGGGGGACGGCTGGCAGCCCTGTGATCCCAAGACAGTCAGGACATAATTGAAGTATTTACAGATACACAGTTTACTATGTAGAAAGATATTCATGAGATTCAAAACCGAAG
The DNA here is from genome assembly GCA_017654935.2 of Phymorhynchus buccinoides. Classification (NCBI taxonomy): domain Eukaryota; kingdom Metazoa; phylum Mollusca; class Gastropoda; order Neogastropoda; family Raphitomidae; genus Phymorhynchus; species Phymorhynchus buccinoides. The sequence continues at coordinate 32,366,358 of CM065713.1, read as the reverse complement.
GAAGTTAGATATTTGAAGATTTGATTTGGAAAACACACACACACACACACACACACACACACACACGCGCACACGCACGCACACACACACACACACGCACACGCACGCACACGCAGATGACACGCACCACTGTATGTTCAGTTACCTTGTGCTCTACCGCTCACAGGACATAATAAATGAATTTTCGGCGATATCCACATAAATGTTTTCACATTGTCGACAATATCAGCATCACGTTTATCCACATATTTATTCGCATTGTCGGCAGTATCCACATTTTGTCCACTTTGTCGCCAACATCTACATTTATCCACTTGTCAGCAACATCTGAATTATCCACATTGTCGGCAAGACCAAAGTTTTCCACTTTGTCGGCAACATCTTAATTTATCCATTTGTTCCATCTTGTCGGCAACATCTGAATTTATCTACTTTGTCGGCAACATTCAAATGTATCCATGTTATCGGCAACATCCGAAAGCATCCACTTTGTCGGCAAGACCAAAGTTTTCCACTTTGTCGGCAACAACTGAATTTATTTACACTGTCGGAAACATCTGAAATTATCCACTTTGTCGGCAACATCTGAATTTATCCACTTTGTTGGCAAAATCGACATTCGTCAACACCTTCGGCGATATCCACACCAGTCCACATGTATGACAATATACACACGTATAGATCGACAATCTCATTAACGTCCACATTACTTTCATAATCCACATTGACTGAAAGAAGCTCTCAACACAGCCTTTGTAGCGTCAATCCATCCACCAAGCTGGCTAGTGGGAATGGCCCTATGATGGCACTGACGACATCTCACAACACACTGCATATTGGGTCCGTTTCACAAGGGATAACGTTACGTAGCGTTAGCGCAAATCGGCAAAAACAGTACTAAGAAACATCTCTTTCGCCGACGATTGTCGAAAACGTTTTGTGGCTGCTATCGAGGTAGCAAGCGACAAACTATTTGAAGGATCATGGGAAATATCAATACTTCCGGCTGTTTTATTTTTTAATATCTCGCGTGAACGAGACTTGAACTTTAAAAACGGAAGACCAAAACAACAAGCTTGTCACAGCAAATATTCTTTAGTCTATCGTGAAAAAAATACGGGATGATTTTAGCAAATTAAACGAACGCAAGACAATGTTTTGGAGTGCTCTTTCTTAATGTTTCATCATGTTAGATGGCATAATATAGTGCAAAATTTAATTTTCTGCACACAAACAGACGTGGGTGAAAATCGAAAACTTTGTACAAACTGACAGAGAGGTACGATTTATCTCCCTTATGATAGCAACCCTATTCTCTCTCTCTCTCTCTCTCTCTCTCTCTCTCTCAAAAGTGAAGAGGGTTGTCACTGGGCCTAGCCGTGAACATAGCGCGATGCTAGTATCCGAACTTAGCAAACGTTTAGGGTGTTTCTTAGACCCCTTTTGGCGTTAACAGTTATTCGTCGACACGGCGACACGGGGAAACGTTATCTAGAGAAACTGTACTCAAGAGTATAGTTTTTGTGAATGCAAACTCTCAAAAGAACAAACACGTGTTGACAGAGGAGACGTGCCACGCGCCAACACAGCCTGTAGCCAACGACCCTGGTCGTGCAATCACTAGTGTGTCTTAGACGGTCAACACGAGGTAGAGAGTATGCAAATTCTAGACTAAACTCCCAAAACGATTTGGCTGCTTAGCCTAATTTTACATACTGCTACCCGTGTTGACTGTGTGGAAGAAACTCTGCGGAGAGCTGAAACAGAGGGTCTTCAGAGAAGAAGCCCCCCTTGACTGTATAAGAGGCACTCGTGAACACAAAAACTGTTCTTGAAAGAGATTTCCACCGAATCACATGAACCATCCCATAACAATAAGACCTCCCCACCTGCACTCGCACGATCTACATGCACTGTTATTGAAAGAGATTATCCAAGGAGACATTGAAGCATTCTCCATCTCACACGTTCCATCCTTCCTTCCACATTGAATTGCTTTATTACTCTGAGCTTTTCTTCCAGGTCCCTTTCTCTTTTACCCCCCCCCCCCCCCCCTCTACATTCTCTTATCTAAGAAATGTATCAATAAAAAAATCATTTGAGTGTTGGCAAAAATAACCCCAATAAGCCAATCTTGACGCGTCAGTCATTTTCAAACTCAGCTTGCCCCTTCTTCAAACGGGTCACAACGTTTGTTGTCAAACGAATTGATTTAAAGTTCTCGTTTTCACGCTTGAGTAAAAAAAACATAAAGCCGGAATTCCATATGCGCGAATTTAGAGGGCGATATTCGCACGCGATTACATTCTCTACAACCCATAGGCGCGATAATCGCGAGCAATCAGTCGAAAATCGCTCGCGATTTTATTTTATCGCCTGGTGGAGCGATTTTGTTTTGTCCATGTGGTCGCGGTCGATAAATAGTCCGAAAATCGGCAAAACTAATATGACATCACGCCTCCCAGGAGAAGAGAGTAGAAGGGAGAGAGAGAGAGAGAGTTGATGCTGAAGAGAGAGAAAGAGGGATGAGTAGAGACGAGAGGAGAGATCGGATCGGAGAGGTGGACGATGAGAGAGCGCGAGAGATGGCGAGAGAGAGTGAGCGAAGAGAGCGAGTAGATAGAGATGAGAGGAGGTCAGAGACGATGTGGGAGATGAAGAGGAGGGAGGAGCGAGAGAGAGAGAAGAATAGCGCAGATAGACGAGAGATGAGTCAGAGATTTATGAGAGTCGAGAAAACAGGAGAGTAAGTGTCTCTCTGTCTCTTTCTCTAACTCCGTTTCTGTCGAGAGTCGAGTTCAGAGACGTCTGCAGACTCGAGATGCACATGTACGAGAGGGCTGAGACCAAACAACACAGGAGAGGAGATTCTGATGATAAGCACCCACAGACACGCAGCATTGAAATGATTATGAGACCTAGCAGAGAGGCAGAGGAGAGCAGAAGAGAAGAAGAGAGAGGAGACAGGATTGAGAGGAGGACGAGAAAGAGACGAAGATGAGAAGGAGAGCGATCTGAACGGAGAGAGGGCAGGAGGATATAAAGTAAAAGAGAGAGTGAGAGAGCAGCTGTCTTATCATGGAGGGTTGAGAGCAATCAGAATTTGAGATTGAATGTTAGAGAAAGATCGAGAGTGGGAGACTTCTGTGCAGGACTTGAGAATGATTGATTTTGATCAGCGTACAAGAGAATACACATCTCAGAAGACGAGAGACTAGGAAAGAGCACGACGAGGATGAAAGGATTCTTTCGATGAGAAGATGTAGGAGAGATAGTTTAAGATGTTTTCCAGGGAGAGATAAGAAGTTTCTGAAAGGAGTGAACATTCTGGAGAGAACGAATGAGGAAGAGGAGAGCAGATGGAGGAGCTCATGATTGTAGTGGTAAAAGTAGAGAGCGTGCCACAAACTAGGCGAGTTCGAGGGAGGAAGAGTTAAGAGCACATTTCATTCCAGGAGGATGAGACTTAACGTAGCGGAGAAGCATAAACCCAAATATGTGTAAGAATCGATGACAACTCTGAAGAGAGAGATGAGAGATAAGAGAGAGAGAGTCTCGACAGATAAGTGAGATGAGATACAGAGAACCAGAGAGATTTGCTGTCAAGATTGAGTCAGAGGGCAGACGGTCCGATTCATCTTTTAGTGCAATCAGAATTGTAGTTTGAGAATGAGAGTAAGAGGAGAGATAGCAGAGAGCAGAGCTCATGATAATCGCAGTGAGAGAGAGGAACGACGAAGAGAATTGAGAGATGATTTGAGTAGATGAGACCCTTGAGGTGACAGATGAGAGTCGCTAACTGAGAACGAGATAGAGAGAGGATGAGGGGATGGAAGTTTGTAACGATGCCCTTGAGAAAGAGAGCAGAGCAGAGAGAGAGATGAGAGAGCGGTGAGAGAGAGTAGTGAGAGAGAGAGAGAGAGTCCAGAGCAGGCAGACTGACAGAGATGAGGAAACCGAGAGACGGATAGAATGGAGACGCATTAATAAGAGAGAGAGGCCTAGGATCAGAGAGACAGACAAGGAGATGAAGAGTGAGAGGGTAGAGGCATCAAGAATGAGTGTCGGACGAGAGGGGAGTTCGACGCTTCCGGTTTAGATCGGAGAGAGATAGGACGGAGCAGAGAGTGAGAGAACGTGACTTGCAGAGAGTGGATGAGATGAGAGAGATGATCGAGAGAGGCGAGAGAGAGAGAGGAGACGAGAGAGACAGGGGAGTTGAGACGAGAGAGAAGAAGATGGAAGGAGATCCTGAGAGACTTAGACGACAGAGAGAGACATGAGGACGGAGAGACGAGACAGAGAACGACAGAGCAGAGACAGACAGAGGAGAGAGAGAGACTTGCATTCGAGCAGAGAGAGGAAGAGAGAGAGAAGGAGGGACAAGACAGACAGAGGCGAGAGACAGAGACAGAGAGTCAAGAGGATAGAGACAGAGATAGAGATGCGGACTGAAGACACAGACAGAGGACGAGGTGAGACTTGAGGAGCGGAGGATCTAGCAGAGAGAGCAGATCCAGAGAAGCAGCGGAAGAAATATTGATGAGGAGGAGAGAGAGACAGATAGAGGAGAGACACAGAGAGAGCGAGCAGAGTAGCTCGACAGACCTTGAGAGAGAGAGAGAGAGACGAGAGAGATTCTGTAAGAGGGAGAGAATGAGAGTGCAGAGAGAGGAAGATCGAGATGACAGAGAACGAGAGATCGCAAGATACCAGTCGCGGAGAGGAGCAGGAGAGAAGAGAAAGAGATGAGAGCAGTGACAGAGAGAGCTGAGAGAGAGCGATGCAGAGAGAGACGAGAGAGAGAGGTTTGAGAGAGAGAGTGTGAGAGAGAGTGAGAGAGACAGACAGAGAGATGAGGAGTAGCGAAGAGGACATATACGGAATGGAAGAGAGAGAGAGAGAGAGACAGAGAGAAGAGATGGTGAAGATGAGAGAGAGAGGGAGATGAGAGCATTGATGGCAGACAGAGACGAAGATGACGAGCACTAACAGACGGAGCATTGATAAGAGATGAGGAGGAGCAAAGGAGAGAGGACAAACACCCGAGAGAGAAATAGGGATGTGGCAGACAGATGTTATTGTCGATTGTCTCCGTCTGTTCCCCCTTCACAGTTTAGGAGAAGCAGTAATAACGCCCATGCAGAGAGAAGAGACCGGTGAGTATCGTAGACGTAGCTACGTAGAAGACGCGAGAGAGAGAGCGGTCGAATGCTCGCGGCGAGAGAGAGGTACAGAGAGCGAGATGAGAGAGAGATGAGAGAGCAGAAGCTCCGAGTGATTAGTATCTGATACCGAGACCGAAGAGGAGGGGTGAGAGTGAGAGAGAAGATGGAGTTGAGAGATTGTTGGAGTGAGACGCGAGGAGTGAGAGGAGAGAGTTAGATAGACCGAGTAAAAGAGAGTGAGATTGGAGAAGAAGAGATTGAGAGATGGGAGGAGGAGATGGAGCAGTGAGGAATTAGAGAGCAGAGAGGAGAGAGACACTGAGAATTGAGCAGAGGGGAGAGGAGAGTGGAGCGAGAGGGGGACGGAGACCTTCTCGAGGAGCAGAGAAGAGAGCCAGACAGGAGGAGGCGAGAAGCTGGAGGATGGCAAGAAGAGGGGGGAGGGGGACATACACAACCCTCGTTTCCCTTCCCCAATAGCTACTTCCAGCTGAGGAGGAGTCTCCCCAGGAGGTGAAGCGTGAGATTGAGAGATTCCGTTTTGAAGAACTAGACATAGTAGAAAAGAAATAGGAGAGCCCAAGGAACATAGTGGAAAGACGAGAAGCGGAGAGTGGAGAAGGGATGAGAGTAGAGGAGAAAGGAAAAAAGAAAGAAAAAAAGTGAAAAGTTTAAGGAACAGAAAGGCATGGAAAGGCAAATAGAAAGAGGTAGAGAGGAAAAGGGAGAGGGGGGCTAAGACATGAAGAAGGAGACAAAGAGACAGGAGTGAAAGAGGGAGAGATAGACAAGAGAGAGATATAGGAGAAAGGCAAGAATAAGAGGGAGACTAGAAAGGCAAGAATGATCAAGCAAAACAGACGTGAGGGAGGGAGCTTTTTTGGGAGGGAGAGAAAAAAAGAAAAGAAAAAAGGAAAAAAGAAGGCAGAAAAAAAACATGACAGAACACAAAAAAAAATACTGAGCCTGAAAAAGAAAGTGAAAGAAAAAGAGCAAGGAGAAAAAGAAAAGAAAAAGGAAAGGATAATTAAGAAAGACATTAAGAAGATGGAGAGGACTGAGACGAAAGAGAGAGCGAGGAGAAAGACCCCCTAAGAAGAGGAGAAAGAGAAAAGCAAGCGAGGAGAGACAGGAGAGACAGGAGAGACAAGAGAGAGAATAGGAGAGACAGAGAGATAGACAAGGAGAGAAAGACGATACGAGAGAGCTAGAACTGAGAGTATGAAACGACCGAGAAAGCTGACGAAAGAGAGACAATGAAAGGAAGCAAAGAGAAGAAAAGGTGCAGAAGACGGCGACGTTTCCGAGATCGTATATTTTTAAAGAAAGAGGGAGACGTTGAGAGAGGAGTTGAAAGAAGAGAGGCGAGATTGAGAGGATGAAGGGAGACTGGAGATGAGAGAGACTGGACGAGAAGAGTACGAGAGCAACGCCAGGATCGACGAGAATCGAGAGGGAAGAGAGAATGAGAAGAGGGTGAGAGATGGGAGGCAGGAATGGAAGAGGTAGACGAGACGAGGAGACGACATAATTGTTCCTGGCACGTGCGGCACGGGACACACACGGAAGACGCATGTTGCACGTGCTGAACTCAGTGTTTGAGGTCAACCTGCGTTAGGGCCAGCCACACTACACACAATTCGATTCCCTGCGACCCGAATTTGACATTTTGTTTTAGCATGACTTGCAATAATATCACTGTATTGTCATGGAGAAAGAACACCAAAATATCAACGTTATTGTGGCAATAAAATCATGGAAACAAAAAAAAAAAAAGAAAAAAAAAAAAAAAAAAAAGCTATTAAATATTCACTCCAAAGAAAAAGAGAGAAACACTTCACCGATAAAACTGAGAGCTTTATCTTCTGCATCGAACACCATTAGCTTAATGATGCAACGAATAATTATGTATATCGTGTGATGGGCCTAATTTGTCGAGTATGCCTAATAGTGCCATCAACACACGATGACAGAAATTCCAAAAAAAGTTTAACAAAAACACACATCAAGCTTGCTTTTTCTTTCAAAACGCAGACATGTATCAAAACTTGTCCTGAATGTAAGCCGCGCGCGGCGCGCCTGCGCTTACGCGCGCTGTGTGGTGTGTGCAGTGCGTGTGCGCGCGTTGCGCGCGCGAGTGTGTGCGCGCGCGCGCGCGCGTGACGAGCGCGTTGTGTTTGTGTGTGAGCGTGTGTATGTATGTGTGTGTGTGTGTGCGCGCGGCGGGTATGTATGTATGATGTGAAACAGTTTTTTTTAAGCTTTGAAAGCGTCATCAATACGATGCATTTTTTGTATTTCCAAAACTCAGCGTTAGTGCTAACTCTATAGATCTATCTTTTTCCTCCTTTCCATTTTTAACTTTTCCTCTTCCTTTAAAGTTTTCCACTTTAACCACTTTTTATTAGTTTTGAAACAAATATCTCTGTCTGTCCTAACCTCTAGGACTCTGCGGGGTCCGTCTAACTGTCTCTCCTCTCTCTGTTCTGTCTCACACACCACACACAGACAGACAGGAACACACCACACACACACACACCACACACACACACACACACTGCACGTTTTGGAGATACACACACACACACACACAAAGGTACTCACACGCTCAACTACAGGGTCTCAATATTAGTATATGATATATTTATAGAGGAGCACCAGACATATTGCATCACAAACACACACACACACCTAGACACAGAGAGAAGGAGACGAGACTTGAGGAGAGAGAGAGAGAGCAGAGATGATGTTAGTTATGTGAAGAGATGGTCAGAAATGGGCACCTCGAGGTCACAAGACACGAAGGTAGTTAGAGTGAGAGATCTTACTAGAGAGAAAGATCAGATAGAGGACACTCTACTCTTTTTCCTCCTCTCTCTCTGCAACAAACATTCTCTCTTCTTCTCTCTCTCTCTTCTTTTTTTCTCAGAATAGAAGGTGGGGGTTTCTCGAGACCTCTCTGAAACCTGTGTCTCTGTTGTCTCTGTCCTGGTCTGTCTGACACAAAAAGGATCTCTCTCTGTCTGTCTCTCTCTCTCCTCTTCTCTCTCCTCTCTCTCTCATCTCTCTTCTATTGACGATCTCTCTCACAATCTAGGAGACTTCTGACAGTTGTGCCGAGACGGGACACCAAGTGCGACGAGTGTTCTCTCACTCTGTGTGGCTCTCGTTAATGCACACGGTGTTCAGTGTCAACACTCACACACCACGTAAGTCATTCTGCCAGTGTGACTGTCAGGCACCCCCCAGGCTCCGGACATAGACAATGATTTATTGTCCAACGCTCTGGGATGAACTGACCCGATCCTCACGAGACTATGACAGACAACCAGTATCCACCCCTTGTCTGCGGAGAGAGATTAGAACACACATCTGCAGAGCGAGGTGACACACGGGAAAGGATCGGAGACGCAGAATTTCAAAAACTAGGCATGATTGGTGAGAGTAAGGGGTCGCCAGAGGATACGAGGAGAGGAGAGATGAGCCGAGACCTGAAGAGAGAGGTTGTGGCTATAGGAGGACGAGAGGAAGATGGACGACCCAGAGGGAGAAAAAGACGAAGAGGAGGGAGAGAGGATGGAGAGAGAATCTGACTCAGAATGCTTTCAGGACTCGTCCTTAGTCGAGAGAGACGATTGAGATGACTCAGATGTCTGAGTGAGGTCCCAGAGGTCCAATGGACTCAATGGGAGACAGATGAGAGTTCCGTGGACGAGTGAGAGAGAGAGCGCCTCGACGATTGCGAGAGAACATGGAGCAGACAATGGAGAGAGGATGAGAGAGGAGAGAGAGATCAGAATGCCTCTGAGCGTTTGACGTATTCTAAACACTCACTAAAACTCTCTCTCGGTGACACATACATTCTCTCTCTCTCTCTATCTCTCTCTCTCTCTCTCTCTCTCTCTCATCTCTCTCATCTCTCTCTCTCTCTCTCCCTCCTCACACATACACCCCCCCCCCAATTTTAAGAAACTGACTACATTGAAAAACGGCCTCCATTTAAGCGGAAAAGCGATCGGCCAGAAAAAAACGTCAGGAAAGGAGAGAGCTCTTAGCCAATCAGAAGCCATGAAACAAGTCGACGAAGCGGAAGTAGACCCACTGCACCAATGAAACGTACGGAGACATATTAAGCCGCGGATATTGGCCAATGAAATGTACGGAGGCATCTTAGCTGATGGCGGAATGCATGCTGGGATGCCACCACCATCATCATCATCATCGACTTGTGAACAGCACTTGAAAATCCGCTGTAGGGAAAGTGAAGCAAAATGAAAAAGACGAAAACAATATTGTGTACAAAACAAGAAGAGGAAAAGGGGGGGGGGGGGGGGGTTGGGTTGTTAGAAGGAAGAACCTGTCTTAAAATCAATATATCAGATCACTGACTGGAAGGACAAACAACATCGGCCAAAAATACGTTAAAAAAATCACGATTTAATTTTTTTTTTTAGAGTGGTCTGCTCTCTCTCTCTCTCTCTCTCTCTCTCTCTCTCTCTCTCTCTCTCTCTCTCTCTCTCTCGCTCTCTCTCTCTCTCTCTCTCTCTCTCTCTCTCTCACGATTTTTAAAAAAAGATTTAGAGTGGTCTGCGCTCTCTCTCTCTCTCTCTCTCTCTCTCTCTCTCTCTCTCTCTCTCTCTCTCTCTCTCTCTCTCTCTCTCTCTCTCTCTCTCTCTCCTCTCTCTCTCTCTCTATATTTAGCTCTTGCAATGTACCTGTGCAATGTACCTGTCTGATGCTCTTAGAACTCGTAATGAAACAATGTGATATTTTCTGCTATTATCTTGATACTGTTTGTTATGTGCATCTGTTTGAATTGTGAAGTTTTCCCAATGTTACCCCTTCCCGCACGACATGGGCAGATGGCCTGGTCATTAAACAGTTGTTCAGTTGTTGTTCTCTGTCTGTGTGTGCTCATTCAAGATAAGGGAAGCTGCCACTTCATGAAAAGCTTATTAATTTATTTGATATGGAATGTTGATTTGTGGCTTTATGTCATGCTCATTATTTCCTCTTCCGCATGTGCATATGTATGTGTTTATGTTCGCACGCCCGATCATGATGGGCCATGGCCTTTAAGTGACTAAACAATCTTGCGTCTTGTGTTTGTGTGTGATATCTTTACTGATTGTAAAAAAAAGACAATCATCAAAAAAAGAGAGCTAAAAACCTACACACACACACGTTCACACGCACGTACGCGCACACGCACACACACTTATTTATTTATGACGACAGGATGGAAAAAAGTTTTGTTTAACTTATTCCTTTACCATCAATAAAGATCATTTTGACTTGACTTGACTTGACTTGACACACACACTCACAAGAAATATATAATAACTTTCATAAACTCTGTTTTCAAACTAAAGTAAATTAAGAACATTTATCCCAAGATGCTCAAAGCATCAAGACAAAACGAGCACCATAAAAAGAAACCCTCAAACCATCAACACAACATTATCATAAAAGACTCTAAAAATCATTATAAAATGAACATAAACAAAATTTATACATCGACACAAAATCATCATTAAAATATCAACACACCCATATCCACAATGATATAAAACTCTAAAACCCCTCAACAGAAAATAACCAAAAAGACCTGTTCAATGTGTTGATATAATAATAAAGAAAGCTTATATAGCGCACATTCCAGGCTAGCTGCTCATGGCGCTTTACAAAAAATACATTGAACCAAATCACATGCTCGCACGCACACAAGCACACACACTGACGAACACACAGCATATCATTTACATGCGCATGCACACATACATACATACGTGCGTATATACATACTGTACATACACACACACACACACACACACAGAAACACACACATACACACACACACATAAAAACACACACACCTATGCACGCACCACGCACGAGCACACACACACACGTGCATGCACGGAAATATGCGCACAGGCACAAGCACATGCCAGCGCGCGCATGCGCCCACGAACACACACACCTTCTGTCTCCCACCTTTCCCATGCCCTTCCTCATCCGCACACGCTTTCATTCTCACAATCCGATCATGGTGGACAGTAGTGTTCAGAGAACAGATGGGTTTTCAGGTTGGTTTTGAAAACGGACAGGGAGTTGGAATGTCTGAGAGACAGAGGGAGTTTGTTCCAAGTAGCTGGGGCCTGAAAAGATATGTGTGTCTGCGTCCGTGTTTGTGTGAACATAATCTGCATTTTGCGGGAACATTTCCTTGCTATGTTATGTTTTAGTCTTCGTCTATTTTCAGCTTATCGTTTTTTTATCATGATGTAATACATGTGTGCATCTGAGTGTGTGTGTGTGTGTGTGTGTATGAGTGATAGAGGTTACGAGACTAACATTGTGACTAATCAAGATTTCACACACACGTACACGCGCGCACACCGAAGCGCATGCACACATGCAATAAACGCACATGCACACGTACGCATGCGGACACACAAACATGAATTATCCGGTTTTGACTCCAAAATCAACACAGGTTTGTTACAAGAAACAACAAGGTTATCTGGAAATGTCCAAATTTGACTCAAAATAAAAGTACTGATATTAACACTAATTTTTGTATCAAAAAGGATTATTTATATTTTGTCTGATTTTTACTGAAAATTTTGCCCACTTTTCGAGTCAAATATTTTGAGTCAAACTCATTTATTTGTAACATAGCCTGGTTTGACTCAAAATTAGAATGCTAAAATGTCTTGTGATATTTTGAGTCAAAAGCAGACCGTCTGAAGTTAATCTTGTTTGACTCCCCAAAAAATTTTGATTTATTTTTGAGTCAAAAGAGAACAATATTTATATCTTTTTTATTTATTAAGATATCAAAACGAAAATTTGGGACAACAAAGAGGTTTTTTTCCTTCCGCAGTTGATTCTGTAATAATCAAAAATGGACTATCTGAAGTTAATCCAGTTTGACTCTAAGCCATCGGTATGTAGTACAATGAATTTTCTTGTTCATTTTCATTCATTAAATTGCATATTATGTCTGCCAACTTTGTCCGTTGTAATATGTTTTCCAAACCGAGCACACCATAAGCTCTGCTTGATGCTGGTTCAGTTATTGTGCATGGTGTGATCGTTTGTCATTGGACAATGTTTAAACCAGACCTGTTCGAGTCAACACAAAATTATCATAAAAAGTATTACGCATCAATAATCATGCATCAATACACATTGTCCAAAAAAAGTCTCTATAATGCAGATGATTCTAAAAACGTCATATTGACCACAAACAGATTCTGAATCTTCTCCATCCATTAAAACATGCTTGAGCACCTCTTCCAAGGAATTATCGCCTGAGGGTGCCAATTTTCTTTCCTTTTGTATAACAGAGAACACATAATTTCTGTTTCTCTTCTATTAAAACAAACACCCCCCCCAAAACGAGGATAATCAATTTCATAAGAACAACATACACGCATACACGCACGCACGCGCACGCACACACACACGCACGCACACACACATACACGTACACACACACTCACAAACTCACACACACACATACTCTCTCTCTGTGTACACACACACACACACACACACACACACACACACACGCACGCACGCACACACACACACACACACACACACACACACACACACACACACACACACACACACACACACACACATATATATAATCTTCTTCTGCCTGTCCGGCAAAGATGTACTTTGGTCACCATCCTCATGTTTACGACCCTCAATCTCAAAGTCTGTTTCTTTCAGTTTAATGAAAACAACCCTAGGCTGATCCTATCCCTATCCCGACAATGGCAGAAAGTTGATTGTCAGTGCAAAAAGAAAATAATGCGAACATTTGAAAATGTGAGTGTGTGTGTGTGTGTGTGTGTGTGTGCGTGTGTGTGCGTGTGTGCGTGTGTGTGTGTGCGTGTGTGTGTGTGTGTGTGCGTGTGTGTGTGTGTGTGTGTGTGTGTGTGTGTGTGCGTGCGTGTGCGTGTGTGTGTGTGTGTGTGTGTGTGTGTGTGTGTGTGTGTGCGTGCGTGTGTGTGCGTGCGCGTGTGCGTGTGCGTGTGTGTGTGTGTGCATAAGTTCAAGATAACCCCTTCCCTCAGCTCTCTTTAACTCTCCCTTTGCAACGCCCCCCTCCTCCCCCACCCACACCTTCCCATTGCATTACATAAAAACCCCATACACACCTCCATTGTAACTGTGTTTCATATGTCACAAGCAACGCAACGCCGAGTACCATAACGCCTAGTAACGGTAACGCCTAGTAACGGTAAATGCCAAGTATTGGTAACGCTGAGTACAGCAAATTTGAAGCGATTTGGTAAAGAAACGGTCCCCGTTTCCGTTGGCGCTGCTCTGAGAGTGATGCGCTCTCCCTAGTAACGGTAACGCCTAGTAACGGTAAGGCCAAGTACTAGTAACGCTGAGTACACAAATTTGAAGCGATTTCGTTAAGAAACGGCAGAGTTATAAAGCCCCGTTTCCCGTTGGCGTTGCTCTGAGAGTGACGCGCTCTCCCGATTTTCTTCAAAAAGGCTTTGCCCCGGTGACAGCAAGCACAGCAAATTTGACGCGATTCGGTTGAAAACAGTTATAAGGCCCGTTTTTGCATCATGCTGTGTTATGCGCCTAAGTAATCGATTCACGGATAGTCACCGGCCCCGGTCATCTTCCTGCCAAATTCGAAGGCAATCGGCCCAGAAAACGCCGGAGATACGGGCGCCGAGAGGCTGCGCGTTTTACCGCGCATTTGCGAAACCGCGCAAATGATACGGCCGCCTCGGTTGCCGTTGCCATCGCCCCGTGAGGGCTCACAGCAATTTGAAGCGATTCGGTCGAAAAACGGCGGAGTTATAAGGCCCGTTTTGTGTTTCACACACACAGACACACACACACACACACACAGACACACACACACACACACGGACGGACAGTTGGCTTTTTACTATATGATGAGATATGTAACGACAATGCGACTGGTAACATTGTTTTGGCAAACTCTACAGAATGTGTGAGGACAATCTGTTTACACACGCACACACGCAGACTGACAGTGAAAGACACGCGCAGACAATATCAATAATACTCAAACCTCGCTTTCTACCGAGTTTACACACACACACACGCACACGCACGCACGCACAGCACACACACACACATGTGTACACACACACATACACACACGCGCGCGCACACACACACAGAGACATAGACACAGACAGACACACACACACACATACACACACACACACACACACACACACACACACACACACACACACACACACACACACACACACACACACACACTTCCCCACAAATGGAAGCAATCACCAAACCAAACTGTCATGCCAATAAGACGGGAGACAGACAGACAGACAAAGAAAGAAAGAAACAGACAGACAGACAGACAGACAACGCGAACAGCAAATTGAAGCTATCAGAAAACCCAAGCAAAATGTCAGCCCAGTACAGCCCAGTAAGTCGACACGTGACGTAGTTCCGCCTCTCTTTCATCTCAATCTCAACCAATCAAACGTCGAGTCCAAGAAACCACAGTTGACCTAAATAAGAGAGAGAGAGAGAGAGAGAGAGAGAGAGAGAGAGAGAGAGAGAGAGAGAGAGAGAGAGAGAGAGATACAGACAGAGAGAGAGAGAGAGAGAGAGAGAGAGAGAGACAGAGAGAAAGAGACAGAGAGAGAGAGAGAGAGAGAGAGAGAGAGAGGGAGAGAGAGAGAGAGAGAGAGAGAGAGAGAGAGAGAGAGAGAGAGAGAGAGAGAGAGAGAGAGAGAGAGACAGAGCGAACGAACGAGAGAGATTTATAGAGAGCAGAGATAAGAGCATACACACAGAACGAACGAACGAAATGTTATTTATACAGAGCAAGAGATAGATAAGGAGATAGACACAGAGAGAGAGAGAGAGAGAGAGAGAGAGAGAGAGAGAGAGAGAGAGAGAGAGAGAGAGAGAGAGAGAGAGAGAGAGAGAGAGAGAGAGAGAGAGAGAGAGAGAGAGAGAAGAGAAAACAGAAACAGAAAGAGAGACAGAGCCAACAGAGAGAAGACGCCCAGTCATTTAGAGCACAACCTATTAATTAAGACCCTGACCCATTAGCCCACCACAACGGATAGCTGACTGTTTTTCCTCCTGCGATTTGACCCAACTTCAAAAACCTACCTCTGCAACACACTGCTAGAGGGAATCGATGTGCCCCCCTCCTGTCTATTATTGTCCCCGTGTCTATACGTCAGTGCAGCCATGATTGTACTGTCCCCACCTCTATGCACATATTAAAACCCAAAGTGTAGAGTGGCACAGTGGAAGAGCGTTCGCTTCGTGTCAAGTAAACCCGAGTTCGAACCTGGGTACAGGGGATTTTTCCTCTCACTTTGCACTAGGCCTTGCTGTCTGAACGTGGAGTCTTTCGGATGAGACGATAAACCGAGGTCCCGTGTGCCCATGTACTTAGCACACGTTAAACCCAGTGGCAACGAAAAAGTTGTCATTTGGTCAAAATGTACCCCCCTCCCTTCCTTCCTCATCAGTCACACAAAAACCGCATACAAAAATATAAATAAAAAAATGGGTGGCGCGCCTCTGGCTGCAACGCACTCTCCAGGTGGGAGCAACTCGAATTTCACAGACGCCTCTGTGACTAATGTACCTAACCTAACCTAACCTAACCTAACCTAATTCCCTTATCAACTATGCATCTACATTGTGGGATTCAGCAAGCGCAAATGTTTTAAAGACCCACCAGATCATGTGTCAAAATCACGGGTTCTACGTGTCTTCTCTCTTATAGCTGGTAAGAAATCTTGTTTTGACCAGGTTTCACTCCCATACAAATGCCCCCAAATTGAAAACGAAACATCATTTTAAAGAGCAGCCAGTCTAACGTATAGCAGTGCAACCTACTGGAATAACCTGCCAGCTTACTTGAAGACAGTCAAAAGACCATCAACTTTCAACAAACTAATGAAGACCTACTTAATGAATAAACTACTTTGATAATTAATTATCTCTCTCTATCTCTCTATCTCTCTCTCTCTCTCCATCCCACCCCTCTCCCTCCCTCTCTGTTACTGTACATGACGTTCACAATACTTGAATCTGTTGAAATTACTTACTCACCACTAAAGCTAAATGGTGTCAGACTAAATCCAATGCTGCTAACTCCAGTATAAATTACAAATGCATGCACTATTAAATGAATGCATAGGGAATGCTTGTGTGTATGACTTTTACAATATTATGTTTGTTAACTGTATCATCTTCGCTTAAAACAAATGTTCGTCCGCTGCAACATGCGTGTGCATATAAGATTAGGTTTGATTGTATTATCATACTATGTATGCCGTGTTTTGCATGCTCTTTATATTGGTTTGTTTGTCACTTTTTTATATATTATTCTTTACGAGGGCTGGATGTAAAAGAGCATGCACTATTTGCTTATTCTATTACCCTCTATAAATAACATTCATTCAAGTCAATCCAATTCAATTCTATGTGTCCCTGTCTCTATGTGTGCCTCTATGTCCCTAACCTGCGAGGGGACACAGAGACAGGGACACACTGATACGGGGACATACTCATGGGACAGGGACACACGCAAAGAAACGGGGACATAATAGAAACGGGGACACATACAAATTAGGCATTAGGTACTTCATAGCTACAGAGGTGTCTCTGTGAAATTCGGGTTGCTCCCACCTGGACAGCGCGTCGCAGCCAGATGCGCGCCAACCAATTTTGTTTTTATATTATGCATGTTGTGTGACTGATGAGGAAGCAAAGGGGTGGTGGTGGTGGTGGTGGTACATTTTGACCAAATGACAACTTTTTCGTTGCCACTGGGTTTAACGTGTGCTAAGTGCATGGGCACACGGGACCTCGGTTTATCGTCTCATCCGAAAGACTCCACGTTCAGACCGTAAGGCCTAGTGTAAACTGAGAGGAGAAATCCCCTGTACCCAGGTTCGAGCTGGGGTTTACTTGACACAAGGCGAACGCGTTACCTCTGTGCCTCTCTACACCAGGGGGGCACATCTTGAAAAAGACAGGGGGTGGGGGGGGGGGGGGGGGGGGGGGGCATCTGTATATAACGTTCTCGTCAGGGACTCTGGCAATGCTACTTTACTTCAAACTTTAGCCCCTATATCCCAGAGCAAAACGCATCAAAGTGTTTTGGG
>CM065713.1:32331505-32336505 GCA_017654935.2 Phymorhynchus buccinoides | reverse complement strand
AGGGTTGGTCGCTGAAGGAGGGAAAGAGGAAGTTTGTTCCAGGAAGTCGGTCCTGAGACAGCAAAAGAGCGCCGACCAACAGTTGGAAGCTTATACCTAGGGATCTGGAGAGATAGAGGGTCGGTCGCTGATGGAGGGAGAGAGAAAGGTTGTTCCAGGAAGTCGGTCCTGAGACAGCAAAAGAGCGCCGACCAATAGTTGAAAGCTTACACCTAGGGATCTGGAGAGAAAGAGGGTCAGAAACTGCGAGCTGGCGTATAAATGGAAATATTGTCGCAATTCCCCCCCCCCCCCTAAGATGCAGCTTTATGGATAGATTGATAGCAAATGGTGTTGCATTTATACAAACAAGGGTGGTTATGTTCAGTTCATAGGACTATTGATAAAACAGAGAAGGGCTGCTGTATGTAAAGAGTGTGGGTCAAATGACCACCAGTGAATGATAGCTCAGATTGTAACATGAGTATTGATAATCAGAATACAGTTTGTAAGTTCAGATAGTATGTTTATTGTAAAGCAAATATGAAATAGTGAGGTTAAGAGAGAGGATATAGAGAAATGAATAAGGGGAAGGAACTTCTCGTCATTAAGTCCCTTTTACCAAAGTTATTTACGGCACCTATTCGCCTAGCAAAGTAGAAGGCTAAACCATTCTTGAATGTATGTTGATTTGTTTATGAGCAACTCTCCACCACTGTTGTTGTGTACTGTGTGGGTGGTTGTCATAATAAGCAGGTCTGGGTCATCCTTTCTTGGGGATGAACTTAGGTCTGTATTGTTGTGGCAACTACTTTCACTTTATTGTAATGATTGATTGTGGTGGGTTTTTATTGGCAACCAGCGAATGATAGCTCAGATCTTAATATGACTATTGATAATCAGAATACAGATTGTAAGTTATCGGACAATGAATGTTAGCTCAAATCCGTTCAAGGCCGTAAGATCGGGGATGTACCCAAGGCAAGACACCTCTACGCTAAACAAAGTACAGCCCAGTTACATGTGACCCAGCACCACGAAAGGGACATTAAGTCGCTGGGCTAGTTTCTCACAACATGCGTGCAAAGTCAAAAATATCATTTGTTTATTAATTTTGAGTTATGGGTGTTTTCATGCTCTCTAACATCACATATTCCATATTTTATAAAGGACAATCTTTGTTATGGTATCTAAATACACAAAAAAGTGTTATAAAAGGTGTAGGTCAATACAGTTTATTCAGCAAGGCTAATCTTTACACTGTGATTTCTCATAATGGCCGACAGTCACTCTACCAACTCTAAATGCTCATAACTCTAAAAGAGAAAAAGTTACAATTAAAGAATGGTTCTTATATTATTTGAAAGAGAATCGTCTGAAGTTTCTTTCTAACTGTACTATTTTCTCAGAATGGTCATATTGACACTTAATGTCCCTTTCGTGGTGCTAGGTCATAACATGTGGTCACTCAGTGTGAACGGTTATCGCTGTACTGACCAATTAGTTCGTCACCTGTTGTTTACAGTGGGGTGGACAGCTGAAGTTGTTTATAGTCACTATGCTCTGTGTACAAGGGTTAGCACGTGTTTGCACCAAATGCGAAAACCACCCACCTTTCCTTTCCAAGCAATCATGATTATTGCCTGATGTTAACTGCCCGTCTTCTTCTTCTTCGATCGCTCAGACAGTTTCCTGTCAATTATGAGCGCAGATGCGTCATGCTGCCGTTATGCGCCTAACTAAGAAATAGTTAGGCCCAGCAAGTCCGACTTTGTTTTTGAAAGTGTTTCGTGAAAAGGCAGGAGAATGAACCGGTAAGGCAGAAATATAGTAGATGACAGTAAAGCAAAGGGAAAAGGCAAGAGTCAAAGAGAGTGCCAGATTAGAGGAAGTTACAAGCACAGAACTTGCAGAAGGTGGGGGAACTATTTATACAAAAGACCCCCCGGTATCCCCACGGTGGGACTGTCCGTATGACTCTCTTGTTCTCTTTCCTTAGTGGGATAGACAGATTGAGGCAGCAGCAAACATAAACACAGACCCATAGGAAAGATGCATAATTGTGTATGGGAAAAGAATATGGTGTGTGCGTCAGAAGACAAGACAGAGAGAGAGAGAGAGAGAGAGAGAGAGAGAGGAGAGAGAGAGAGAGAGAGAGAGAGAGAGAGAGAGAGAGAGAGAGAGAGAGAGAGAGAGAGAGAGAGAGAGAGAGAGAGAGAGAGACAGAGAAAGACAGACAGAGAGAGAGAGAGACAGACAGAGAGAGAGAGAGACAGAGAGAGAGAGAGAGAGAGGGAGAGGGAGAGAGAGAGACAGAGAGAAAGAGAGAGAGAGAGAGAGAGAGAGAGAGAGAGAGAGAGAGAGAGAGAGAGAGAGAGAGAGAGAGGATTTTTAATTTGTTAGGCCATGCCCACAGAATGGAGTGAGTTTGACACACACACACAAATGACATGACATTAACTTGACATTACAAAGAACTACGTAAATCTTGCCTAACTTTCAAAGCTTTAAAGAGAGAGAGAGAGAGAGAGAGAGAGAGAGAGAGAGAGAGAGAGAGAGAGAGAGAGAGAGAGAGAGAGAGAGAGAACAGAGAGAGAGAGGAGAGAGAGAGGAGAGAGAGAGAGAGAGATAAAGAGAAAGAGCGAGAGAGAGAGAGAGATATATATATAGCATACAAAACAATAGAAAAAACAAGTGGGAAGGCTGTGGTGAAATTTATTAGGCAAATATTTCGGACTACTGTCCTTTGACCATGCCTGTCTCCTACTGCCAGAAAGCGTCTCTCTCTATATATGTCTCCGGAAAATTTGGAATCAGGGAGAAAATTCGGAATCTTCCCTGGGAAAATCGGAATTCTATCGGAAATCAGAATTCCAAATTTTCCCGGGAAGATTCCGAAATTTTCCAAACTCGGAATTTTCCCGGGACAAATCGGAATTTTCCCGGATTCTAAATTTTCCCGTGACATATACATACATACACAGCCAGAGCCCAGTACGATGGAGCAGTACTGCAGTTTGTTTGGGAGGTCTGGCCTGTGGAACAAAGGGAGACAACCGATGATGAAGTAAAACAAGCAATGGCGTTACAGGACTAATCCTGACTTGACAGCTGTCCCTCACAAATCTTTCACTCAACTATTTCCTCCCCCTTTACCTCAACCGTCTCCCCCCCCCCCCCCCCCAGTCCCCCACCCGTACTCGTTCCCACCTCTTAATACTCCTCTCTAATACCTCCTCTACCCCCCCCCCCCTTTTTTTCCATGTCCATCACGCCCCGTTTCATTCTTAAGCTTGGTGTCCATCTGTGTTCTACTGAGGACCCAGCATGGTTGACAATCGTGTGAAAGGTAGCGACGAATATTAATGTTCTACGTCCTCTGGGCCAAAGGCCATAAGGGGCATTGCTGTTACTTCAGTTATTGGGGAAGGGAAAAATAAAGGGAAAAAAATTTTAAAATGTTAAATTTATTATTTATATATGTTTTGGTTTGAAAACTGAATTTTATCTTGAATAACAGGTCAAGATTTTATTAGGTGCCATGGCTCGCACGAAACACTACTCTGAGTTATAAAGGTAACATACGCCTTGTTGCTTTTGACTCGCCGACAGGTTATGTACACAAGCAGGTCTGCTTCTTTTGGTCTCCCTTCCCCAAGACCCAAAACAACATGGGCGACAGCGGACCAAATGCGTACACAACGCACGTCAGTCGGTGTGAATATGGCAGCAGGTGGGAGAAAAAACACAGAATGAAACAAAACAGAAGCTTTGTATTAGCCAGGACAAGGAATGATGCACACCGAGCCTTAGATGACGTTTATTTCTCCACCACTCACTTTCTCCCTCAAACTTTTCCCCTTCCCATTTACACCCCTTCCCCCTGTTCACCAACTCCTGTTGGGTTCTCCCACCCCCCCCCCCTCACCCCACCCCACACCCCCATCTCCCTACAAGAATCTCGTTGGACCATTTCGGTATCTTAACGGCTTGCTTTTCCAAGTCGGCAGCATCGCAACACCCCCCCCCCCACCTCTCTCTCTCTCTCTCCTCTCTCTCTCTCTCTATCTCTCTCTCTCTCTCTCTCCCCCCACCCCCCTCTCTCTCTGAGTGGATTGATTGATTTAATTTAAAGTCTGTTCAGAACAATGGTGATATTAGAGGGGGAAATATATATATATATATGTGTGTGTGTGTGTGTGTGTGTGTTTGTGTGTGTGTGTGTGTGTGTGTGTGTGTATGTGTGTGTGTGTGTGGTGTGTGTGGTTCCCACCACTCATTAAACTCCAATCTCTCTCCCGCTCTCCCTCTCTCCCCAGACATTTTATGGCCCAACTGGAGAGAGTGTGTATCGATCAATTAATGAGGCCAGGGACAAAAGTGCGGAAAGAGATGGATGGACACAGAGAGAGAGAGAGAGAGAGAGAAGAGAAGAGGAGAGAGAGAGAGAGAGAGAGAGCGAGAGCATGGAGAGAGAGAAGAGAGAGAGGGAGAGACAGAGAGAGAGACAGAGAGAGAGATAGAGAGAGAGAGGGAGAGAAGACAGAGAGAGAGAGAGCAGAGAGAGACAGAGAGAGAGAGAGAGAGAGATGAGAGACCGACGAGAGATAGGATTGAGCGAAAGAGGGAGAGAGGGACAGATGAAGAGAGAGACAGAGAGAGAGAGAGAGAAGAGAGACGAGAGAGAGAGAGAGAGATGTAGACACGAGAGGGAGAGAGAGGAGACTAGAGAGAAGAGATATCTCTATGAGAGAGGACCGACGAGAGAGAGAGAGAGAGAGGAAGAGAGATGAGAGAGAGAAAGAGAGTGAGAGAGACGAGATTGAAAATTGAAAAATTTGAAATTGACATTAGCAAACAATGCTCCGATGCCAAGGAAGCACAAACCATGAACTAAAGAATATAAGCCTAACTGGCGACTAAATCAGTTCATAGATATTTTTTTTAAGAAACATAAAATAAATCATCTTTCATACATAGATAGCTTACACTAGGGAAAAAAATGTACACTAAAGAATAAC
>CM065713.1:32321505-32326505 GCA_017654935.2 Phymorhynchus buccinoides | reverse complement strand
TAAATCAATTGTCATTGCATTGCACCTATAGATTATCTTTCTTTCCCTTCTGATCTATCTATCTCTCCGACTGTCTCTCTTTCTTACTGTTTGACCCCCCCCCCCCCACCCTATCCCCCCCCCCCCCCCTTTCTCTCTATCTTACGGTTTATGGAAGTACATTTAAACCTCTTTGTCCAGTTTCTCTTCCTACTTCTTCTTCTTCTTCTTCTGCGTTCCCATGCCATATGTCCATAATGGGTAAGGTACGTATGTGTCTGGTTTTCAGTTTTCACTGGTCTCCCCGCTGCGTACAGCCGACACATTCCGATTTCAGAGGAGCTCAATGGAGAAAAAATATTTGTAAGATTTTTTTGAAAAAATGCAGGAGAATGGGCCAATAAGTCAGAAAGATAGTAGATGATAGAAAGCAAAGGGAAAAGGCAGAGTCAAAGAGAGTGACAGATCAGAGGAAGCTACAAGCACAGAACTTCCAGAAGGTGGGGGAACTATTTTTACAAAAGACCCCCCGGTATCCCCACGGGGAAGTTTCTCTTACTATAACCGTTCTCCCCCCCCCCTCCCCCCTCTCCCTCCACTGCTTCCCTCCCACCACAATCTCCCCAAATCCCTACTCCATACTTACTAAGGACTATCCCATAGGATAAAAGGAATGAATGAAAAGTTGTGTTTAAACCCACAGCCGGCATATATATATATATAAAGCGTTCACGCGAGGCGCACACCATCATTCAGTAATACTTGTAGCGATGCCATAGCCGATGAGGTTTAACCGAGGCGTGGTCACCGCTACACCTATCTGTATTAATTAAAAAAATCGGGACTTTACTGGTTTCGTACTGCCTCCGGGCATTGCCTCCAGTATTGTTCCCACCATATTTGTATTTACAAATGTCCCATATGTGTCTGATTCAGACCAAGAGGACGTAAAACACCATTTTCGTCGTCGTCGCACCATCATTCTTATCGCGGCTGGCGAGAGAGACGGTTCAACCGTTCCTTTGTCCCTGTTAATGTAGCTCGAGCCACTGTGAGTCAGAACTTCGCAGCAACGAGGCTAGCAGTCTACACCCGATCCCTGGGGTCAGTAGCTTTCCATGTAACGCCATATCGGCCCAAATGGACACATCTGAGACAGTATTGATGGCTTGGAGTCAAAATGGACTATCTTTTCCATTGACATATTATTGGATTTATTACAAAAACTAATAACTTGTATCAAACAATGACTGCGGAAATATAAAAAGGTTTTTTTGCTTCTTATATTTCAGCAGTTTTGTTGTTGTTATACAAGTTATTAGTGTTCGTACTAAGTTCAATAATATGTCAATGGACTATCTAAAGATAGTCCGTTTTGACTCCAAGCCATCGTTATGTAAACTGTAAAGTTAAGAGTAAAAGGGACATTGTCATTTCTTAACGAATGATGGTTCGTCCCACACGGTGCCGAGCGGAAGTTCAACCCGGTTTTCATTCATTTTCTTGAGCATTCAAACCTTTGCCCTTTATTGTTGTGTTCAGTGACTGACTTTCAAAGTCACTTTCTGTTGTTTTATGTCTGTCCTGTCTGTCTGTCTGTCTGTCTGTCTGTCTGTCTGTCCCTCTGTCTTAAATCTGTCTGTCTCTCTCAATTCTCTCTGTCACTCTTCGTCAATCTGTCTGTCTCTCTCCTTCTCTCTGTCTCTGTCTCTTTGTCTCTCTGTGTATCCTTCTGTCTGCCTGCCTGCCTCTCTCTATCTCTCTCATCTCAGTCTCTTCCCCCTGCTCTCCATAAGTATAGTCGTCTCTCTCAATGCTGTAAGTTAGTTCGTCCCTCTACTGTCTCTGCTGTCTCGGATCTCGAGATTCTCTCTCTCTCTCTCTCTCTCTCTCTGTCTCTCTCTCTCTCTCTCTCTTGTACCAAGGACAGATTGGAAGACTATGTGTTGCCTAAAAAGCTTTATCCTTGGAAAATAAAGTTTAAATTATCTCTCTCTCTCTCTCTCAAGGTCTTCTCTTCTCGCTCTCTGCCCGAGGCTTTAGTTCTCTCTCTTTCTCGCTTCTCTTTCGGGTGCTCGTCTCGTCTCCTCCTCTCTTCTCTCACTCCATGCTCAATCGCTCTCGTCTCTCTCTCATTCATTTATTGTGAAGCATATAAAGCTGTGGCGTGATAAATGCCATGTGTTTAGATCACTGTTAGCAGAAAGACGGGATCTAGCAGTTCTGTTATAAACAAACAGAATAGACTATTTACATTATATGGGCCAAAAAAAATTTGGGGGGTTTTGGGTTTTTTTTTGTTTGCCTGGGGGAAGACGCCCCTAATAACCGCCGAAAAAAGAAGCTTGGAGACCATTAGTTACATTTTTGTAGTGTTCCTGAGACTTTGGCTAATACGAACTGTTTGTCGCATGATCTTTTAACTTTCTGCTTAAAATGAAGTTTTGTTTGGTAACAAAAAATCGTGTTTAATTTTCTTTTTTACTTTTCACTCAACTTAGTGTACCAAATATCTGTTAAATAGCGATTATACCTTGGCTGATGACTATTAAATCATTCATTTGTCATTCTCTCTCTCTCTCTCTCTCTCTCGTATCTCTCTCTCGTCATCTCTCGTCTCTCTCTCTCTCTCTCTCTGTCTCTCATTACCCTGTAACTAAAGTTCGTTCGCCTCTCTCTCTCTCTCTCCTCTCTCTCTCTCTCATCTCTCTCTGTCTCTCATTACCCCTGTATAATACAGTTTTCGTTGCGCTCTCTCTCTCTCTCTCTCTCTATCTCCGTCTCTCTCTCGTTCTTCTCTCTCTCTCTCTCTCGCTCCTCCTACAGGCCCCTAACTAACCCATAGGACATAGGCCATTATGGCCTCCATTCATTGACCATGTTTGCTCGGTGCGTATTCAGTCACTGAGGATACGGATAGTCTCTTGACTGTCTGTCTGTCTGTCTGTTCTGCCTGTCTGTCTGTCTGTCTGTCTCCCTCCCTCTCTTCTCATCCCTCCTACAGGCCCCTCTACACAACAGGACATAGGCAACATGGCCTTTAATCATTGAACCATGTTTGCTCGTTGTCTGCCTTCACAGTCACTGGGGATAGTCTGTCTAGCATGTCGTCTGTCATCTCTCTGTGTCTGTCTCGTTCTCTCTCTCGCTCCCCCCTCTCTCTCTCTTTGTCGTGCGGCGCGCGCGTGTGTGCTTAAATGTGCAGCCTATTTCTAATTTGATGTAAATGAATATCAATGACAATATCTTGGTTGATAAATTGCGTCCAAAAAACGTTTTCACACGTTTGATAATGTCTCTTCAGTTAGTTGTATTCTGTCATGTTGTTGCACCTACTACGATTTTCTCTTTTTGGGAGACATTAAAGAAATATTGTATTGAGCTACACAGGATGGTTAAAAAACAGTGAATTATTTCAACATCATATGGTTTACAACAGATTTGCTTCAACTATACCAAATGCCATCACAATTTTAGTCCCTTCGTCTTATCACCACCAGTATCATCATCAGCAACATTTTGTTAACCGCGTTATAAACAGTCATATAAATAGTCAGTGATATACAACAACAACAACAACAACATCACCAAAACCATCATCACCATTATCATCACGCATCCATCATCATCGTCCAATTGTCTCAAGCTTCCATTGAGATTAACAAAACCAATTAGGTAGGTGAGGGGGGTGGGGGAAGTGAGCGATGTAGAGCTAGTCAGACAGACATATAAGAGAGGAGTGAGAGAGAGAGACGACGAGGAGAGAGAGAGAGAGAGAGAGAGATAAAGAGAGAGGAGGGATAAGAAAGAGAGGATAAAAAGAGAGGATATATAAAGAAGAGAGAGAAAGAGAGATAAAGAGAGATATAACATCTATATATCTTCGGGTCATTAGTGTTCTAGGAATAAAGCAGGCCGAAACGTTAGGGACATAAATAAAATAAAAGAACCAAAATTGCTGTTGTCTGGAACTTAAATGTTTTATTTTTTATTTGATATATAAACGATCAAACATTGAACAAGAAAAAACAAACACACATTCAACTTTCCTATTATGTATATACTCTTAACATGTCTGTCTGCACTAGCTCTACATCTCTCACTTCCCCCACCCCCCTCACTCATTCCAAACCACCCACCCCCCATCCCCAAACAAACAACACTTGTAATCGATCAGAGACCCCGCCCCTACCCAATCCATTTTGGAAAAATGCTAAATCGCTTTTAAATTTAAAGAAAATTCCTGATCCTAAGTTGACATGCAAAAAAACCATTTTCTATCCATGTTTTCCAAACATCGCCCCCCCCCCTCCCACCAACCCCTCAGCGCTCTCCAGGGTTTTCCCGTATTCTTGTTTGGTCCTTCTTTCTAACCCACCCCCCCCCCCCTCACAAACACACACACACACACACAAACCAACACAAACAAAACACACACACACACAACACCACACAAGGACCTCTTTCTCTTTCTTTATATTTAGGCGTCCCTCCTCGCTCTCTCTCTCTCTCTCTCTCTCTCTCTCTCTCTCTCTCTCTCTCTCTCTCTCCTCCTTCTCTTTCCGATTTTCTCTCGTTCTTTCTGTCTGTGTGCCTTTGTATCAGGTCTCTCTCTCTCTCTCTCTCTCTCTCTCTCTCTCTCTCTCTCTCTCCTCTCTCTCCTCTCTCTCGTGCCTCTCTCTCTCTCTCTCTCTCTCTCTTCTATCTTTCTCTCTCTCTCCTCTGTGCCTCTCTCTCCCTCTCTCTCCTCTCTCTCTTCTCTCTCTCTCCTCTTCTCTCTGTGGTCTTCTCTCTCTGTGTGCCTCTCTCTCTCTCTCTCTGTGCCTCTCTCTCTCTCTCTCTCTCTCTCTATCGTGGATCTCTCTCTGTGTGCCTCCTCTCTCGCTCTCTCTCTCTCTTCTCGCCCTCTCTCTCTCTCTCTCTCTCTCTCTCTCTCTCTCTCTCTTCTCCATCTTTCCGTAGTTTCTCTCGTTCTTCTCTCTGTGTGCCTGTGTGCCTTTGTATCTGCTGTCGTCTGGTCT
>CM065713.1:32296550-32301005 GCA_017654935.2 Phymorhynchus buccinoides | reverse complement strand
GGTCGCCAAGACGACCCGCCCCCCCCCAGGGGGGAAAAAAATCCGCGAGGAGACCACGCCTGACTGTGCCATCCCGCGAAGCCGTACTCGGAACGACTGGGAGCTACTCTCACCTGACGAGCAAGCCCAGAACTTGAAACAGCTAAGTCCACCTGACTGCGCCAATCATTGGAACTTTCCTACGGACACTGAAGATAATTAGTAACTCTTCCGGCATGGGGCGAACCTTATAGTAAGACAAAAGTCTTGTGAATCCTTTCAGATTTCATTGTTTTTTCTTTCATATTTTGTTTTGGCGCCATTGAGATGCTTTATTATTATTGTTGCATAATTTTATGCAGATTTTGTGAGTAAATAAATTACAAGTGTCAAATAATCCTGAACCCTTTGGTCAGACTGATGAGAGTGGGAGTCCATTGTAATTTCATGTAAAACCCTACTTCTCTCTGTCTGCCATTTAGAGCAATTCAACCACTTGTATTTCTTACAACCATACTAGCCAGAACCCGGGCACAAATATAAAATTTTATTAGATGAAAAGTGGCCGGGAAAGTTGCTCATCTCCCATACCCTACCTAGAAGTGGGCTAAAGGCAAATGTATCGTAAGAGTCTTGCCGCTATGATGTAGCTTCGCTCCTTTTAACCATTTACATACGTCAACAACTCTAGTGATTTGGCGGGCGTACAGCAAGTCGTACGTGATATTTTTTTCATAAAGTCTTAACAAATTCGAATTCAAACGGTAGTTCCTTTTTAAAACTGATCTTGTGTCCACTGGGAAAGTTATTTTGATTTGGTTCACTGTGTTTTGATTTGATTTGTTTGAATGCTATTTTATGACTTTATTTTGATGTGCATGCTTTTTCTGTTTATGCTGAAATAGTTAAGTGTTGTTTGGTACATTCAACTCAGCAACTTTGTTTTTATTTTTGAATAGTTGTATTTACAACCATGGCTGATATTGTTAAACTTAGGCGGGAGCTTAATGAATGGGGAGAGTCTCTAGGAATGTCAGGTCAAGAGTTAGCAAATTTTGTCATATCTGAATATGACAAAGAGAAAACTCGCGAGGAGGCCGAGAAAGACAAACAGAGAGTTCATGAGGCTCAAGAGGCTGATAAAGCTTGGGAGGATGCTGAGAAAGACAAACAGAGATCGCGACGCTCAAGAGCAAATCCTTACTCATGAGTTAAGGCAGAGACAACTAGTGCAGGATGCCAAAAATAAAGAACTCGAACTTGAGGCCACTGAGCGAGAAAAGAGGCGAGACCATGATCTAGCTATGAAGCAGCTGAAAACTCGCAAGACTCTGAGACTGCTGCCCCTCAAAATTTTCTTTCCGCCCCTCCCATTCATACTCAGCCATGACCATCACAATTTTGGAGCATTCAATGATGCAACAGAGTCTATCGATGCATTCCTTGATAGTTTTGGAAAGACTGGCCAGAATTTTAGCTTCTCCGGAAAAGTTCAAACCTCCAAGCTTGCCAAAGTCCTCAGGGGTGTGGGCTTTATGAGGTGTACATACACTTCCGTCAGCCAAATTCTGACTACCCAGCTTTGAAAGAAGCCCTGCTCAACAGATACGAGTTGACAGCTGACGCCGACCGGAAAATTCCGGTCAACCAGACAAAGGTGGGGAAGAGTCCTTGCCCAATTTTCAGATAGACTGTGGAACTATCTAGACAAAATGGGTGTCCTTCGCCAAATCAGTCTAGAGCGGATTTACGGGAACTGATGTTGCTGGCAAACGCGCGAAAACATGTCCCCAGAGTTCCGCACCTTTACTGCGAACAAGGTCCACAACTCTGGTGACCTCATCCAGCTAATTGACGATCGTACACTCTAGCCCATGATGAACCTCGCCCCTAAAAGGCCAACTACGCAATAGTTTGGTCCACTGCTTCACAGCAGAGCAGGTTTAACCCCACTCAAAGTGGTCCCAACGGTTCTACCCATGACGACAACCCTGGGAACCCCGTATTCTGCCATATGCCAGTCGAACACCCACAATCGGGATGACTGCAGGAAACTTGCTCCAGCGCAGAATTTGCAAACTATGCAGTCGTCTCGACTTCGCGAACTGCACAAACCCCTCCCCGTAACAGTGTCCAGGCACACCAGAAGTCGTTGGACAGCGACTGTCAACACATCCCTGTTCAGTGTCTCTATGACACGGACTGTCATGCGACGCAATTGTCGGCCGATCCCTAGTCCCCCCCGCGTCAGCATACACGGAGACTTCATCTCTCTGTACAGGGCCCTGATGCTGCAATCCCCCATCCACTTTGCCAGTCCGCCATAATCAATGGTTCGACACCAGTATGTTAAGTGGACCCCATCAGGCAGTGCTCATGGACAGTCCTGTCTAGACCTCATACTGGGCTCACAGTATGTGTTTTTTAGGGCACCCCTATCAAGCTGGCCCTAGTTTCAGCGCATTCCCTTTGCTCCCCAGTCCACAAACCAACTCCTCCCTCCTTCCCAAAAGGAGCAAATATCCCTCGAGCAGGAAGAACGCTCAACGCGGCAAACCAATTGCCGCGCGAGCAATCCAGATGTCCCAAGTCCCAAGTCCGCCACAACTTGGAAATCCCTTCACAGGAAAGTTCCGCCTAACGACCCCAAGACCTCGCGCACAGGGACCTTACTCATGTGAAAGGCAGCACTGTACCCACAACACTACACCGAAGGGTACTATCGGGACAGTCGCCGCACGTACAGCCGTCACCTACCCCTCCCTTTCAGCGAGTGGCAGTCGACTTGGTCGGGCCTCTACCTAAACTGAAGAGAAGTCCGTCTAGTCACCGTGGTCGCCATATGTAAATGCAGGTCGATGCCGCCACCATCTCCTCACTTGATGCTAGTCAGTAGCTGCTCACTCAAAGAAGCCATTTCACTCCGAATCGGCCTACCAACCATCTCAACGCAATGATGAATCCAGTCTAAGGGAACTCAGGCAACGAGGTTTTGCTATTCTGCAATCACTTGGGACAACTCAACACAGGATTGGCCGCACCACCAATCATCTGAATCCATTCCAACTGATCTCTAACCCCCTGCTCCTTTGAACTCTTGTTGCGACCAGATGTTCCCCCATTCCAGCCGACCCAGTCTCCCCAATAATTTGTCCCTGTCACCCAAGTCGAAAGTGTAGTCGGCGTTCCACAGGAAGATTCCGGTACCAGAATATTTTCTTCTGGGGGCCTCTGTGACGTAAGTGTCCCGCGCGACCTGCTTTCTTTATTTCTTATCTACACCCACCCCCCCCACCCCCCCCCCCCCCCTTCTCCACTCCCCCCCTCTCCTTATTCATTTCTCTGTCCGGCCGCCACGTTATTTAGGCCACCCACCATCTAAAGAAACGCCGAATAAGGCAATTATTTCCTTTGAAGCAAGATCTATCTACCCATCACAAGAAAGTGGACAACCACGGGCAATGGGCCCCTTTGTAACCAGACACACACTTTTCCGAGCACGAGAAGGATTTTGAATGTCGGCATGTGATAAGGATGTAATAGGCGCGTGATTGTTCGGTACATTTAGAACAGCAATCTTGTGACGTGTGGACTGTAATAAACCAAATAGCAGGCTTTCATTGTTTGAAAGTGAAGGCTATATTTGGCTGGTAGTGAGAAAAAGTTTTTCACACAAGACGCTGAAACTGACTAGAGCAACTCCTCTCCCAGCCAGAATAGCCCACCTAGTAAGTCTTATTGATGACTGGTGATTGAGACTGGTTGTTTGTTTGACCTCTAGTTTTGATCTAGAATCCTATGGGTCAACTGATGAATAAGGAGTAGATAGATATGTTATAGAAAAGAAGTGGTAAACTTTCTATTCTATTTATGTGCACTGATTATTTGTGTGTGTGTTTGTTTTTGACTTGAACACTTTTGGTACCAGAACCGGAGTTTATGCCTACTAACCATTTTGTCTATTTTTAGTAGGAAACCTATGGGCCGCAATCTTGCACTATTTTTAGTAGGAAACCTATGGGCCGCAATCTTGCACTTTATGATACCATTCCTTTCCAGGTGTTGGATGGAGAATGATGTTGTCTTGATCACCTTTTATGTTTTACTGATCTCAGTTTGTTAACTGAAAATTCAGTTTATTTATTAACTACTTGTAGTGCTATTGTACAAGGGAAGCCTTCAAGCCGGTTGGGATTCACTAATTCCCTGCCGACTGAAGCCCCTTGTCTCTAAGCCATAGAGACCTACATCCACCTTATCCTGTGATTATCAGCAGGGCATCGTGGGCCGGAAGATCATCCCGGACTCCACCACGCACCAAGACGGGACTGTCGCCAAGACGACCCGCACCCAGAATCCGCGAGGAGACCACGCCTGAACTGTGCCATCCCGCGAAGCCGTAACCGGAACGACTGGGAGCTACTCTCACCTGACGAGCAAGCCCAGAAATTCAAACAGCTAAGTCTACCTGACTGA
>CM065713.1:32289050-32291550 GCA_017654935.2 Phymorhynchus buccinoides | reverse complement strand
TGTCTCAGTTTGGGGAAGTAAGGATAGACCTTATTTTATAGGTTCACAGAAGAATCCCCAATACTGCAGATGGATTTTGTTCTCTACCCAGGTAAATTTAATGGACATTTTTTTGGCTGAAATATGGCTGGCTTGAAAGGGTTTAAATTATTGTGCTATTATTTCAAAGCGAGATTGGTGGTCGGTGTTCAAGGTATAATAATATTATATAAGGACAGAGAGAGAGAGAGTACGTCACTTCATTCACACTTTCGTCAATTCATACTTACGACAAGCAATTATCCATACGTCATTCATTCATCCAACCTATCCTTTGTTTACAAACACATCGCCTCATCGCCTTGGAAAAAGACGAAACATTTTTTTAATATTTTATACTTCGCTTCTTTTCCCATCGTCACCTGTTCCTCCTCCGGCCGAAGTCGGACTTGCTGGGTCTTATTGTTACTTAGTTAGGCGCGTAACGGCAGCATGACGCATCTATCCGTCATAATTGACAGGAAACTGTCTGTGCGATCGAAGCAGTAGTATTTCAAACACACTGAAAACAAAATGAGTGGCAGGCAGCACACACACACTAAGTTCCAGACGTCGATCAGTGTATGTGACCAGCTTGAGGTTTAGCCAGTTTCAAATGCCCCCCTAGTTAGAAAGACAGTCTTCCACGAAAGACTGAGCTGTAGCATGATATTCCACTACTGCACAAAATCGTGTTTAGTACAGCTCTCCTTTACTTTTGGCCCTTTCTACAGGTCAGTGCAAACTGCTGATAAAAACCTTTTGAGAAAAAGGCCAAGTTTTTCAACTACTTTGATATTATCATACCTTATAGCTGAACTAAAAACAGCATCGCAACGCCACCACATTTCTAAAATATTATGTCCACATTTCTATGCCCCCACCTCTATATGTCCCCGTCTCTATGTGTCCCCGTCTCTATGTGTCCCCATCTCTATATGTCCCCGTCTCTATATGTCCCCGTCTCTATGTGTCCCCCGTCTCTATGTGTCCCCGTCTCTATGTGTCCCCGTCTCTATGTGTCCCCGTCTCTATGTGCCCCCACCTCCATATGTCCCCGTCTCTATGTGCCCCCACCTCCATATGTGTCCCCGTCTCTATGTGTCCCCGTCTCTATGTGTCCCCACCTCCATGTGTCCCCGTCTCTATGTGCCCCCACCTCTCTATATGTCCCCGTCTCTATGTGTCACCGTCATTGTGTCCCCGTCTCTATAAACCCCCGTCTCTATGTGTCCCCGTCTCTTGTGTCCCCGTCTCTATGTGCCCCCACCTCTATATGTCCCCGTCTCTATGTGTCCCCGTCATTGTGTCCCCGTCTCTATGTGTCCCTGTCTCTCTATATGCCCCCACCTCTCTATATGTCCCCGTCTCTATGTGTCACCGTCTCTATGTGTCCCCGTCTCTATATGTCCCCGTGCTATGTGTCCACCGTCATTGTGTCCCCGTCTCTATGTGCCCCCACATCTATATGTCCCCGTCTCTATGTGTCACCGTCATTGTGTCCCCGTCTCTATGTGCCCCCATCTCTATATGTCCCCGTCTCTATGTGTCCCCGTCTCTATGTGCCCCCGTCTCTATGTGTCCCCCGTCTCTATATGTGTCCCCGTCTCTATGTGTCCCCCACCGTCTCTATGTGTCACTGTCATTGTGTCCCCGTCTCTATGTGTCCCCCTGTCTCTATATGCCCCCACCTCTATATGTCCCCGTCTCAAAGTGTCCCCGTCTCTATCACGATGCTTCCATCTCTATGTGTCAAAAGGTGTAACTAGACTATGTTGGTGTCCCCGTCTCGGTGTGTCCCCGAAATGTCGGACTATTGCCACGTCGGAACTTTCAACGTCGGACTATCGTGACGCACCCTGTCCCCGCGTGTACGAGTCATTATCATTAACAACCTCTAAGGCATTACTCATTAATATCCTTTTAATTAATATCAGCATGAGAAGAAGACCAATTACATTCTTTTTACCAGCCATTTTCCATTCCTGAGAAAACTTGAACAGACAATTAATTCCAGAGTCTTTTGTCATTTTCTTATCAGATCGCAAAACCGAACGCTTATGTGTTTTTTTTAATATTTGGAGGGATTGGTTCCCGTTCTGCTTCTCTCTCTCATCTCTCTCTCTCTGTCTCTCCCTCCTCTCTATCTCTCTCTCTCTCTGTCTCTCTCTCTCTCTCTCTCTCTCTCTCTCTTCTCTACATGTCTCAAGGACAGATTGGAAGACTAAGGCGTTGCCTAAAATCTTTATCCTTGAAAAAAAAAGTTTTAAAGTTTTCAAGTTCTCTCTCTCTCTATCTCTCTCTCTCTCTCTCTCTCTCTCCCTCTCATCTCTGTCTCTCCTCTCTCTCTCTCTATCTCTCTCCTCTCTTTCTCTCTCTCTCTTCCTCTCTCTCTATCTCTCTCCCTCCCGTCTCTCTCTCTCTGTCCTTCTCTCTCTCTCTCTCTCTCTCTCTCTCTCTCTCCTTCTCTCCCGTCTATCTC
>CM065713.1:32284050-32286550 GCA_017654935.2 Phymorhynchus buccinoides | reverse complement strand
TAGGGTTAGGGTTAGTATTCTCTCTTCTCTTCTCTCTAATTAGCTAAAAATGTTCTAAAATTTTCGCTTTATGTATGGTAAGAAAGGCAAAAACGGAAAAATACAATTAACCGAGAAATAAAATGGGGGGTGGCACATCTTTCACCTTTACCAACGTGTACGGGGGACTACAAGAATCGAGGGGTAATTACATCAACCAGTTATTAGATCATTACTCTTCGTTGTGCTAGTAAGCAATAGACGATTTTCGGAGAAAAACAAACAAGGGGAGAGCACTGGGTGGAAATTAGAGTTGATTTCTTCGACTTACTGGGTCAAAACCATAGCAACCATGGAGGCATGGCGTCGAAGCTTGAAACCGCAGGATGCGAGTCAGCGACTTGCAAACATTTTTTCTTCTTCAGAACAATGAGGGGTGGCCAGTAGCCACAAACTCAATCAATCAATCATTTATTGGCCCAATCTCATTAAAACAAGGACATTTATCTTGCAATCGATCAATGCAAAGAAGAAATCAAACGGGTTTGAAACTGATAGAACTTGCAAAATGTGACGTAAAAATAATATAAATGACATCAGTTTTAGAATGACGCACGGTGTTCTTCTAAGTGATGTAAGTCTATTCAAACACACGAGGCGAGAGCTGGGGGATCTACCTGATGGTTGAGTAACTTCCCCTGTTTGACCGACTAAATTATGGCGAGATCACTCCCACACAACCATGAAATTACTCCCCTTAATTATTTCCGTACAATTCCTCGATTTCAATGCAGTGAAGAAAACTAGTAAATCAGATTTATTTTAGACAGTAGAACTTCACGAGAATCTTGCCTCACAAATGTCACACTCGGATCGAATTTGTATTGAATCGTATGCAGTGGGTCTGTCCCTCTAATGCCTCTAGCCACACAGCATACGATTCGATTCACCACGATCCGATTGTGGCATATGTGAGGTATGATTCTCATGAAATTATACTGTCTAAATGAATCTGATGAAATCCTACTACAGTGGTCGCCGCTTTATAAAGCCATTTTGGGACCGACGAAAAATGGCTTTAAAGACCCACCACGTCACGTGTCAAAATCACGGTGTTCACGTGTTTTCCCTCTTATAGCTGGTAAGAAATCTTAAGAAATCCTCCTAGCGTAAGAGGGAATGTGACACGTGACGTGGGGGGTCTTTAATAAGCGGCGGTCCAGGATTACGTCATTTTCGAACATTTCTTTTTTTTTTGCTTCTCTTTTGTTTACGTCAGTGACTTTCACACTTTCTCTCGTCATTTACACTTGCTTGAATCTAAACACAACTTCACAAGGCCTCTTAAACGATGTTGAACTTTCGTCATTTACACTTGCTTGAATCTAAACACAACTTCACAAGGCCTCTCAAACGATGCTGAACTTTTGTTATGGTTTTTATTGTCTGACATTCTTTTTCAAAATTCAGTTACTTCGTGATACACGTGAGCGTGCACATAAATATGTCTTGAGGGACACAAGTGACATATTTTCACGCCAAAAAAAAAGAAAAGAAAAGAAAAAAGAACAAAATCGTGTGAGTTTTAGTCACAAACTATGTGATTTCTCTGAGAAAAGTTGCAGCGTGTGCCGAGCCCTTAAGCGGCGGGGTGGTTTTATTAAGCGGCTTTTTTTTTAATACATAACATATAGTGAAACATCCGGCCCGTAACAAATCGGCTTTAATAAGCGGCTGGCTCTATTAACCGCGGTTTTATAAAGCGGCGACCACTGTAGTTAGGGGAAGACGGGGTAAAAAGCGCATGGGCGGGTAAGAAGCCCACCCCAATTATCTCATGAAATGAAGCAAATTTGTCTCATTTTGCCCATGAGACGAGCGTTAATGTCTAGCATTCGTCTCATGGGCAATTTTGACTGAAATTTTCTTTATTTCATGAGATAATTGGGGTGGGCTTCTTACCCGCCCATGCGCTTTTTACCCCGTCTTCCCCTATGTTCACTATGTTTGTAGTCTCCCGTACACGAATCTGATAAAATATCTTATTTTTGTATCGGAATTTTCTTGGATTCCTGTATTGCGGAGAACGAAAATTAGTAGATTTATTTTTCAGACGGAAGTAGTTCACGAGAATCTTGCCTCACAAATTAGGTATTAGGTAATTTATAGTCACAGACGCGTCTCTGTGAAATTCGGGTTGCTCCCACCTAGAGAGCGCGTCGCAGCCAGAGACGCGCCAAGTACTAAATGGGTTTTTTTGCATGCTGATATTTGTGTGACTGATGAGGAAGGAAAGGGGTGTGGGGGTAAATTTGGACCAAATGACAACTTTTTCGTTGCCACTGGGATTAGCGTGTGCTAAGTGCATGGGCACACGGGACCTCGGTTTATCGTCTCATCCGAAAGACCGTAAGGCCTAGTGCAAAATGAGAGGAAAAATCCCAGGTTCGAACTCGGGTTTACTTGACACGAGGCGAACGCGTTACCTCTGTGCCACTCTACACCTAGAGTGTCACAATAG
>CM065713.1:32264050-32269050 GCA_017654935.2 Phymorhynchus buccinoides | reverse complement strand
AGTGGAGGTGTGGAGTGGAGGGTGTGGAGTGGAGGTGTGGAGTGGTGTGGGAGTGGAGGTGTGGAGTGGAGGTGTGGAGTGGAGGGTGTGGAGTGGAGGTGTGGAGTGGAGGTGTGGAGTGTGGAGTGGAGGTGTGGAGTGGAGGTGTGGAGTGGAGGTGTGGAGTGTGGTGTGGAGTGGGAGGTGTGGAGTGGAGGTGTGGAGTGGAGGTGTGGAGAGGTGTGGAGTGTAAGAGAAGAAAGGATGGAGGTGTGGAGTGGAGGTGTGGAGGTGTGGAGTGGAGGTTATGGAGTGGAGGTGTGGATGTGGAGTGGTGGTGTGGAGTGGAGGTGTGGAGTGGAGGTGTGGAGTGGAGGTGTGTTTGGAGGTGTGGAGTGGAGAGGTGTGGAGTGGAGGTGTGGATTGGTCTGTGGAGTGGAGGTGTGGAGTGGAGGTGTGTGGAGTGTAGAGAGGTGTGGAGTGGAGGTGTGGAGTGGAGGAGTGGAGTGGAGGTGTGGAGTGGAGAGGTGTGGAGTGGAGTGTGGAGTGGAGGTGTGGAGTGGAGGTGTGGAGTGGAGAGGTGTGGAGTGGAGAGGTGTGGAGTGGAGAGGTGTGGAGTGGAGGTGTGGAGTGGAGGTGTGGAGTGGAGGTGTGGAGTGGAGGTCTGGAGTGGAGGTGTGGAGTGGAGGTGTGGAGTGGAGGTGTGGAGTGGAGAGGTGTGGAGTGGAGGTGTGGAGTGGAGAGGTGTGGAGTGGAGGTGTGGAGTGGAGGTGTGGAGTGGAGAGGTGTGGAGTGGAGGGTGTGGAGTGGAGGTGTGGAGTGGAGAGGTGTGGAGTGGAGGGGTCTGTGGAGTGGAGAGGTGTGGAGTGGAGGTGTGGAGTGGAGAGGTGTGGAGTGGAGGTGTGGAGTGGAGAGGTGTGGAGTGGAGGTGTGGAGTGGAGGGTGTGGAGTGGAGAGGTGTGGAGTGGAGAGGTGTGGAGTGGAGGTGTGGAGTGGAGGTGTGGAGTGGAGAGGTGTGGAGTGGAGAGGTGTGGAGTGGAGGTGTGGAGTGGAGAGGTGTGGAGTGGAGGTGTGGAGTGGAGGTGTGGAGTGTGGAGTGTGGAGTGGAGATGTGGAGTGGAGAGGTGTGGAGTGGAGGTGTGGAGTGGAGGTGTGGAGTGGAGGTGTGGAGTGGAGGTGTGGAGTGGAGTGTGAGTGGAGGTGTGGAGTGGAGAGGTGTGGAGTGGAGTGGAGGTGTGGAGTGGAGGTGTGGAGTGGAGAGTGTGGAGTGGAGGTGTGGAGTGGAGAGGTGTGGAGTGGAGGTGTGGAGTGGAGAGGTGTGGAGTGGAGAGCGATGGAGTGGAGGTGTGGAGTGGAGGTGTGGAGTGGAGGTGTGGAGTGGAGAGTGTGGAGTGGAGAGGTGTGGAGTGGAGAGGTGTGGAGTGTGAGTGGAGGTGTGGAGTGGAGAGGTGTGGAGTGGAGGTGTGGAGTGGAGAGGTGTGGAGTGGAGAGGTGTGGAGTGGAGGGTGTGGAGTGGAGGACCAGCCTGTGGAGTGGAGGTGTGGAGTGGAGAGGTGTGGAGTGGAGTGGAGGTGTGGAGTGGAGAGGTGTGGAGTGGAGAGGTGTGGAGTGGAGAGGTGTGGAGTGGAGAGGTGTGGAGTGGAGAGGTGTGGAGTGGAGAGGTGTGGAGTGGAGAGGTGTGGAGTGGAGAGGTGTGGAGTGGAGAGGTGTGGAGTGGAGAGGTGTGGAGTGGAGAGGTGTGGAGTGGAGAGGTGTGGAGTGGAGAGGTGTGGAGTGGAGAGGTGTGGAGTGGAGAGGTGTGGAGTGGAGAGGTGTGGAGGTGGAGAGGTGTGGAGTGGAGGTGTGGAGGTGTGGAGTGGAGGTGTGGAGTGGAGGTGTGGAGTGGAGAGGTGTGGAGTGGAGGTGTGGAGTGGTGGAGTGGAGAGGAGGGTGTGGAGTGTGGAGTGGACAATGTGGAGTGGAGGTGTGGAGTGGAGGTGTGGAGTGGAGGTGTGGCCTCCTCTACAATGGAGTGGAGGGTGTGAATGAGTGGAGAGGTGTGGAGTGGAGGGTGTGGAGTGGAGAGGTGTGGAGTGGAGAGGTGTGGAGTGGAGGTGTGGAGTGGAGAGGTGTGGAGTGGAGAGGTGTGGAGTGGAGAGGTGTGGAGTGGAGGGTGTGGAGTGGAGGTGTGGAGTGGAGGGTGTGGAGTGGAGAGTGTGGAGTGGAGTGTGGAGTGGAGAGGTGTGGAGTGGAGAGGTGTGGAGTGGAGAGGTGTGGAGTGGAGAGGTGTGGAGTGGAGAGGTGTGGAGTGGAGGTGTGGAGTGGAGGTGTGGAGTGGAGATGTGGAGTGGAGAGGTGTGGAGTGGAGTGTGAGTGGAGGTGTGGAGTGGAGAGGTGTGGAGTGGAGAGGTGTGGAGTGGAGAGGTGTGGAGTGGAGAGGTGTGGAGTGTGGAGAGGTGTGGAGTGGAGAGGTGTGGAGTGGAGAGGTGTGGAGTGGAGAGGTGTGGAGTGGAGGTGTGGAGTGGAGAGGTGTGGAGTGGAGGTGTGGAGTGGAGTGTGAGTGGAGGTGTGGAGTGGAGGTGTGGAGTGGAGAGGTGTGGAGTGGAGAGGTGTGGAGTGGAGGTGTGGAGTGGAGAGGTGTGGAGTGGAGGTGTGGAGTGGAGGGTGTGGTTTGGAGAGGTGTGGAGTGGAGGTGTGGAGTGGAGGTGTGGAGTGGAGGGTGTGGAGTGGAGGTGTGGAGAGGTGGGAGTGGAGAGGTGTGGAGTGGAGGTGTGGAGTGGAGTGGTGTGGAGTGGAGGTGTTCCAGTGGAGGTGTGGAGGAGGTTGGAGTGGAGGTGTGGAGTGGAGGTGTGGAGTGGAGGTGTGGAGTGGAACTGTGGAGTGGAGGTGTGGAGTGGAGAGAAGGTGGAGTGGAGGTGTGGAGTGGAGGTGTGGAGTGGAGAGGTGTGTGGAGTGGAGTTGTGGAGTGGAGGGGTGTGGAGTGGAGGTGTGGAGTGGGGTGTGGAGTGGAGGTGTGGAGGTGGGAGAGGAGGTGTGGAGTGGAGTGGAGGTGTGGAGTGGAGGTGTGGGGGGTGGAGTGGAGGTGTGGAGTGGAGAGGTGTGGAGTGGAGGTGTGGAGTGGAGGGAGTGTGGAGTGGAGGGTGGGAGTGGAGGTGTGGAGTGGAGGTGTGGAGTGGAGGTGTGGAGTGGAGGTGTGGAGTGGAGGTGTGGAGTGGAGGTGTGGAGTGGAGGTGTGGAGTGGAGGTGGAGAGGTGTGGAGTGTGAGGGTCGTGTGGAGTGGAGAGGTGTGGAGTGGAGGTGTGGAGTGGAGGTGTGGAGTGGAGGTGTGGAGAGGAGGTGTGGAGAGGAGGTGTGGAGTGGAGGTGTGGAGAGGAGGTGTGTTATCATCACTCAAAACAGAAGACAGATATGTACGGATGGAGATACCCCACGTGGGGATACCGGGGGGTCGTTTGTACAAATAGATCCCCCACCTTCTGGAAGTTCTGAGCTTGTAACTTCCTCTAATTCTGTCATTCTCTTCGACTCTGCCTTTTCCCTTTGCTTACTGTCATCTGCTATCTTTCTATATTTCTATAAATTCTTACAAAGATTTCTTCAGCCGAAGTCGGACATGCTGGGCCTAACTATTTCTTAGTTAGGCGCATAACGGCAGCATGACGCATCTACGCTCATAATGACAGGGAACTGTCAGTAATTGCCGGTTACGGCAGGTGGACATTATTGGCAGAAGAAGAACTGTCTGAGCTAACGAAGAAGAAGAAGAAGAAGAAGGATGGACTGTCTCTATGCAGCGTAAGCGCGCGTATGCATAGACTGGTGTGTGCACGCACACAAACAGACATGCATGCACATACGCATGTTAAGTCCTTTCGCGGACATTTGTCCTCTCGCGGATACCATGACCTACAATAAGCCTAGGGTCTCCCATAACCATATATATTCTTGATCAGCATGTCACAACCTATTCAGATCCTGAATTTTGAACCGCCAGTGCAAACATCCGCCAAGGAAGACTCGCAAAACCGAAATTTCCTTCATGTCCGAGCTGTATCTCATGAACCAGTGGGTAGAATGGCTTCAAATGTTGTGTGGTAATGTAACATGGCGAGTAATGAAATAAATACTTGCAATAAATACCAAAAAAAGCAGAGAGATGGTCATTTCAGACTAATGTGCACATAAGGACCAAACGTGCGCGAGAGGACTTAACATACGCACAGGTATAAACGAGCAAACACACACGTTGAGTAAGCGCGCGTCTATATGTCACAAACACACTATACTCTCTAGGTGTACATGTCTCTCTCTGTGTCTCGGGGGGGGGGGGGGGGGGTTGGGGGGGGGGGGGTTTGGGGGGGGTTGGGGGGGGGGGGGCTACACACACATGTGCACGCACACACGCGCGCACACACACGCACATACACACACAGAGAGAGAGAGAGAGAGAGAGAGAGAGAGAGAGAGAGAGAGAGAGAGAGAGAGAGAGAGAGAGAGAGAGAGAGAGAGAGAGAGAGAGAGAGAGAGAGAGAGAGAGAGAGAGAGAGAGAGAGAGAGAGAGAGAGAGAGAGAGAGAGAGAGAGAGAGAGAGAGAGAGAGAGAGAGAGAGAGAGAGAGAGAGAGAGAGAGAGAGAGAGAGAGAGAGAAGGAGAGAGAGAGAGAGAGAGAGAGAGAGAGAGAGAGAGAGAGAGAGAGAGAGAGAGAGAGAGATGGAGGAGAGAGAGAGAGAGAGAGAGAGAGAGAGAGAGAGAGAGAGAGAGGAGAGAGAGAGAGAGAGAGAGAGAGAGAGAGAGAGGAGGAGAGAGAGAGAGAGAGAGAAGGAGAGAGAGAGAGAGAGAGAGGAGAGAGAGAGAGAGAGAGAGAGAGAGAGAGAGAGAGAGAGAGAGAGAGAGAGAGAGAGAGAGAGAGAGAGAGAGGAGAGAGAGAGAGAGAGAGAGAGAGAGAGAGAGAGAGAGAGAGAAGGAGAGAGAGAGAGAACGCTGAACGCTGAACGCTGAACATTTATTGTCATTACCTCAAGGGTCTGGTGACAAGGGGGGTGA
>CM065713.1:32254050-32259050 GCA_017654935.2 Phymorhynchus buccinoides | reverse complement strand
AACGACGACGAATGATGATGACGACAGAGCTTCAGACTGTCAGGGTTCCGGGTCGATGGCCCGAATTGACCCCTCATTTTGTGCAGCCAAGAGTGATATGATGACGCTTCAAGTCTGACAACAATCTGAAGCTCTAGTTGGTAGTACCTGACAAACAGTACTTACTGGCCCCTCAATTATTTTGGAAAATGCCACACACACACACACCCCTCTTTCCCCCACTTTTGTTTAATCAGGGGTCACGTGACCCACGAAGCTTGAAAATAATCTGTGATGCTGCTGCTGCTGCTGCTGCTGCTGATGAAAAACATGCACATAATTTGTTAATTCACTTCTTTTGTGTGTGTGTGTGTGTGTGTGTGTGTGTGTGTGTGTGTGTGTGTGTGTGTGTGTGTGTGTGTGTGTGTGTGTGTGTTAGAGAGAGAGAGAGAGTTGCTTTGTATATGCGCTGTTGCTGGTTGGTGTCACTCTTGAATGTTGTTTTTGTTGTCTGTTGATGAATAATTGATTGTAAAGCGCTTTGGGCTCATCTGAGGTAAAGCGCTATATAAATGTACTATTATTATTATTATTATTATTTATTATTATTCCCATGTTGATTCCAAATTATTATTTAAAAAATCTACCCTTTATTAAGCTGTCCATTTCTTGAGATAACTCATTTGAAATCAACAACAATGCTCTATTATTAATCAACGTCTCACTCTGACCTCGTTGGAGAGAGAGACAGCGACAGACATTTAGATAGAGAGACAGAGAGAGACAGAAAGAGATACAGAGAGTATAAACACACTGTATTATTTGCATACAAACACACACATACACAGAAAGAGAGACAGAGAGGGGGGTGGGGGGTGGATAGACAGACAAAGACAAAAGCACAGACATACACAGAAAAAGAGAGAGAAGGCGGGACAGAGAGAGAGAGAGAGAGAGAGAGAGAGAGAGAGAGAGAGAGAGAGAGAGAGAGAGAGAGAGAGAGAGAGAGAGAGAGAGAGAGAGAGAGAGAGAGAGAGAGAGAGAGAGAGAGAGAGAGAGAGAGAGAGAGAGAGAGAGAGAGAGAGAGAGAGAGAGAGAGAGAGAGAGAGAGAGAATCTAGAGAGAGAGAGAGAGAGAGAGAGAGAGAGAGAGAGAGAGAGAGAGAGAGAGAGAGAGAGAGAGAGAGAGAGAGAGAGAGAGAGAGAGAGAGAGAGAGAGAGAGAGAGAGAGAGAGAGAGAGAGAGAGAGAGAGAGAGAGAGAGAGAGAGAGAGAGAGAGAGAGAGAGA
This sequence comes from Phymorhynchus buccinoides, assembly GCA_017654935.2. Taxonomy (NCBI): domain Eukaryota; kingdom Metazoa; phylum Mollusca; class Gastropoda; order Neogastropoda; family Raphitomidae; genus Phymorhynchus; species Phymorhynchus buccinoides. Next base: position 32,257,784 of record CM065713.1, on the reverse strand, counting down.
GAGAGAGAGAGAGAGAGAGAGATCGAGAGAGATTAGAGAGAGAGAGAGAGAGAGAGAGAGAGAGAGAGAGAGAATCGAGAGAGAGAGAGAGAGCCGGCTACTGGGTTTGGAGTGTGAGAGAGAGAGAGAGAAAGAATCGAGAGAGAGAGAGAGAGAGAGAATCAATGAAGAGAGAGAAATAGGGAGAGAGATTGTTTCGGTTTTAGAGTGAGAGAGAGAGAGAGAGAGAGAGAGTGCGTATGTGCGAGAGAGAGAGAGAGAGAGAGAGAGAACAATATTTTACTGAGAGAGATCTGAGAGAGAGAGGAGATCAGAGATATGAAAATAAATAGAGAGACAATAGAGAAGTAGAGAATTCAGAGAGAGAGAGCGAGAGAGAGAGAGAGAGAGAGAGAGAGAGAGAGAGAGAGAGAGAGAGAGAGAGAGAGAGAGAGAGAGAGAGAGAGAGAGAGAGAGAGAGAGAGAGAGAGAGAGAGAGAGAGAGAGAGAGAGAGAGAGAGATTAATTTCAAAATAATAATCCAACCCATCACATTCAGAGGTAATTTTTTGTAACCTCACAATAAAATTGTCTTCATTAACTTCTGTTTAAAAACTCAAAACGACATGCGCAATATTTATTTTATTTTCCTTGTTTCTTCTTCTTACTTTCCTCTGGCTAAAATCAAAATGCCGGCTACTGGGTTTGGATTCATCTTCATTCCATTCAATTGTGTGATTGAGAGAAGAGTAAAACTCAACAATGCAAAAATGAAAGTCTGTTTAATCTCAGTTTGATACAAATTGATGTATTTCAACATTCAGTTCAGCGTGCCAATCAATGCGCAAGCTTAATCTACAAATAGGGAGTTAATATTGTTTCGGTTTTAATGTGAGTGTGAGTGTGTGCGTGTGCGTGTGTGTTCAGAGTGCGAGTGCGTGCGTGTGCGTGCGTGCGAGTGCGTATGTGCGCGAGTGTGTGGGAGGGAGGGAGAGAGAGAGAACAATGAACAATATTTTACTGAACTGGGCCATCTGCCCATGTCAAAGGGGACAGCGGGGTAGGGACATCATCAAATATGAAAATAAATAGAAAATACAATAAACAAGTGTACATGTAAGACAGAAGCTAAGACAGAGCGAGCGAGAGAGAGAGAGAGAGACAGAGAGGTCAGATCAGAGAGAGTAGAGAGAGATGAAGAGAGAGAGAGAGAGAGAGAGAGAGAGAGATGAAGAGAGACAGAGGTCATCAGAGAGAGCAGTTCAGAGATTTAAGTCCTATTGTACAATAGTGTCTCTTTGACCAAAAATCGTTCTTCTTTTTTTCAACAATAAATCCAAAATAAAACCGAGTATTCACAAGTCAACACTACTGTTGGACTATATGCCGGGTTCACATTAGACGCGCTACAGTTCATCATTAGTACGGAAAACCCTAGATAAGTGGAACTTCTGGAAGAAAGAAGGATACAAGTTTTTAGTTAAAATAGAATTCTGATCGCTTCTCGGCCTTTTGGCTAAGACAGTGAGCTCTACAGAACATCAATTTTTGTTTATGACCAGACAGCTCTACAGTTTGTTCAGCCCGTCGTACATGAAGACAGACAGCTCTACAGATCACATCATTAGTGTAGCAGTTCAGAGATGAAGACTTCCAACAGATATCAATTAGTGTACGCAGGATGAAGACAGACAGCTCTCGGATCATCATTAGTGCGCAAATCTTTTCCAGCTCTACAGGTTTGTTTCAGCTTTCAGAGATGAAGACAGACAGCTCTACAGGTCATCATCATTAGTGTAGCAGTTCAGAGATGAAGACAGACAGCTCTACAGGTCATCATCATTAGTGTAGTTTTTCAGAGATGAAGACAGACAGCTCTACAGGTCATCATCATTAGTGTAGCAGTTCAGAGATGAAGACAGACAGCTCTACAGGCCATCATCATTAGTGTAGCTGTTCAGAGATGAAGACAGACAGCTCTACAGATCATCATCATTAGTGTAGCAGTTCAGAGATGAAGACAGACAGCTCTACAGATCATCATCATTAGTGTAGCAGTTCAGAGATGAAGACAGACAGCTCTACAGGTCATCATCATTAGTGTAGCAGTTCAGAGATGAAGACAGACAGCTCTACAGGTCATCATCATTAGTGTAGCAGTTCAGAGATGAAGACAGACAGCTCTACAGGTCATCATCATTAGTGTAGCTGTTCAGAGATGAAGACAGACAGCTCTACAGGTCATCATCATTAGTGTAGCTGTTCAGAGATGAAGACAGACAGCTCTACAGGTCATCATCATTAGTGTAGCAGTTCAGAGATGAAGACAGACAGCTCTACAGGTCATCATCATTAGTGTAGCAGTTCAGAGATGAAGACAGACAGCTCTACAGGTCATCATCATTAGTGTAGCAGTTCAGAGATGAAGACAGACAGCTCTACAGGTCATCATCATTAGTGTAGCAGTTCCTAGTAGGTTACGAAGAGAAAATAACATAAAAGCAGGACAAATATCGTGAATTAGGTTGACGATGATGATGTTGATCATCATGATAATGAAAAGGATGATGATAATGACGATGATGATGGTCATGATAATGATGAATGATGATGATGATGATGGTGATAACAATGACGGTGATGATGATAGTGGTGATGATGATGATGATGATGATGATGATGGCGATGATGCTGACGATGATGACGGATACGGCGAAAACGACGAAAAATAATCTAACAATCTCTCTCTCTCTCTCTCTCTCTCTCTCTCTCTCTCTCTCTCTCTCTCTCTCTCTCTCTCTCTCTCTCTCAAGAACTGAGTAAGTTTAGGCTACTCACTCTTCTTCTTCTTCAGGAATTCAAAAACGAGAGAGAAATCCGTGTAGAATTACATACAACACATCGTTGATTCCGAAACTTCTTCGCCAACCGTCAACCACGCCCACAAAACGTCAACACGTAAACGCGTGGATTAAAAAAAAAGAACTTTTCCGAACACACCCACAAGTAACAAGGCTCACCTCACAACCGGAGGAAACCATATCCTCTACACGTTTTCAAGATGACTTCACCCGGATGACGTAAGTGCACCTACACAACGCAACACGTACAACACGGATTAGCAACCGAAAACAAAACCACACCGCATCACAACTAATACACACACACCTCACATTTAGATTTCGCTAATAATCTAGCAGGTCAACATTCAGAAAATAATTTTCAGCAAAAAACACTTCTGAAAATGTATTTCACAAAACACACTGTTGTTTGGTCTTTAATTCGGATTAACATCTCTCACAACTCAAAACGTTTTTAGGTCAGGCCTAGATGATCGCTGTTTTGCCCAAATAGTCGCTCGCATCTTCATGCCCAACTTTCTGGAACTTAGCTAGACCTAACATATCCAGAGTTTGGAAAGAAGTTAAGCCTAGTTGGGTAAAAAAAAGTTGCTGTTTGGTCTTAATTCAAAACGTTTCGAGGTTAGACATTTGTTGTTTTTTTTGCCAAAGATTCGTCAGCATTCTATTCAGATATAATGCTTACAACTTGCTGGAACTTCTTCTCACACACTGAAGTTAGGAGAAAAAGTTGCTGCTTTGTCTGATTAATTCATATACTTTTCTCTTGTTAGTTGTACAGCTGGAGCATTCCTGCGAGGTTCAAGCAGACGATTACGCGATGCAAAGATCAAACACAATCCCGAACGCGAGCCTTGAGAAACATAGCACATCATAGCAATACATACACACTAC
>CM065713.1:32241550-32246550 GCA_017654935.2 Phymorhynchus buccinoides | reverse complement strand
TCAGGTCAAGTCGATAGTGTATCGTAAGGCTATTATTTTCCAGCAGTTCATATTATCAAAGCCTTCTTAAAGTAGCTAACCGTCCAATCATTGCAAAGGAAACTTGGCGGTGAAAGGGTTAAAGTAGCTAACAGTCCACACATTGCATAGGAAACTTGGCGGTGAAAGGGTTAAAGTAGCTAACAGTCCACACATTGTAAAGGAAACTTGGCAGTGAAAGGGTTAAAGTAGCTAACAGTCCACACATTGCAAAGAAACGTGGCAGTGAAAGGGTTAAAGTAGCTAACAGTCCACACATTGCAAAGGAAACTTGGCGGTGAAAGGGTTAAAGTAGCTAACAGTCCACACATTGCAAAGGAAACTTGGCGGTGAAAGGGTTAAAGTAGCTAACCGTCCACACATTGCAAAGGAAACTTGGCGGTGAAAGGGTTAAAGTAGCTAACCGTCCACACATTGCAAAGGAAACTTGGCGGTGAAAGGGTTAAAGTAGCTAACCGTCCACACATTGCAAAGGAAACTTGGCGGTGAAAGGGTTAAAGTAGCTAACCGTCCACACATTGCAAAGGAAACTTGGCGGTGAAAGGGTTAAAGTAGCTAACCGTCCACACATTGCAAAGGAAACTTGGCGGTGAAAGGGTTAAAGTAGCTAACAGTCCACACATTGCAAAGGAAGCTTGGCGGTGAAAGGGTTAAAGTAGCTAACAGTCCACACATTGCAAAGGAAACGTGGCGGTGAAAGGGTTAAAGTAGCTAACCGTCCACACATTGTAAAGGAAACTTGGCGGTGAAAGGGTTAAAGTAGCTAACCGTCCACACATTGCAAAGGAAACTTGGCGGTGAAAGGGTTAAAGTAGCTAACAGTCCACACATTGCAAAGGAAACTTGGCGGTGAAAGGGTTAAAGTAGCTAACAGTCCACACATTGTAAAGGAAACTTGGCAGTGAAAGGGTTAAAGTAGCTAACAGTCCACACATTGCAAAGAAACGTGGCAGTGAAAGGGTTAAAGTAGCTAACAGTCCACACATTGCAAAGGAAACTTGGCGGTGAAAGGGTTAAAGTAGCTAACAGTCCACACATTGCAAAGGAAACTTGGCGGTGAAAGGGTTAAAGTAGCTAACCGTCCACACATTGCAAAGGAAACTTGGCGGTGAAAGGGTTAAAGTAGCTAACCGTCCACACATTGCAAAGGAAACTTGGCGGTGAAAGGGTTAAAGTAGCTAACCGTCCACACATTGCAAAGGAAACTTGGCGGTGAAAGGGTTAAAGTAGCTAACCGTCCACACATTGCAAAGGAAACTTGGCGGTGAAAGGGTTAAAGTAGCTAACCGTCCACACATTGCAAAGGAAACTTGGCGGTGAAAGGGTTAAAGTAGCTAACAGTCCACACATTGCAAAGGAAACTTGGCGGTGAAAGGGTTAAAGTAGCTAACAGTCCACACATTGCAAAGGAAACTTGGCGGTGAAAGGGTTAAAGTAGCTAACAGTCCACACATTGCAAAGGAAACTTGGCGGTGAAAGGGTTAAAGTAGCTAACAGTCCACACATTGCAAAGGAAACTTGGCGGTGAAAGGGTTAAAGTAGCTAACAGTCCACACATTGCAAAGGAAACTTGGCGGTGAAAGGGTTAAAGTAGCTAACAGTCCACACATTGCAAAGGAAACTTGGCGGTGAAAGGGTTAAAGTAGCTAACAGTCCACACATTGCAAAGGAAACTTGGCGGTGAAAGGGTTAAAGTAGCTAACCGTCCACACATTGCAAAGGAAACTTGGCGGTGAAAGGGTTAAAGTAGCTAACCGTCCACACATTGCAAAGGAAACTTGGCGGTGAAAGGGTTAAAGTAGCTAACCGTCCACACATTGCAAAGGAAACTTGGCGGTGAAAGGGTTAAAGTAGCTAACAGTCCACACATTGCAAAGGAAACTTGGCGGTGAAAGGGTTAAAGTAGCTAACCGTCCACACATTGCAAAGGAAACTTGGCGGTGAAAGGGTTAAAGTAGCTAACAGTCCACACATTGCAAAGGAAACTTGGCGGTGAAAGGGTTAAAGTAGCTAACCGTCCACACATTGCAAAGGAAACTTGGCGGTGAAAGGGTTAAAGTAGCTAACAGTCCACACATTGCAAAGGAAACGTGGCGGTGAAAGGGTTAAAGTAGCTAACAGTCCACACATTGCAAAGGAAACTTGGCGGTGAAAGGGTTAAAGTAGCTAACAGTCCACACATTGCAAAGGAAACGTGGCGGTGAAAGGGTTAAAGTAGCTAACAGTCCACACATTACAAAGGAAACTTGGCGGTGAAAGGGTTAAAGTAGCTAACAGTCCACACATTGCAAAGGAAACTTGGCGGTGAAAGGGTTAAAGTAGCTAACAGTCCACACATTGCAAAGGAAACTTGGCGGTGAAAGGGTTAAAGTAGCTAACAGTCCACACATTGCAAAGGAAACTTGGCGGTGAAAGGGTTAAAGTAGCTAACAGTCCACACATTGCAAAGGAAACTTGGCGGTGAAAGGGTTTTTTTAAAGTAGCTAACAGTCCACACATTGCAAAGGAAACTTGGCGGTGAAAGGGTTAAAGTAGCTAACCGTCCACACATTGCAAAGGAAACTTGGCGGTGAAAGGGTTAAAGTAGCTAACCGTCCACACATTGCAAAGGAAACTTGGCGGTGAAAGGGTTAAAGTAGCTAACCGTCCACACATTGCAAAGGAAACTTGGCGGTGAAAGGGTTAAAGTAGCTAACAGTCCACACATTGCAAAGGAAACTTGGCGGTGAAAGGGTTAAAGTAGCTAACAGTCCACACATTGCAAAGGAAACTTGGCGGTGAAAGGGTTAAAGTAGCTAACAGTCCACACATTACAAAGGAAACTTGGCGGTGAAAGGGTTAAAGTAGCTAACCGTCCACACATCGCAAAGGAAACTTGGCGGTGAAATGGTTAAAGTAGCTAACCGTCCACACATTGCAAAGGAAACTTGGCGGTGAAAGGGTTAAAGTAGCTAACAGTCCACACATTGCAAAGGAAGCTTGGCGGTGAAAGGGTTAAAGTAGCTAACCGTCCACACATTGCAAAGGAAACGTGGCGGTGAAAGGGTTAAAGTAGCTAACCGTCCACACATTGCAAAGGAAACGTGGCGGTGAAAGGGTTAAAGTAGCTAACAGTCCACACATTGCAAAGGAAACGTGGCGGTGAAAGGGTTAAAGTAGCTAACCGTCCACACATTGCAAAGGAAACGTGGCGGTGAAAGGGTTAAAGTAGCTAACAGTCCACACATTGCAAAGGAAACGTGGCGGTGAAAGGGTTAAAGTAGCTAACAGTCCACACATTGCAAAGGAAACGTGGCGGTGAAAGGGTTAAAGTAGCTAACCGTCCACACATTGCAAAGGAAACGTGGCGGTGAAAGGGTTAAAGTAGCTAACAGTCCACACATTGCAAAGGAAACGTGGCGGTGAAAGTGTTAAAGTAGCTAACAGTCCACACATTGCCAAGAAAGCTTGCAGAAGGATTGTGGTAACATGAAAATGTCACGTGATTTCAAGTCAAGTCAAATGAATAATATTTGGTAAGCTTAATGAAGTCAATTTCCCCCCCAGTCCATATCAAAACATGTTTTAAGAAAATAACAGTCCACAAATTGCAAAACAATTTGCAGAAATATTAAGATAACGTACAAAACATGTTACGTGAATTTAAGTCAAGTCAAGTCAAGTGACATCGATAGTGTACTGTAAGCCTAAGTCAATTTCCCCCCAATCCATATCAAACCATGTTTTAAGCAAATAACAGTCCACAAATTGTAAAACAATTTGCAGAAATATTAAGATAACGTACAAAACATGTCACGTGAATTTAAGTCAAGTCAAGTCAAGTGACATCGATAGTGTACTGTAAGCCTAAGTCAATTTCCCCCCAATCCATATCAAAACATGTTTTAAGCAAACAACTGTCCATAAAGTGTAAAGAAAACTAGCAGAAAGATTAAAACAACATGCAAAAATGTCACGCGATTTCAAGTCAAATCAAATCAAATCAATAGTGTATGGTGATCTTAATTAAGTCAATTTTCCCCCAATCCATACCAAAACATGTCTTAAGCAACCAACAGTCCCAGATATTGTAAAGAACGCTACAGAATGGTTATAATAACGTGCAAATATCACGTGATTGCAAGTCGTCAAGTCAAGTCAAATTGAGTCAAGTCGATGCAGCTTAGTAAAGTTAAAGACCCACCAGATCGCGTGTCAAAATCACGGGTTTCACGTGGTTTTTCATCTTATAGCTGGTATCTTGTTTTGACCAGGTTTGATTCCACCCATACATGCCCTCAAATTGAAAACTAAACATCATTTTAAAGAGCAGCCTCAATTTGAAGTTGGGGACATTTGTATGTGGGTCACAGGTACCCAGAAAAAAACCCAAGAGACTTTAACGTGGTGGGTCAGTGTGTCTTTAAAGCAATCATCCAGCAAGCAGTCCATATTAAAGCCTTTATCAAGGGCCTACCAGTTGTGAACGTTAAACACAGTAAAGGGACAAAGTCAATAGCAATCGGCGTGTGGAGAGATGCTGAAGACTGAAGAGGGTTTTTGAGGGCTCCATCATTGAAGTCATTTTCTCTCTCTCTCTCTCTCTCTCTCTCTCTCTCTCTCTCTCTCTCTCTCTCTCTCTCTCTCTCTCTCTCTCTCTCTCTCTCTCTCTCTCTCTCTCTCTCTCTCTCTCTCTCTCTCTCTCTCTCTCTCTCTCTCTCTTCACAATGCATTTATTGAGTCCACTGACTGAAGAGTGTTGTGTGTTTACTTCCATTTAAACTCTTCAGGTAAACACACAGATCTCTCTCTGTGCCTCTGTCTGCTGTCTGTCTGTCTGTCTGTCTGTCTGTCTTTCTGCTTCTCCTACAGTTTACAGTTTTGTCAAGTGAGGTCAAAATGTTATTTCCAGATTGAACATTGAATAAGCAAATAATATACTTTTTTGTGTGTGCGTGCGTGCGTGCGTGTGTGTGTGTGTG
>CM065713.1:32216550-32231550 GCA_017654935.2 Phymorhynchus buccinoides | reverse complement strand
GAGAGAGACAGATGGAGAGAGAGAGAGAGAGATAGACAGAGATCGGAGGAGAGAGGAGAGAGAGAGAGGAGAGAAAGTAGAGAGGAGAGAGCTTGGATGGAGACTTATGATTTAGTAGAGATACAGATAGAGAGAGAGACGAGATGAGAAAGAGAGGGAGAGAGTTGGAGAGAGAGGAAGAGAGAGAGAGAGCCCGAGAGAGAGAGAGAGAGAGAAGCATTTGATGAGGATAATCAGAGAGAGAGAGAGAGAGAGACAGATGGAAGAGACAGAGGAGAGAGAGAGACAGACGAGAGCGAGACCACACGGAGAGACGAAGAGAGAGAGATGGAGGGAGTGGGAGAGAGACAAGGCACAGGGACAGGCAGAGAAGGGGACAGAGAGCATGAGAGAGTAGAGAGGGGAGATAGATTGAGAGAGAGAAAGATTGAGAGAGAGAGAGAGAAAAGAGAGACACCATATAAAAGAGAGAGGAGAATTGAGAGAGATGAAGACAGATGGAGAAGACGAGAGAGAGAGAGAAGAGAGAGAGAGAGAGATAAGAGAGCTCAGAGAGAAGGAGAGAGAGACAGAGTCTGAGAGTTAGAGAAAGAAGAAAGCAGGGGGATGGGGGCATCTCGAAAGTACACCATATAAGTGTGAAATTCTTTCCTGTGTCAGCCAAGAGGTCCTGCATCTCTGCTAGGGGGTTTGTCTGCAGTTGGATTGAAAGAAACCCACTGTCTCATTAGAGAGACTCAGCACTGTCTGCCTGTCTGTCACGCACACTGACACCTGCAACTTGTACACGTCCTTCTCCGAGATCTGTCTGTTGTTGTCTGCATGCATGTCTGTCTCTGCCTGTCTGTCTGTCTCTCTGCCTGTATCTGCTGTATGTCTGCGCGAGCTGTCTGTCTGTCTGGGCATCTGCCTGTATTTTGCCTGTATGCATGTCTGTCTGTCTGGCGTGACCCTTTACTGACATCCCTTTTTCCACTGGTTGACATTAGACTGTAGTGGGGGCCAACAGTAACATGAGAGCTGTACAATAGATGATTGTATACAGTATTACAAAGTCAGCTTAGTCTTTTTTGTGGAAGACAATGACTCTAACTAACTGGGGGGGGGGGGGGGGGGCATTTGCGCTGGCTCTGGTGCTGCAGCCAAAGGGATTGGTTGGCACCTTCCCCAACGCCAACTCTCGTCCTCAAATCCCGTTGGACGAGAGGGTGGGGATGTACCCTGGGCAAGGAATCTCCAATGTCATAAACAGATTTTAGCCCAGCCCGCTGGAATAGCAGCTACCCCCTTCTGCTATCTGGCAGTCATGGTCGGGAACGACAGACATAAAGAAAATAGTCAAATCTTTCTGACGAAAGACAATTTGCCCTTGGCGGCCTGTCTGTCTCTCTATCTGTCCGTTAGTCTATCTGTCTGTCTGTCTGTTTGAGTCTGATACTTATAAAGACTAAGCATTACACGATTTCAGGTTTTGTATGCATACTCATTTATTTCTGAACTTCATGTTCAATAAGAACGAATATATTTTTGTTGTTGGGTATTTTGGTATTTTGGTACTTGGTATATTCTAGTCACAGAGACTTATCTCTGTCAAATTCGCAGCGCTTACCCTTTTTTTTTCTTAGGGGGGAGGGGGGGGGGGGGTCAGGGTGAGGAGAGAGTGAGGGCAGACTTGGCAAAACTAGCTATCAAGTTGGTCATACCAGGCAGCGAGATTTAGCCCTGCCTTTACCGACTTTTAACTGCTGTGGGATTTTTACGTGCGTAAAGTGCACGAGTCAGACTAGCTTTAAGTCCCCATTTTGTAATGGTATCGAGAAATGCCCTCTCTCTGTGTCTCTCTCTGTCTCTTTCTCTCTCTCTCTAACTCTCTCTCTCTCTCTCTCTCTCTCTCTCTCTCTCTCTAACTCTCTCTCTCGCTCTCTCTGTCTCTCTCTCTCTCTCTCTCTAACTCTCTCTCTCTCTCTAACTCTCTCTCTCTCTTCTCTCTCTCTCTCTCTCTCTCTAACTCTCTCTCTCTCTCTAACTCTCTCTCTCTCTGTGTGTCTCTCTCTCTCTCTCTCTCTCTCTCTCTCTCTCTCTAACTCTCTCTCTCTCTCTCTCTCTCTCTCTCTCTCTCTCTATCTCTCTCTCTCTCTCTCTCTCTGTGTCTCTCTCTCTCTCTCTCTAACTCTCTCTCTCTCTGTCTCTCTCTCTAACTCTCTCTCTCTCTCTGTCTCTCTCTCTCTCTCTCTCTCTCTCTCTCTCTCTCTCTCTCTAACTCTCTCTCACTCTCTCTCTGTCTCTCTCTCTCTCTGTCTCTATATCTCTCTGTCTCTATATCTCTCTGTCTCTCTCTCTCTCCCTCTCTCTCTCTCTCTCTGTCTCTGTCTCCCTCTTGTTCCCTTATTCTCTCATCTCAAACAAATTACTTCTCTTCCTCCCCCCCTACTCTCCCCCCCCCCCCATTCTACCGGTCCCATGATACCGTCTGAGGTCAAAAGGCTTCCATTCCCATTTGGGCCCATCTTCAAACGGTCGGGGGGAGAGGCTCAAGCCAGCCGGGCTAAAAGGATTGGAAACGAAAATAAATAAAATGTCTGATGGGAGAAGGCGAGAGAGAGAGAGAGAGAGAGAGAGAGAGAGAGAGAGAGAGAGAGAGAGAGAGAGAGAGAGAGAGAAAGAGAGAGAGAGAGTAATGAATTGTTTCTACTATGTCATGACTCACTAAAGGCCACACACCATTTTTTAAGAGCTAAGGATGATTCGTTCTGTCAATACACATTTAACTTTCTTTCTTTGTTTTTAACATAAACTGTTTTGGCCAACATGTAGATTGATTACCCCCCCCCACACACACACACACACACACACCCCTTATGCTTACGACCCTCAATCTCAAAGTCTGTTTCTTTTAGTTTTGTGGAAATAATCCTGGACTGATGCTAAACCTACCCTATTCCCAAAAATGACAAAATGCCGCTTGTCAATTGTTGTGGTTGACGTACTCTGGCTAAAAGACTCCAGGGATCATCCCAACAGCCGAAGCACTTGAACACTATGGTACAACTGTATCAGCTTGGGGTGAGAACATTACGTGTAGTGAGCGGTTTTGATTACCCCGCCACGTGGGCAGCCACACTCCGACTTCGGGGAATTTTAGGGGACTGCTGATGTTATGCTAAGAGCTTGGCACGGCTAAAAATGATCCCCTGCAAAACTATGTGTAATGGGGTGGTAAGGGGGTAAATAGATAAGGATAGGGAAGAGTTGATGAGGGATAAGGATTGGAGGGTGAAGATAGGCACACTCCGCACAGACCAGGAACATATAGAGGAAACCAGACAGTTGTTTAGCTTTTGTTTATTTGGGTACTAGGAAATACTAAGGAAGACCTAGGAAGACCTAGGAAGACATAGGAAGACTAAAGAAGACAGTGCAGCAAATACATCCTGCAACAATATAAAATATACACACATAAATATAAACAAGAAATAACAATGATTAGGTATGATTGTAGGCCTTGTGCCATAGCACTCAATGTTAAAATAACATGAGGTAATAGACAGTCACAGCAGTGGAAGGAGCTCACTTTATGACTTAAATGGCATGATTAAACTGACACTGACACAAGCCTAGTTGGGGTTTGGAAACATAACATAGGTCGGTTTTACCTGACCCTATGCTTGCTTAACCCATACACAAACATTTGAGTTCATGTGAGTTAACCCAAACCAAGTATTGTAACACTGACATCATCAGATGCTGTGTTACTAAAAATAGACTACACATCAAAGTAAACTGAATGAGATCAGTTTGTAGTGGGAAACTGACTAAAGGCAAATGTAGGCCTATTGAGAGTTTAGCATTGAAGTAGCAAGAAACTCAACCAAAAAGGAATGCCTTGTTAATACAATAGTATCAGTATTAATACAACACCATACTAGGCCTAGCACACACACCTAGGCCTATGAATGAAACTATTGCCAAGTAGGCCTACACCATAGCATGGTATAAGCCTAGATCAATAATATTAATACAATGTAACATGGAAAAGAGCAAGTTAGGCCTTTAAACAATATAATGTCTGCAATAGTATTAATAGCATAAAAATGAGCAAGTTAGGCCTTTAAACAATATAATGTAGGCGAAGTGCCCCTTCATTGCTTACACGCAGTAGACTGACGTCACACACGAGTGGGTGTGAGGATAGACCAGAACGATCGGAATGTTCTAATTTTCAGTCTCTCAACATAAACTTTGGCCTAGTGCCGTTATATTTATGAATGAACTGACGTCACGATGGTTCAGTGACGGGAATAGCAGTGTACAACGGCAATGCCTAAACAACCGTTAACGGCAGTGTCTTTTGTGTGTTGATCTAGATCATCACATAGATTCACGGCAAACTCGAACGTCATAAGTTCGGCAAAAAGTAAACAAAGTTGGACTTCCTGCTGTTAACAAACATAAAAATACATCAAAGCATAGTTCAACCATCAGTACTTACAGTAGTCACTGTAGATTCACATCAACAGCATGAATGAGAAGGCAGGCCGAGATCGAGCAGACGAAAATCTATAAACCTAGTGCTAAATTATTAATTTGTTGATTGAAAAAGTGTGAACCCAGATTTTGGGCACTTTTTATATATATGCTCGAGAGCCGGACCGCAAGGACAGCAGTCGCTGGATGTAGCGAAAATGGCTCTGTGGGTGGCGAGAGTGACCAGATCTGTGTTTGTTTGGTTTTGTACAACACAGATATCTATGCCACTAATCACTAAACCCTGGCATGTTGTATATGAGAAGAAAGAGGATGAACTAAGCTCTATTCTGACTACTAATATAATAAGGAAATCTAACTATATATTTATAATAATTATGAAAAACCTTGTATTTTAGACCCCACTGAAACAGGTTCAAGCTACTAAATAATTAATTTATCTAAACTCATACCACATTACACCGATCTTTCATAATGGATTAATACACTAAAGTACTACCTTTCTATACATATACTATGTCACTATGTTAGATGACACAGTTAAAATATAATTAGCATTCAATGTCCAGTAACAAAAATAAGCTAGCCGAAAACCCGGTTTTAGGACTGAGTCCACACCGGTGGTCAGACGGATTGTGACGTTGACACAGCGTCGGTGTAGCTTTCGTCAAATGTTCTGTTTTGACGTCAAATAAAGTAGCTACTTTGTATGTAGGACATTGAAAGAGTTGTTTAGTAACAACATTATGAAAGGATGGCTTTGATAAAATAGGCTTTATAGAGATAAGAGGTGACATAACTTGGCCGGTTAGATTGCCAGATTTTAGGATATATCAGCCATTCAATGTCTTAATTAACAAACTAATAAAGTGATTGGCATAACTACAATAAGATTTTATTATTAGAATGACAATCAAATAGAAGAAAATGGCTAAATTATAAGTTTATTATTACTACTAGTTGGCCTGAGATTTGAGGGGAGGCCGTTGGAGATTTGAAAAGCCGGGTCGCATGATATGATTTGAATTTTGACATGTCTAAAAATAGATTTGATGTCATATAGCGAGGCGCGCATGACTTGGAAAAGTGGTTAGGCACACTTGTCGTCTGCTAAATAGTGTTGCGTGACAGGTAGGCCTTATGGAATACGGCACACTGTCACATCTCCCCCCGTCTAAAAGAATCCATCGTCCGCGATGGACATTAAGAAAAGTATTTCTTGTGAAGGAAGCTTTCCAACAACAAGAAACTCTAATAAACTGGGTAAAAAAATATCTGTGCTTACTAATGACAAAAAAATTCCTTTGCATTTTCATACACACAGCTGACTAAGTCTAAACACTAGTGTCACTGACAGTTAATATCTATCTAATGAGCCATATTAATTACACGGTTCGATCTTCGCAGTAGTGGCTCAGCCTGGAGACGGGAAGGTCCCGGTATGGCTGGTTCAGGAAACACAGTCCTGGGTCGTGGTTGTGGTGCAGGCTCGGCGTCAAGTCCGGATGGTCCCGGGACGGCTGGCATGGGAGGCACAGGCCTCGGCCCAGTTCGTTGGACCAAGATCCAGCCGTCGTCTGAGTCGGACTCGGACTCAGTTGCTCGGGGTCGATGCGGCACCCTGACTCGAAAGGATGGCGAGGGGGCAGCCTGAGCGTCAGACTGTCCGACAGGAGGTTGCTGCTGCCGGTCGCCCTGAGCAGTTGTTAATGTGGTGGGGTGATGGACCACACTACACCGGTCACAGCCAGCCAGGAATCGCCCCAGGTCCTGGTACATTCCTGGCCAGTACACCAGGGGCCGGAGAGTCTCTTCCGCATGCTTGTAGCCCTGGTGACCGGTGTGTTGATGTAGTGATGACAGGACGTGGGGGCGCAGCTTGCTGGGCAGCAGGAGCTGCTCGCACGCCCCACGCCTCGGATCCATCACCCGCCTGTAGATGATGCCCTGCCGACTGACAAGTCGGCCACGTTGCTGGACCAGCAGCTGTAGCTGCCAGTCATCGGAGACAGCAGGTGTTGAAGGCCAGGCTGTGGCGAGAGGACCAATGGAGGGGTCCTCCTGCTGCAGCCGACGAAGCTCTTCTGGCGACATCTGGGGGAGGATGAAGTCCGCAGGCTGAGTGGTGGCCACAGCGTTGATCTGCGGCTGTGGTTGGTCAGCCAGTTGGTGACTGACAGTAGCCGAGGACTGAGACCTGTCCTCAGTCCGTGCGCAGCCACCGCCAGTCTTCCGTCTCCGCCGGCGCCGTCGTCGACTGCAAGGGGACCTGGTGTCTGCCGTCACCTGGCAGACCTGGAGTGGTGTCCCTGGTGGGTGCCGGAACTGCTCAGATGGTGGCGGTTGCCGCAGCTCCAGTCTCAGGGCGGCCACCTCTGTTGTCAGCATTGCCACCTGAGACTGTAAGGAGGCGACAGGGCCAGTGCTGGCTACAGGGCTAGTGCTGCAGTCGTCAGCACCGTCGCCTTCCCGCACAAACCAGAGCGCTTCCTCCTGGGCAGCTTCGAAGGTGGTGTTCGGGTTCCGCCGGATGTAGCTCCGAACGTCTCGCCTGAGGGATGGCGGCTGCAGGCCCTTCGCGAAGACGTCGCGGAGAACCCTGTCCGACACCATGCCGAACTCCAGCTCATTGATGTGGTCCCACAGCTGCCGTAGATCTGCTGCGTAGGCGTTGATGTGCTCCCCCCGGCCCCGTTCTCTGGTGAAAAAGGTTTTGGCCAGGCTGACCACATCATGCTGCTCTCCCCAGCGATTCTTGAGGATGTTGTAAAGTTTCGCTGGAGAGTTCAGTTCCGCCGCGGGCAGCCTGACAACCACTCGGCGAGCATGGCCTTTTAGGGCGCCGATCAGCCAGAGGGCAGCTGTCCCGTCATCCACCGGCTGAAGGAGAAGAATTATCTTCGCCTCCTTGATGAAGTCGTCCACTGACGTTGCGCTGCCCTCCTCACCAGAGAACTCCGGGAGCCGGGGCAGGTATACGTAGGGGTTAGCCATGTTGATGTCAGGACGGGTGGAGGTTGGTCTGCTGCACTGTCTTCCTAGCTAACTGTCTGAGTTTCCCCTTGTTCCTGAGATCCTGCTCGCACAGCGCCAGTTGTAATGGGGTGGTAAGGGGGTAAATAGATAAGGATAGGGAAGAGTTGATGAGGGATAAGGATTGGAGGGTGAAGATAGGCACACTCCGCACAGACCAGGAACATATAGAGGAAACCAGACAGTTGTTTAGCTTTTGTTTATTTGGGTACTAGGAAATACTAAGGAAGACATAGGAAGACCTAGGAAGACCTAGGAAGACTAAAGAAGACAGTGCAGCAAATACATCCTGCAACAATATAAAATATACACACATAAATATAAACAAGAAATAACAATGATTAGGTATGATTGTAGGCCTTGTGCCATAGCACTCAATGTTAAAATAACATGAGGTAATAGACAGTCACAGCAGTGGAAGGAGCTCACTTTATGACTTAAATGGCATGATTAAACTGACACTGACACAAGCCTAGTTGGGTTTGGAAACATAACATAGGTCGGTTTTACCTGACCCTATGCTTGCTTAACCCATACACAAACATTTGAGTTCATGTGAGTTAACCCAAACCAAGTATTGTAACACTGACATCATCATCTGCTGTGTTACTAAAAATAGACTACACATCACAGTAAACTGAATGAGATCAGTTTGTAGTGGGAAACTGACTAAAGGCAAATGTAGGCCTATTGAGAGTTTAGCATTGAAGTAGCAAGAAACTCAACCAAAAAGGAATGCCTTGTTAATACAATAGTATCAGTATTAATACAACACCATACTAGGCCTAGCACACACACCTAGGCCTATGAATGAAACTATTGCAAAGTAGGCCTACACCATAGCATGGTATAAGCCTAGATCAATAATATTAATACAATGTAACATGGAAAAGAGCAAGTTAGGCCTTTAAACAATATAATGTCTGCAATAGTATTAATAGCATAAAAATGAGCAAGTTAGGCCTTTAAACAATATAATGTAGGCGAAGTGCCCCTTCATTGCTTACACGCAGTAGACTGACGTCACACACGAGTGGGTGTGAGGATAGACCAGAACGATCGGAATGTTCTAATTTTCAGTCTCTCAACATAAACTTTGGCCTAGTGCCGTTATATTTATGAATGAACTGACGTCACGATGGTTCAGTGACGGGAATAGCAGTGTACAACGGCAATGCCTAAACAACCGTTAACGGCAGTGTCTTTTGTGTGTTGATCTAGATCATCACATAGATTCACGGCAAACTCGAACGTCATAAGTTCGGCAAAAAGTAAACAAAGTTGGACTTCCTGCTGTTAACAAACATAAAAATACATCAAAGCATAGTTCAACCATCAGTACTTACAGTAGTCACTGTAGATTCACATCAACAGCATGAATGAGAAGGCAGGCCGAGATCGAGCAGACGAAAATCTATAAACCTAGTGCTAAATTATTAATTTGTTGATTGAAAAAGTGTGTACCCAGATTTTGGGCACTTTTTATATATATGCTCGAGAGCCGGACCGCAAGGACAGCAGTCGCTGGATGTAGCGAAAATGGCTCTGTGGGTGGCGAGAGTGACCAGATCTGTGTTTGTTTGGTTTTGTACAACACAGATATCTATGCCACTAATCACTAAACCCTGGCATGTTGTATATGAGAAGAAAGAGGATGAACTAAGCTCTATTCTGACTACTATTATAATAAGGAGATCTAACTATATATTTATAATAATTATGAAAAACCTTGTATTTTAGACCCCACTGAAACAGGTTCAAGCTACTAAATAATTAATTTATCTAAACTCATACCACATTACACCGATCTTTCATAATGGATTAATACACTAAAGTACTACCTTTCTATACATATACTATGTCACTATGTTAGATGACACAGTTAAAATATAATTAGCATTCAATGTCCAGTAACAAAAATAAGCTAGTCGAAAACCCGGTTTTCGGACTGAGTCCACACCGGTGGTCAGACGGATTGTGACGTTGACACAGCGTCGGTGTAGCTTTCGTCAAATGTTCTGTTTTGACGTCAAATAAAGTAGCTACTTTGTATGTAGGACATTGAAAGAGTTGTTTAGTAACAACATTATGAAAGGATGGCTTTGATAAAATAGGCTTTATAGAGATAAGAGGTGACATAACTTGGCTGGTTAGATTGCCAGATTTTAGGATATATCAGCCATTCAATGTCTTAATTAACAAACTAATAAAGTGATTGGCATAACTACAATAAGATTTTATTATTAGAATGACAATCAAATAGAAGAAAATGGCTAAATTATAAGTTTATTATTACTACTAGTTGGCCTGAGATTTGAGGGGAGGCCGTTGGAGATTTGAAAAGCCGGGTCGCATGATATGATTTGAATTTTGACATGTCTAAAAATAGATTTGATGTCATATAGCGAGGCGCGCATGACTTGGAAAAGTGGTTAGGCACACTTGTCGTCTGCTAAATAGTGTTGCGTGACAGGTAGGCCTTATGGAATACGGCACACTGTCACATCTGCATAGCATAAGAACATTTTGATGTAGCCTTGGTGTTCTAGCCAAGGCGTGCTTGTCAGTGAAAGTTTTAAAGACCCACCAGATCACGTGTCAAAACCACGGGTTTCATGTGTTTTCCCTCTTACAGCTGGTAAGAAATCTTGTTTTGACCAGGTCTGACTCCCATATAAATGCCCCCAAATTCAAACCGTAACATTTTAAAGAGCAGCCTCAATTTGAAGTTGGGGACATTTGTATGTGGGTCACAGCTACCCAGAAAAAACACCAAGGGACTTAATCGTGGTGCGTCAGTGTGTCTTTAAATACGAAAATTAAGGGACTGGCGACGTTAAGCGTTTTGACTTAGATACGGATATTAATTAAACTAATATTAACCCTTTCACCGTCAGCCATCTTTGAGCCAAATATTTCCATTAAACTTACTTGGATACAAAAACTATTTTGTCTGCAATATTGTGGTATTTCTCTGTGACACATTTAGAATGGGGTCAATCCTTACTGCCCAAATTTAGGAACACAATATTGAATAACAGACCCCTGATTTCAAGGGTTTGAATGACATGGGTGTTAAATCATTGTGGAGCAAAAATGCGACAATGGCGGTGAAAGGATTAAGCTTTATTTTTCCTCTTCCTTTTATTAAGCGTCTTACTAATCATAACAGAAACTTCTCATAAAACAGGTTCTGCTCAAACAGACACAACAGATTTACTCACGTTCTTTGCGTTTCTCGATACTTCAATTTCTCCATTTCTTTCGTTCTAGATCGCTCAAACATTATTCTTGTTACAATGAGCGCAGATGCGTCATGCCGCCGCTATGCGCCTAACTAAGAAACAGTTAGGCCCAGCATGTCCGTCTTCGGCTGGAGAGAATCTCTGTGAGAGTTTCTCTGGAACAAAGACAGGAGAATGGACCATAAGGCAGAAAGATAGTAGATGACAGTAAGCAAAGAGAAATGACAGGGTCAAAGAGAGTAACAGATTAGAGGAAGTTACAAGCACATAACTTCCAGAAGGTTGGGAACTATGTGTATAATTGCTTAATGAAATTCAAATAAAATAAAGTTATTCCATACTTCGACACTTACAATTCCATCGTTAACTCACTGGTCATACCGTTGTGCTGACCTTGACTGTATTTATACGATATTTTTAACCTTATTTACTACGACTCTGTCTTTCTGTCTGTCTGCCTGCCTGTCTGTCTGTCTCTCTCTCTCTCTGTGTCTATCTCTCTCTCTTTGCCACTGCCTCTCTCTCTCTGTCTCTGTCTGTCTGTCTATGTCTGTCTGTCTCTCTCTGTCTGTCTCTCTCTCTCTCTCTCTCTCTCTCTCTCTCTCCTTCTCTCCTCTCTCTCTCTCTCTCTCCCCCCCTCTATCTCTCTCTCTCTCTCTCTCTTCTCCTCCCCCCCCTCTCTCTCTCTCCTCCCCCCTCTCTCTCTCCTCCCCCCCTCTCTCTCTCTCTCTCTCCTCTCTCCTCTCTCCTCCCCCCCCTCTCTCTCTCTCCCCTCCCCCTCCCCCCAAGAATCAGATGTTCTAACAAAAGTTACCAGCAATTTTGTGCAACTTCTCGGCCATTAAACACGAACATCAAGTGTATGTGTGTCTCCTTGCCTCTGTCTCTGTCTCTCTCTCTCTCTCTCTCTCACTCTCTATCTCTCTCTGTATGTCTGTCTCTCTCTTTCTCCCCTCCCCATCCCCACACCCACACCCTCCAAACAATCAGATGCTCCAACAAAAGTTACCAGCAATTTTGTGCAACGTTCCGGAGATAAGAGAGACGTCGAGTATTTCGACAAACATCTCTCCCTTTCTTTCTCTGTCTCTCACTCCCCTCTCTCTGTCGCTTTCTCTGTCTCTGTCTCTGTCTCTCTTTGTGTCTCTCTCTATATGTCTCTGTCAGTCTCTCTTTATCTCTCTCTTTGTCTCTCTCTCTCTCTCTCTGTCTCCCTCTATTTCTTTATCTTTCTCTGTCTGTCTCTCTCTTTCTCTGTCTGTCTGTCGCTATGCCTGTCTGTGTGTGTGTCTCTTTCTCTCCATCTCTCTCTCTTTATCTGCCTGTCCATATGTATGTCTGTCTCTCTGTCGCTCTCTTTCTCCGTGTGTCTGTCTGTCTGTCCGTCTGTTTCTTTCTCTCTCTCTCTCTCTCTCTCTCTCTCTCTCTCTCTCTCTCTCTCTCTCTCTCTCTCTCTCTCTCTCTCTCTCTCTCTCTCTCTCTCTCTCTCTCTCTCTTTGATAAGCACCACTGCTGCTAAATGGAGTAAAAAGCGATTTCAACAATTGTCGCCAATCATCAAATCGACATTTCCGTTATTTGCGTGCGTGTGTGAGTGCGTGCTCGCGCATATATGTGTGTATGTGTGCGCACGCGCGCGCGTATCTGTGTGAGCAAACGCGCGCGCGTGTTTGTGTTTCTGTCTGTGTATGTGCGTGTGTGTGTCTTTCATTTAACGTCTATCCACTACACGTGATATTATACAATTGTGTGTATGTGCGTGTGTGTGAGTATGCGTGTATGTGTGTACACGAGGATGTGCGTGTGTGTGCACGCACGCGCGCATGCACGTGTGCCTATAGGACTACACACGCGTGTGAAAAGTTATTGGGGAAAAAGATCGAAATCTGTGACATTCTCTGAACGAGATCAATACGATGTTCTCCCGTCTCTATGTGTCACCCTCACTGTGCCCCCGTCTCTATGTGTCACCCTCATTGTGCCCCCGTCTCTATGTGTCACTCTCATTGTGCCCCCGTCTCTATGTGTCACCCTCATTGTGCCCCCGTCTCTATGTGTCACCCTCATTGTGCCCCCGTCTCTATGTGTCACCCTCATTGTGCCCCCGTCTCTATGTGTCACCCTCATTGTGCCCCCGTCTCTATGTGCCACCCTCATTGTGCCCCCGTCTCTATGTGCCACCCTCATTGTGCCCCCGTCTCTATGTGTCACCCTCATTGTGCCCCCGTCTCTATGTGTCACCATCATTGTGCCCCCGTCTCTATGTCTCACATACATACGAAATTGGGGGTACATAGAGATGGGGACATATAGAGACGAGATTGGGGTCGCATAGAGATGGGGACGCATAGAGACGAAATTGGGGACACATAGAGACGAAATTGGGGACACATAGAGACGAAATTGGGGACACATAGAGACGAAATTGGGGACACATAGAGACGAGATTGGGGACACATAGAGATGGGGACACATAGAGACGAAATTGGGGACGCATAGAGGAAGGGACACATAGAGACGAAATTGGGGACGCATAGAGACGAAATTGGGGACACATAGAGACGAAATTGGGGACACATAGAGACGAAATTGGGGACACATAGAGACGAAATTGGGGACACATAGAGACGAAATTGGGGACGCATAGAGACGAAACTGGGGACACATAGAGACGAAACTGGGGACACATAGAGACGAAACTGGGGACACATAGAGACGAAATTGGGGACACATAGAGACGAAACTGGGGGACACATAGAGACGAAACTGGGGACACATAGAGACGAAATTGGGGACACATAGAGACGAAACTGGGGACACATAGAGACGAAATTGGGGACACATAGAGACGAATTGGGGACACATAGAGACGAGGGCTCAATGCTAAGCAACTCGCGTGAAGACCACTTCAGCAAGATAGCCCGCAGCGCAACACGTGACGAAGAGATCGGCTTTCGGATGATTTGGAGTTTTGGGAATAGATTGGGTAAAGAGACGGATGTCACATTGATTGAAAGAAGAAAAGGAAAAAAAGAAAATGGCGGCAAATTTATCATTGTTGTCCCTAGCTCTCTACGTCACGGAATTATAAATGTGGAGGGGGGTGGGGGTAGAGGGGGGGGGGGGGGGGTGGGGGGTGGGGGTAGGGGGGTGGGGGGTGGGGGGTGGGGTTAGAGTTAAACTGGAGTGGATGTCTCTCAATCTGTCTGGGGGAGAAAAAAAGACTTCAGGTCCTGCGGTCATTAGTGCGTCTTCGACACTAAAAACGGGGATTAGTATGTAAGAGGTGGAACAGAGGTAACGCGTTCGCCTTGTGCCAAGTAAACCCGACGTGTTCGAACCTAGGGTACAGGGGATTTTTTCCTCTCACTTTGCACTAGGCCTTACGGTCTGAACGTGGAGTCTTTGATAAACAGAGGTCCCGTGTGCCCATGCGCGTAGCAGACGTTAGTCCCTTTATTTAAAAAAATCCTCATAACATTCATCTGCACAGCAAACGGTGTATCTAACAATACTTGAGTTATCCTTAACTGTTTTGGGATCTATCTTCTCCCCATAATATCCCATCAGTTCACTTTCTACAGTATCCTTGCTGAACTTATTATCTTTATTTTTCGTACTACCCCCTAAAGTGCAGCATAATCTTCAACGTGATGAAGTTGGCTGCCTATGGCGAAGAAGAAGAAGAAGAACGAAAAAGTTGTCATTTGGTCAAAATGTAACACACACACACACACACACACACACACACACACACACACACACACACACACACACACACCTACACACACACACAGTAGTAATTGATGATAACCAAGAAAACTGTATAAAAACTGATATAGATAATATGAAAACTAATATCGATAGTCATAATTTAGATTATGATATTACAGATAAAGAAATAACTAAAGCTATTAGAAAGTTAAAACATAACAAATCTCCTGGAATAGATGGAATTAGAAATGAATTTTTAAAAGCTGGCACTTCAGAATTGTTGCCCACAATTAAAAACATAATCAATTATATCTTGAAAAGTGGCCAATATCCAGATATGTGGAAGAAAGGCATATCAGTCCCAATACATAAAGGAGGGGATAAATCAAACCCAAGCAACTACAGAGGAATCACGCTTAACTGTTCGCTAGGTAATGTATTATGTCAAATACTAAATACTCGAATAAATGATTACTTAGAATCAAACAATCTGCTAGCAAAAGAACAAGCTGGTTTTAGAAAG
>CM065713.1:32199050-32211550 GCA_017654935.2 Phymorhynchus buccinoides | reverse complement strand
TGCGATGGAATCCAGCAAAATTCTATATCAATTCATTTGGACATAATAAAATGTATTAAGTATTTTATATCAAAAATTAGATCTCTTCTAACATTCGCATTCCAATTTTGTAAACTATTAAGTACAGATTTTGAGTCAACACAAAGTAAAATACTATAAATCGAAATATCAGTATCAGCTATCCAAGATAAGGCCATAAGAATTGCATAAAGTTCAGCAGTAAATATTGAAAAACCTTTTCCTAGACAATATGATTTTTTAATTTTTAAATCGGGGATCACAAATCCAGCTCCAGTGTATAAACTGAACCATCTGTATACATTTTAAGATGATACGGATATACATTTTCTAGATGTTCTTTTGCTTCAACTGCTATCAGATTAATATTATCATCCTTTTTTAAGGCAGTATAATCTGTATCAAATTTTGCAGAAAAATGCTCCCACTGAGGTACAATAGGCATTACCGGTGTACTTGAAATTAATGTAATATCAATGTCACATTTCTTAAATAATTCATCTGTATAATTTCTAACAGGTTGTAAGTAAGAAATATTTGTAGCCCTCTTAGGAAAATCAATGTTTGAATCAAGAAAAACTTCATTACTGACTGAATTAGACACTGAGAGACTTCTAGTCACATACTTGGCTGTAGCTAACTTACGTTGATCTTCAAGTACTAACAAATTAGCTTCTCTGTACGTTTTGAACGTATTTGTGTGCACTGGCACACCAAGTGCTAGTTTAATAGCCTTACTATCTATGCTTTGTAACCTTTTTAGTATGCGTTCTGTAAGGGTGGAAAGGACATCACTCGGTGCAAGGAAGTTTGTATAAAAGTTCAGCTGTATCTCGTGAACTACTTAACAGAATCGCTTCACATTTTGGGCTATGTATTTTATGCGTTCTGTAAGGGTAGAAAGTGGTGTGTTTATTGGGGGGTGGGGGAGGGCAGGACATAACACTGGCCGGGTTTGCATTGTCAAAATGCGTTGCTGCCGCTCGGCGATGCCCTTGTTATTATTATTATTATTTTCTATCTCATTCGCTTCTCTCTCTCTCTCTCTCTCTCTCTCTCTCTCTCTCTCTCTCTCTCTCTCTCTCTCTCTCTCTCTCTCTCTCTCTCTCTCTCTCTCTCTCCCTCTCTCTGTGAGCAATGATAATAATAATCGATACAGTTACTGTGAAACTGTCCATGCAACTTCACAGTAACGTTCGCCAGATGTGGTCCCAGAGGTTCGGTGCACATTAAACTTTACAAACCTTCCATCCCGATAGATACTCTCATACACTGGAGAGAGAAAAAACACTCACCGCAATTATAAAACGTCAAAAATACACCGAGCTCCATTAAACACTGAGTCCCACGCGCGTGCACAAACGCACATGCTCACACACAATCTAGCAGCACATCTTGATCTACAGTCAACTGAGAACCGAACTACAGAAATACCGAACCTGTTGTGCGATCATAAAATGTTTTTCTATTCTGACACAAAACACAATATATTAATTGTATCCTCAGTTTCGTCGAGTATTACACGCTAAAAGCGAATGAGGACCTCATTAGGGCAATATTTTGAATGTTAATGCTGTTTGCTGTCGCTCTTGTTGTTGTTGTTGTTGTTGTTGTTGTTGTTGTTGTTGATGATGAAGATGATGATATTGTTGTTGATGATGATGATGATGATGATGATGATGACGATGACGACGACGACGACGACGACGACATGATGATGATGATGATGATGATGTTGCTGTTGCTGTTGCTGTTTCCGAATTGAATCCGCTGTTTGATGCAGTGAAGGCATTTGATAAAATCAATAGTTATAATTACGATATTAAACGTATTGTACTGCTTCTCTTCTCTAACGTAGCGACTTCGCTGTTATTTGTGTACATTAATTAACAGTTTACTGAAATGTGCAACGACAGTAGCAACGACAAGAAAAATAACAACAACAAAATCTTCATTACGATCATGATCATCATGATCTTCCTCTTCTTCTTCTTCATCATCATCATCATCATCATCATCATCATCATCTCCGTCTCCTCACCCTGCTCTTCTTCTTCCTCTTCATTCTCATCATCATCATCATCATCATTATCATCATCACCACCACCACCATCACCATCATCATCCCCTCCTCCTCCTCCTCCTCCTCCTCACCATCCCCTCCTCCTCCTCCTCATCATCAACACCATCCCTTCCTCCTCATCATCATCACCATCACCATCATCACCATCCCCTCATCATCATCATCATCATCATCATCATCATCATATCATCGCCACCACCACCACCACCATCACAATTTCCCCCTCCTCTTCATCATCATCATCATCATCATCACCATTCACACAGGCAACAACAATAAACAGCATAACAGCAAACCCTGCTGTACAAACAGCGATAAAAGAAGACAGAAGAGAAGAAGAAGAGGAGAAAGATGCAGGCAAGCGAAACCAATCTGCCCCCCAACGGCTTCAAGATGGCTGACAACGGATCACATCGATGGCCGCCCCTCTCTATGTGCCCCCCTCTCTATGTGCCCCCCTCTCTATGTGCCCCCTCTCTATGTGCCCCCCTCTCTATGTGCCCCCCTCTCTATGTGCCCCCCTCTCTATGTGCCCCCCTCTCTATGTGCCCCCTCTCTATGTGCCCCCCTCTCTATGTGCCCCCCTCTCTATGTGCCCCCCTCTCTATGTGCCCCCCTCTCTATGTGCCCCCCTCTCTATGTGCCCCCCTCTCTATGTGCCCCCCTCTCTATGTGCCCCCTCTCTATGTGCCCCCCTCTCTATGTGCCCCCCTCTCTATGTGCCCCCCTCTCTATGTGCCCCCCTCTCTATGTGCCCCCCTCTCTATGTGCCCCCGTCTCTATGTGCCCCCCTCTCTATGTGCCCCCCTCTCTATGTGCCCCCCTCTCTATGTGCCCCCCTCTCTATGTGTCCCCCTCTCTATGTGCCCCCGTCTCTATGTGCCCCCCTCTCTATGTGTGTGCCCCCCTCTCTATGTGCCCCCCTCTCTATGTGCCCCCCTCTCTATGTGCCCCCTCTCTATGTGCCCCCCTCTCTATGTGCCCCCCTCTCTATGTGCCCCGTCTCTATGTGCCCCCCTCTCTATGTGCCCCCCTCTCTATGTGCCCCCTCTCTATGTGCCCCCCTCTCTATGTGCCCCCCTCTCTATGTGCCCTCGTCTCTATGTGCCACGTCTCTATGTGCCCCTGTCTCTATGTGTCCCCGTCTCTATATGTCCCCGTCTATATGTGTCACCCTCATTGTGTCCCCGTCTCTATGTGTCACCCTCATTGTGTCCCCGTCTCTAAGTGTCACCCTCATTGTGCCCCCGTCTCTATGTGTCACCCTCATTGTGTCCCTGTCTCTATGTGTCACCCTCATTGTGTCCCCGTCTCTATGTGTCACCCTCATTGTGTCCCCGTCTCTATGTGTCACCCTCATTGTGCCCCCGTCTCTATGTGTCACTCTCATTGTGCCCCCGTGTCTATGTGTCATTCTCATTGTGCCCCCGTGTCTATGTGTCATTCTCATTGTGCCCCCGTGTCTATGTGTCACTCTCATTGTGCCCCCGTGTCTATGTGTCACTCTCATTGTGCCCCCGTCTCTATGTGTCACTCTCATTGTGCCCCCGTGTCTATGTGTCACTCTCATTGTGCCCCCGTCTCTATATGTCACTCTCATTGTGCCCCCGTCTCTATGTGTCACTCTCATTGTGCCCCCGTGTCTGTGTGTCGCCCTCAATGTGTCCCATTGAGACAAGGGCACATAGAGATGGGGCTCACATAGAGATGGGGGCACACAGAGACAGGCGCACAACGCTACATAATCGCGGCAACACAGACAACTCTCGCTGAAGCAGAAATAAGAAGAATGGGCCAGAGAAGAAACGACATCAATGCAGCGAAAGAGGAAAACACACACCACCATCTTGGGAGAGCTATAGAGTTAATCCAAGCGTGCCATGATACATCGCGTTCCGAGGGGGTTAACACAACATGAGCTAACCGACTCAGAAAGGAAACTTAACGAGCTGACGTGGCGTTATGCTAACAGTTTTGTCATTGGTTGTTGCTGGCTGTTCATTGCACGTGACTGCTTCGGTGGTTCAGTTCCGTGTTTAGTAAGTAAACGCGTCTTTGATTGGCTAGGTACTAACGTGGCATGCGGATTTATATTCCTTCGGTTGAAGATCAGTTTCTGAAGGTCGT
Organism: Phymorhynchus buccinoides; assembly: GCA_017654935.2. Lineage (NCBI taxonomy): Eukaryota > Metazoa > Mollusca > Gastropoda > Neogastropoda > Raphitomidae > Phymorhynchus > Phymorhynchus buccinoides. The sequence continues at coordinate 32,207,322 of CM065713.1, read as the reverse complement.
TTGAAATGCCATTCACGTTATCCAAGATAAAAGTAGTAGTTTTTTGTCCTCTACCGCAGTTTTTAGCAATCTAGGATTCTGGGGTTTTTTTTCTGTTTTTTATTTTGTTCTGTATGTCCGGAAATGTTTGACAAAGGATATCTACCGAACCGTTTGCTAGAATCGCTTCAACTTTTGTATGGTGGTGTGTCACCAAGAGAGGAAGGCATTCTCGCATAAATTATCGGTGTCGTAACATTGACCTTGACGCATGACCTTGAAAACCTCAACATCTTTAACGGGCCATATCGTCTACACCGTTTGGACTTAGTCTTCAAACGTGTTTTTCCTCTTTCCGTTTGTTGATAGGTAAATTAGCTTTGTAAGGCCGTGTACACACATAAACGAATATTCCATGCGGAAACCCGTGCGCAATCCATAAATAAGTGAAGCAAAGAAGGGAAAAGATTTGAGCACGTGTCCGAATTTCCCCTATATGCGTAAACTTGCATCCTTCTTTCTTCCACTTATCTAGGGTTTTCCGTACGGAACTTACGCGTCTAATGTGAACCCGGCCTTATTCGGGGTTTCGATTTGGTACATTGAATACTAGGGGAACTAGAGCGTGAAAACGCTATATGAACCAGTCGCGTGGCAGCATTTTCGGGTCCAGTGACCTTGCAGAAACAAACAGACAAACACGCCTGAAACTAAACGTCCGATCAAACAGTCTACACCTGCTTTTTACAGTACCCCTGCGCCAGCGAGGATCTCGCGCGGCAGCATTTTCGGCTCCAGTGACCTCGACCTCTCTTTCTCTTGACCTTCGACCAATGACCTTCATTTTCGAACTTGGCCCCAAACAAACACTCCTGAAACTAAAGTCCGATCAAACAGTCTACACCCTCCTGCACTTTACAGTGCCCCTGCGCCAGCGAGGATCTCGCGCGGCAGCATTTTCGGCTCCAGTGACCTCGACCTCTCTTTCCCTTGACCTTTGACCAATGACCTTCATTTTCGAGCTTGGCCTATTAATCCTAAATACCTATCCCCGCATGCAATATTTCAGCCTCCTATGTCCCTCCGTTCAAACGTTATCGTGGCAACTTAGGCACACAGACTTTAGTGCTGGGGGATTTATCGTTGTTAGTAATGTCATGTTTACAGCGTAGGTGTAGAGTGGCACAGTGGAAGCACGTTCGCCTCGTGTCAAGTAAACCCGAGTTCGAACCTGGGGATTTTTCCTCTCACTTTGCACTAGGCCTTACGGTCTGAACGTGGAGTCTATCGGGTGAGACGATAAACCGAGGTCCCGTGTGCCCATGCACTCAGCACACGCTAAACCCACTGGCAACGAAAAAGTTGTCATTTGGTCAAAATTTACCCCCCCCCCCCCCCCCTTTCCTTCCTCATCAGTCACACAAAAATCGCATGCAATTTTTTTTTAATTTGGTGGCGCGCCTCTGGCTGCGACGCGCTCTCCGGGTGAGGGCAACCCGAATTTCGCAGAGACACCTCTGTGACTATAAACGGTACCTAATACCTAATACACAGCCATTTAATAACTTACACCCCCAAGTAAAATCTCAATGCCCCACATGGCCGAAAGGCCGAAGAGGTTAAGCATTATTTCTCCATACACAGACACATAGGAACAGACAGAGTGCTCTGAAAACATTAAACAGCTTTCGTCTCGCTGGTTAAAGAAACTCTACGGAGATCCGGATGACAGAGAAAAGGGTGCACCTCAATCCAGTGTCGTGGAGTACGGCAACAAGCTCTCTGCCATAATGACTACATGACGGGACTTAGGTTAACATACCACTGAACACAATACACGGCTAAACAGTTCGGGGGCCATCTTGAACATGACGCATGCGCAACGAAAATTGTATGCCAGTCAGTCGTTTCTGACCATGACTGCCAGATAGCAGAGTGGGGCACATGCTATTCCGGCGGGCTGGGCTACAATGTGTTCATAGTCAGTGGAGATGCCTTGACCAGGGTACATCCCCACTATCTCGGCCAAAGGGATTTCTGGACTTCTGGCATTGGGGAAGGTCCCCAAAGGCCCACCCATCCATTTGGCTGCAGCACTACAGCCGGTGCCAAGGGCCCCTCGTGCGAGAGTCAGTCTTCCACAAGAGACTAATCTGTACCGTGATTTTCCATAAGGCCGTGTGCACACATAAGCGGATATCCCATGCGGAAACCCGTGCGCAATCCATAAATAAGTGAAACAAAGAAGCGAAAAGATTTGCGCGCGTGTCCGAATTGCCCCTATGTGTTTAAACTGTTATCCTTCTTTCTTTCACTTATTTAGGATTTTCCGTACGGAACTTGCGCGTCTAAAGTGAACCCGGCCTTACTGAACAAAATCATTATTGTACAGCTCTCATGTTACTGTTGGCCCCTACTACAGGCTAACGTCAACCAACGATAACAGCCGTTTAACCAAAGGGCCTCAACGATGATTATATCGAGCAATGTTGATAGCACAAGCGAAGTGGACAATATGCTATATAGCAAGTCTTTCTTGGCGCAACGCATACGTTTGTGGTGTGAAGGTGTTTACAGTCTTCTTGAGTCGTCAATTAACATGTCCTTTGCATGCAATTACCGCGACTAGGACTCTCACACTTCAGATTACTTCTTCTTCTTCTTCTGCGTTCCCAGGCCATATGGCCATAATGGGCAAGGTACGTTTGTGGTGTGAAGAAGGTGTTTACAGTCTTCTCGAGTCGTCAATTAACATGCCATTTGCATGAATTTATCGCGACTAGGACTCTCACGCTCCAGATTACTTCTTCTTCTTCTTCTGCGTTCCCAGGTCATACGGCCATAATGGGCAAGGTACGTTTGTGTCCGGTTTTCAGTTTTCACTGGTCACCCCGCTGCGTACACATTCCGATTTCGGAGGAGCTGAAAGGAGAAAAATTATTTGGAAGATTTATTTTTTTAAAAGGCAGGAGAATGGGCCAATAAGTCAGAAAGATAGTAGATGATAGAAAGCAAAGGGAAAAGGCAGAATCAAAGAGAGTGGCAGATTAGAGGAAGCTACAAGCACAGAAATTCAAGAAGCTGGGGGGACTATATTTTTTCAAACGACCCCCCGGTATCCCCACGGGGAGAGACTCGTGGAGGGGGGCGGGGTCGTCCAGCTCCCCGTATGGAGGCACGAGGCATCCACCCAGTGCCCCAACTCCAAATTACGACTGACGAGTGCGCTGCAATGTTGCAGAGGACGTGACAGCACACACGTAAATCCAATATATTGTACGAAGAAGTAAACAAGAAGCAAAGCCTTCAAGGCTCACTCGAACAGGAACACGTGGGACAACAACAAACAAAGATTGAGGGGGGTGTCTAAAGTACAAGATGCCAATAACATTTTAAAGAACAAATGAAACTATCGTAAATAAATACAACTAAAAACAAAAAAGTGCTTGTGCCGAGAATCGGACCCGGAACCATTGGCATGACAGACATACACTCTACCAATGAGCTATCGAGGCTTTCAGTGTTGATGAGTTTCTTAACTCATGTTGCCTGTTGAATACTCTCTAACCCACTAATCTAAAATGTTATATGTTTGTTATCTGTTTACAGTGTTGTTTTGAGTATTTAAGTATTCAAATCATTATTGTTTGAAAGCTTGCATAGACATCTATATGTGTGCAAAGTTTGAACAATGTATGCCTTCTATTTCCCGAGAAAATGACAACGTTAAAGTTTGGAGATTAGACCACGGACGCACACACACACACACACACACACACACACACACACACACACACGCGCACACACACACAAACCCCCTTTTTTTTTCACGCACAAACACAAACACACACACACACACACAACACACACACACACACACACACACACACACACACACACACACACACACACACACACACACACACACACACACACACACACACACACACAAACACACACACACACACACACACACACACACACACACACACACACACACACACACACACACACACACACACACTTGAGGCCCTTTCTTCCGGCAAGAGTGGTTGAGCCTCCCCGGTTCCGTGGCAAAATAATCAACGTGATGATTGTGGCCACGCACAGCAAAGAAGAAGACACACAGACACACAACCGAACAACTATCATACTATAGACTCACTTCGTGCTAGCTTCGTTAACACGAGTGAGCCAAAGAGGTGGATGGATGGATGGATGTAGACCAGGCAAAACAGGCCCAGCCACACTGCACACGATTCGATTCAATACGATCCGATTTTGACATTTTGTGAGGCATGACTGACGTGAACATTCTACTGTCTAAATACATCTGATGAAATCGGTTGTTTCCATTTTTCCGTTCTTGCCTTTCTTACTGCAGATTGAGTACTTCATCCTCTATCGTTTGCTATATTTAACCCCTTGACTGCCACCAACGTATTACGTACTGACCTGATGACATCACTGATGACGTCATCAGATGAAGAGGAATAAACCTGATATGCTGGCTTTTGCTCTAACACAGTCAAGAGAGTAATATCCCTAGACCATTTTGTCAGATTGGCTCTATTAGTTGTCTTTTTCATGGCATGATTTGCCCAATGATTTTCTTTTTAATTTTCTTTGGCAGTCAAGGAGTTAACACTAATTTTCACCCATTTGCATAACTAAACACATGCGTTCAATAATAGTAGAAGATAAAGGCAAGACGGAAAGAACGCAATGAACCAGGACTGTGACAAAATGCTCCGCGGCTGTTGTGTGTACTAACACTACAAGGGGGGGGGGGGGGGGGTGGGGGGGGGGGGGGGGGGTCCTATTAGATAATGGCCTTTATCATGACTGCGATTAAGTTATTCAACAAAGACAATTAGCTGTAAAAGGTTTCATAAAATACAGTACTTAATGTTTGGTAAGAAAGGCATGTGTGATAAAATGCGGGGAGAGCTGAGAAATGAAGGGGTGGGGGTGGGTGGGGGGGGGGCAACTCAGATGTGATCTTTACGGCGTGTGTGTGTGTGCGTGCGTGTGTGTGTGCGTGTGTGTGCTTGCGTGCGTTTCGTTGTGTGTGTGTGTGTGTGTGTGTGTGTGTGTGTTTTGTAAATGTGTGTGTGTGTGTGTGTGTGTGTGTGTGTGTGTGTGTGGGTGTGTGTGTGTGTGTGTGTGTGTGTGTGTGTTGTGTGTGTGGTGTGTGTAAAGTGTGTGTTATGTGCGTGCGTGCGTGCGTGCATATGCGTGACTGTGAGTAAGTATGTGTGTGTGCCCTTTCCTTTTGCTTTCTATCACCTACTATCTTTCTGACTTATTAGCCCATTCTCCTGCCTTTTTTCAAAACAATCTTCCATATGTATGAGGAGCGCACGTGTTTGACATTGGAGCACAATAACAGCACTTTACTCACTTACGTACGGTACGTAATGCATCTCTTGTCCATTGTAATATGGGCTCCGTTCAGTCACTCACTTAATGTGTCAGTCTGGCTGTCGCCCGCCCACTCTGCCCGCTAGAGTTAAAGCCGCAGCACCCGATACTAAGAATCGGGTGGCTATTTTTAGACAAGAGCAGAAAACAAGGGTTTGCTCGAAGCGTGCGACGAAAACAGCCGTTTTTGATGATGGAATTCTGCTTAACGTCCTCCGGTCTGGAACAGGCACATATATGGGACATTAGTAGAGACAAAGATGGGATGGTGGGAACGATCCTGGAGGCAATGCCCGCAGGCAGTGCAACACCAGGAAAATCAGATGAATGATATAATTCTGCTTAACGTCCTCCGATCTGGAACAGGCACATATGGGACATTAGTAGAGACAAAGATGGTGGGAACGATCCTGGAGGCAATGCCCGCAGGCAGTGCAACACCAGGAAAATCAGATGAATGATATAATTCTGCTTAACGTCCTCCGATCTGGAACAGACACATATGGGACATTAGTAGATACAAAGATGGTGGGAACGATCCTGGAGGCAATGCCCGCAGGCAGTGCAACACCAGGAAAATCAGATGAATGATATAATTCTGCTTAACGTCCTCCGGTCTGGAACAGGCACATATGGGACATTAGTAGAGACAAAGATGGTGGGAACGATCCTGGAGGCAATGCCCGGAGGCAGTGCAACACCACGAATGTCCGGAATGTTTAACAATACAGATATGTATAATGATCGCCTCCCTCCCTTGAGTTTTATATCCCTGTTGTGCCTTTAAAGACACACCACGATTAAGTCCCTTGTTTTTTTCTAGGTAGATGTGACCCACATACAAATGTCCCCAACACCAAATCGAGGCTGCTCTTTAAAATGACGTTTCGGTTTGAATTTGGGGGGCATTTGTATGGGAGTTGAACCTGGTCAAAACAAGATTTCTTACCAGCTATAAGTGGGAAAACCCGTGAAACCCGTGATTTTGATAGGTGATCTGGTGGGTCTTTAAGTGACACGCATCATCTTTATCCTTGCACGCGCCTGGCGTCCATTGTAATATGGGCTCCGTTCAGTCACTCACTTAACGTGTCAGTCTGACTGTCGCCCGCCCGAGTTACACATTATCTCTATCCTTGTATGTGTGTGCGCCTGGTAGATACCCAGATGTACCATCTGCCAGGTCTTTGAGATAATGCATTGAGAGAGAGAGAGGGAGAGAGGGAGAGAGGGAGAGAGAGAGAGAGAGAGGGAGAGAGAGGAGAGAGAGAGAGAGGGAGAGAGAGAGAGGGAGGGAGAGAGAGAGAGAGAGAGGGAGAGAGGGAGAGAGAGAGAGAGAGAGGAGAGAGAGGGAGAGAGAGAGATAGAGAGAGAGGGAGAGAGATAGAGAGAGAGAGAGAGAGAGAGAGAGAGAGAGAGAGAGAGGAGAGAGAGAGAGAGAGAGAGAGAGAGAGAGGAGAGAGAGAGAGAGATAGGGAGAGAGAGAGAGAGAGAGAGAGAGGAAGGAGAGAGAGAGAGAGAGAGAGGGACAGAGAGAGAGAGAGAGAGAGAGGAGAGAGAGAGAGAGAGAGAGAGAGAGAGAGAGAGAGAGGGACAGAGAGGGAGAGAGAGAGGGAGAGAGAGAGAGAGAGAGAGAGAGGGAGACAGGGAGAGAGAGAGAGAGAGAGAGAGAAGGGAGGGGAGAAGAAAAGAAGGACTGAATGAGTCAGAAATGGAGAGAAAATTGAAAACTTAAACTTTATTTTCCAGGGATATAGATTTTAGCAACGCCTAATCTTCCAATCTGTCCTTGATACCTGATAATACTAACATAGAGAGAGAGACGAGAGAGAGAGAGAGAGAGAGAGAGAGAGAGAGAGACAGAGAGAGAGAGAGAGAGAGAGAGAGAGAGAGAGAGAGAGAGGGGGGGAGAAAGAGGAGAGAGAAAAGACAGAGAGAGAGAGAGATAGAGAGAAGAGAGAGAGAGAGAGGGAGGGAGGGAGAGAGAGAGAGATAAGAGAGACAGAGGGGGGGAGAAAGGAGAGAGAGACAGAGATACAGAGATAGAGAAAGAGAGAAAGAGAGGGAGAGAGAGAGAGGAGAGAGAGAGAGAGAGAGAGAGAGGGGGGAGGGGGAGAGAGAGAGAGAGAGAGAGAGAGAGAGAGAGAGAGAGAGAGAGAGAGAGAGAGAGAGACGGGCAAAGAAACAGAATCAGACAGAGAGATAGAGATAGACACATAATAACAGAGGGAGGGATACAGAGAGACAGACATACAGACAGAGAGACAGACATACAGACAGAGAGACAGACAGACAGACAGAGAGACCAGTAAAAGATAGTTTCCCTTCAATAACTTTTCTCATTCCTCAACGTGTCAACACACCCAGACCTTCAACTTAGATACATTATCTAGCCAGATTCCACCTCCCTGTCTGTCTGTCTGTCTTTCATCTGTCTCTCTGTCTGTGACAAGTGTGACTCTCGATCTCCCTCTCTCTCTGCTTCTCTCTCTCTCTCCATCTCTCTCTCTCTCTCACTCTCGTCTCATCCTCTCTCGCTCTCTCTCCTCTCTCTCCCTCTGTCTCTCTATGTATCTGTCGTGTCAGTCTGTCGGCTCTCTCTTCTCCCTATGGTCTGATATCTAGCCTGTCTGTCTCTCTCTCTCTCTATCTCTCTCCACTGTCCTTCTCTGTTCTGTCCCTCTCGACTCTCTCTCCCTTCTGACGGGTCTGTCTCCCACTCTCTCTCTCTCTCTCTCTCTCTCTCTCCTCGTCTCTCTCTCTCAATCTGTCTTGTCTGTATCTGTCTGTGACAGTGTGACTCTCTCTCTCCCCTCTCTCTCTCTCTTCTCTCTCTCTCTCTCTCTCCCTCTCCTCTCTCATCTCTCCC
>CM065713.1:32162075-32167075 GCA_017654935.2 Phymorhynchus buccinoides | reverse complement strand
AAAAACTTGTTTCCCGTTGGACAGCTTCTGTCTGTCTTAATCGATGTGAAGATCTGCAAAGTTGGCTGGTTGGGCTGGCATCACGTCGTGTCGGTTTCTTACCCGCTGGATGGCCCGTTTCAATGATCGCACAGTTGGTAGGTTGGCAGCAGTTGCATGGGATACTCCTGTCGTTTCGTTGGCCAGAATTTGCTGGGGACTTTCCATGGAATCCACTGCCCTTTCGCGCACACATTTAAGGACTGCAAAAGTATCCTTTTCCGCCCGGGACAGAAGCATGGTTGTGACTGCCCGGTACTTTGAGTATGGTGTCCCCTCGTTTGTGGATCCATGCACGACACCTTTTGGGTCCCCATTTTTCTCCGCAATTCCATGGCATTTTAGGTCCTTTTCGTTTACGAAGAAAAATCCATCCAACTCCGTAAGATGTCTCCCCTTTTCAGTTGTGTACATGGTTGAGTTTTGGCCAACACAACACTTCTTAAATGAGTCATATGTGTATTCAAAGCTAGTGAACAAGACGAAAAGAGCAAAATCACCCGCTTTCTGATTGAACTAGATGAAACGAGCATAATTCACCTGATTTCTGGTGTTTTATCATGTTTTGATGAAAGCACGAAAATCATCTGAACATTGCATAAATCGTCTGATTTCTGAGTTCTTTTCAGTGAAACGTTTTGGTAGGGAATTGTCGGTCGCGGTGAATTCACTGAATTGTGCGCAGGGAATTGTCGGTCGCGGTGAATTGTGCGCAGGGAATTGGTTCGCGGGGAATTGTCGGGACACCTAGACAAACAGACAATCAGACAGACAGACAGACAGACAGTCAGACAGACAGACTAACTAACACACTAAATGGCAATTGACAGGGAGAACGGGAACTAGATGTGCCCCCGTCTCTATGTGCCCCCGTCTCTATGTGCCCCCGTCTCTATGTGTCCCCGTCTCTATGTGCCCCCGTCTCTATGTGCCCCCGTCTCTATGTGCCCCCGTCGCAATGTGTCACCATCAGTATGCCCCCGTCTCTATGTGCCCCCGTCCCTATGTGCCCCCGTCTCTATGTGCCCCCGTCTCTATGTGCCCCCGTCTCTATGTGCCCCCGTCTCTATGTGCCCCCGTCTCTATGTGCCCCCGTCGCAATGTGTCACCCTCAGTATGCCGCCGTCTCTATGTGTCACCCTCAGTATGCCCCTGTCTCTATGTGTCACCCTCAGTATGCCCCTGTCTCTATGTGTCACCCTCAGTATGCCCCTGTCTCTATGTGTCACCCTCAGTATGCCCCTGTCTCTATGTGTCACCCTCAGTATGCCCCCCTGTCTCTATGTGTCACCCTCAGTATGCCCCTGTCTCTATGTGTCACCCTCAGTATGCCCCCTGTCTCAATGTGTCACCCGGTATGCCCCCGTCTCTATGTGTCACCCTCAGTATGCCCCTGTCTCTATGTGTCACCCTCGGTATGCCCCCGTCTCTATGTGTCACCCTCAGTATGCCCCTGTCTCTATGTGTCACCCTCGGTATGCCCCCGTCTCTATGTGTCACTCTCAGTATGCCCCTGTCTCTATGTGTCACCCTCGGTATGCCCCCGTCTCTATGTGCCCCCGTCGCAATGTGTCACCCTCGGTATGCCCCTGTCTCAATGTGCCCCCGTCTCTATGTGCCCCCGTCTCAATGTGTCACCATCAGTATGCCCCCGTCTCTATGTGCCCCCGTCTCTATGTGCCCCCGTCTCAATGTGTCACCATCAGTATGCCCCCGTCTCTGTGTGCCCCCGTCGCAATGAGTCACCCTCAATAAGCCCTCAGGTGACATAATAGAGACGGGGGAACACAGAGACGGGTGACACATAGAGACAGACGGGGGCACAATGAGGGTGACACATAGAGACAGACGGGGGCACAATGAGGGTGACACATAGAGACAGGGGGGGCACAATGAGGGTGACACATAGAGACGGGGGGCACAATGAGGGTGACACATAGAGACAGACGGGGGGCACAATGAGGGTGACACATAGAGACAGACGGGGGCACAATGAGGGTGACACATAGAGACAGACGGGGGCACAATGAGGGTGACACATAGAGACAGACGGGGGCACAATGAGGGTGACACATAGAGACAGACGGGGGCACAATGAGGGTGACACATAGAGACGGGGGGCACAATGAGGGTGACACATAGAGACGGGGGCACAATGAGGGTGACACATAGAGACAGACGGGGGCACAATGAGGGTGACACATAGAGACAGGGGGGGGCACAATGAGGGTGACACATACGTTGAAGTTCAACTTTAGACGCGCTTGAAGTATCAATTGATGCCTGTTCTCCATTCAATGTGATAGACCTAGACGAAAACAATGCGGGTCGATCTATGCATACAGACAACGGCATATTCAATCAATACCGTACATATTCACGTATGTGTCCATTTGTAATTGTTTTCAAAACAATAAATAACGCATTATGTGTTCTACTTTAGAAATTCTGTGTTTGCACCCGAATGCAATTTCTGTACACAAAGAATTATTGACTTGATATTCATTCACACAGACAGACAAACAGACAGACCAAAACGGCAGAAAGACAGACAGATGGACCATGTAACTGCCACACTAAGTGGCAATGGACGGAGAGACGAGGATAATAGTTAAACGTCGCGTGTGTGCACGGTCAACTCCTGAACTGGCTGCACGAGCATGGGGTGGGGGTGGGGAGAGAGAGAGAGAGAGAGAGAGAGAGAGAGAGAGAGAGAGAGAGAGAGAGAGAGAGAGAGAGAGAGAGAGAGAGAGAGAGAGAGAGAGAGAGAGAGATCCCCCAGTCCATATTTAATTCCCTACCCCCCTCACAGAGAGAGAGAGAGAGAGAGAGAGAGAGAGAGAGAGAGAGAGAGAGAGAGAGAGAGAGAGAGAGAGAGAGAGAGAGAGAGAGAGAGAGAGAGAGAGAGAGAGAGGAGAGAGAGAGAGAGAGAGAGAAGGGGGGAAGAAGAGAGAGGAAGAGAGAGAGAGAGAGAGAGAGAGAGAGAGAGAGAGAGAGAGAGAGAGAGAGAGAGAGAGAGAGAGAGAGATCCCCCCAGTCCTTATTTAATTCCCTACCCCCCCTCTCTAGGCTTTCTAATTGATGCCTTCCATTTACTGACCATCTCTACCCCCCCCCCCCCCCCCCCCCTCTCCTCTCTCTCTCTTCTCTCTCTCTCTCTCTCTCTCTCTCTCTCTCTCTCTCTCTCTCCTCTCCTCTCTCCTCGTCCATCTCTCATCCTCTACTTCTCCTCCTCTCATATCTCCATCGGTCTGTCTTTTTTGTCTGTCTCTGTCTGTCTGTTTGTTTGTCGATCTCTGTCTGGCTGTCTGTCTCTGTCTGTCTGTCTCTGTCTGTCAGTGTATCTGTCTCTGTCTCTCTGTCTGTCTGTCTGTCTCTGTCTGTCTCTGTCTGTCTTTCTTTCTTTCTGCTTGTCTCATCTCTGTCTCTCTCTCTCTCTGTATCTCTGTTTGTCTGTTTGTTGTCTGTTTGTTTGTCTGTCAGTGTATATGTCTATGTCTGTCTGTCTGTCTCTGTCCTTCAGGATGTCTGTCTGTCTGTATTTGTCTGTCATTGTCTGTCTGTGACTGTGTGTCTCTGTCTGTGTCTGTCTGTCTGTGTCAGTATAACACACACACACACACACACACACACACACACACACACACACACACACACACACTCTCTCTCTCTCTCTCTCTCTCTCTCTCTCTCTCTCTCTCTCTCTCTCTCATCTTTCCTCCCACGCTCTCTCCTGGTCCTCCATCATCTCACACCCTCGTTCCAATCTCAGCATCACCATGACCGTTCACTCAGAGGACAGATTTCACTCATCACCGCGTTTGACTTGTCAAGGGCCTTTGATACCGTAAATTACTTAATCCTTCCCCGCTTTCTCCCGCTGTCAATTATGTCTTCCTTTTTCTGTCAAAATCAACGATATCGGGTTTTAAAATCTAACAGATGTTAGCCTTTTCTCTGATCGATGGTGAACGTTTCGAAACAATTGATCTTCACTGCGGAGTTCCTCAAGGGTCTGTCATTGGTGAACTTTTCTTTTCACGGTGTGTCCACTGTATGTGTGTGTATGCCCTTTTCAGTTGTGCTAGAACAACGATATCAACAGGGCGTTTGCCACGAGTGTTCGTTCACTATACTAGACTACTAATTTGCCCGAGCTCGTTCTGCCCGAGTTGCGCTGACCTCTCTAATTCAACTCTCTAAATTCAACTCTCTAAATTCAACTCTCTAAATTCAAGGTCACCGGCGCGTGGCAAATGCTCTATTGTGACCCGTCCACACAAAATGAGTCGTGTTGTCCCTAGGGGCGACATTCAAAAGCGCGGATTTCTGAACAGGATATGTTTTAAAAGCGTGTATAAACACATGATACGAAAGCGCGGAGGGTGGTGACCTACCAGAAAATGAGTGTGGAGCACGGGAAACACGATAAATGCAACTCGGCCAGCTGTTCATGATGTACATGCGGTATTCATTCTTACAGGCCTGTTCTTACACCATGGATTTTACTGTATCGAATACGAAGAAAGGAAAGAAGTCTCTAATGCACGATGGGTATGTTGTCTACCGGGTTGACAGCGTTTTGAAAGATGGGCATAATATCGTGGCGCTGCACCAACAAACAAAAATGCAAAGGACAACTTCGAACTGACAGTGACATGACATATCTGATCCCAGTGACAATGGAACACAACCACGACGGTGGAGTGAATTGGTAGGTCGGGGGTGGAAATCTGTGCTAAAAATTGCACTCCAAAAATCCGCGCTTATGTATGCCGATTTGACGCGCTTTCGTAAAAACATGTCCGCGCTTCTGATATGCCAATACGCGCTTTCGTAAAAACATGTCCGCGCTTCTGATATGCCAATACGCGCTTTCGTAAATCTCCCGTCCCTAGCTCACTTACCCTCTAGGGGCAATTTTAGGGTGGAAGGGGGTCAAATCATCAATTCTCAGATTT
>CM065713.1:32142075-32157075 GCA_017654935.2 Phymorhynchus buccinoides | reverse complement strand
AGAGAGAGAGAGAAGAGAGAGAGAGAGAGAGAGAGAGAGAGAGAGAGAGAGAGAGAGAGAGAGAGAGAGAGAGAGAGAGAGAGAGGGGGGGGGACGGTTTCAGTACAATGTTTTATTGACAATGGCACAAATACAGCCTTTATGTCAATGTGGTGAACTGTTTCTTGCAGCGCCGAAGTTTAGGAACAAAAATCATGAAACTCAAAAAAGCAATAATAAAAATGAAAACCTAGTTATTAAGAAAAGTGAACAAACGGATTAAACATACCAATAATTCAGAAAAAAAGAATTACAATAGCAAGCTGAAACCATACATGAAAACAAACAAACAAACAAACAACGAAACATTTATATAACATACACAAGATTCTCAAGATCATATAACACGAGATATGACATAATGAGGACACATTACTTTCATACATCATAAATAAGCATTCTCTTTTTTCTTACATTAAATGCTTCTGCAACATATTTGGCTAACGAAACAATACTGTTTTCATCATCAGAAGATAATAAGCTGCACAGATCATGATTGTTAGAAATAAATTTGTTAGAAAGCTGTGATCTCATTCTGATTTCCTTGTAAGCAACACAGTGGAATATAAAATGTTCTTCGTTTTCGATAACACCAGTTGTACACATCATGCACACACCATTTATACTATCTTCGGGGTCACAGAGAGAGAGAAAATGGAGTTTTACGTCCTCTTGGTCTGAATCAGACACATATGGGACATTTGTAAATACAAATATGGTGGGAACAATACTGGAGGCAATGCCCGGAGGCAGTACGAAACCAGTAAAGTCCCGATTTTTTTATATTAATACAGATAGCTGTAGCGGTGACCACGCCTCGGTTAATTAAACCTCATCGGCTATGGCACCGCCACAAGTATTGATTCTTCGACTTCGGGGTCAGACCACCTATTTGCTTTTAAACCCAGTGTTCTGTTTCTGTTCTGTTTCTAGAATGTGTATCCCTATGCCATTTATTGGTGACTGCCATTATCAATTTTTTGGGTTGTAAAATACTGTTAACGAATGATACCAAGAGTACTTGTCATTGTCTTCGAACTTGGAGTGCCAGTTTTGCTTAAAGCAAGCTATTAAACGGTCTTTAAATTCGAGTGTAAAGCATCTTACGTCTCCAACCCCCTGGCTAAGCCAGATTATACCAAATCCATTAATAGACAAAATATGCTTTACTTTACTAAGTAACCCAGTTATGTTTTTCCTAATTCAGATCGATGTACTAACATGTTGTATGCTTGTCTACATATTCTACTTCCAGGTAACTGGAGAGAGAGAGAGAGAGAGAGAGAGAGAGAGAGAGAGAGAGAGAGAGAGAGAGAGAGAGAGGAGAGAGAGGGAGAGAGGGAGGGGGGGGAGAGAGAGAAGAGGGGGAAATAGAGAGAGAGAGAGAGAGAGAGAGGGAGAGGGAGGGAGAGAGAGGGTGGATAGAGAGGGAGAGGGAGATAGGGAATGAGAGAGAGGGGGGGGGTGAGAGGAGGGGAGAGAGAGAGAGGGAGATAGAGAGAGTCAGAGAAAGAGAGGGGAGAGAGAGAGAGAGAGAGGAGGAGAGAGAGAGAGAGAGAGAGGAGAGAGAGAGAGATAGAGAGAGAGAGAGAGAGAGTGTGTGCATGTGTCTGTCTGTGTGTGAGAGAGAGACAGACAGACAGACGGAGAGACAGAGAAAGAGAGGAAAAGAAGGGGGAGGGGGTGTCGGGTTTCAAATTCCCCAGCGTGGTCAAAATTCCTATCTCGCTACTATGAGAGTGACTACTTGCGACAACCACAAATTTAACTTTTTCGTTACTGTGAACCATTTACCAGTAACCCTAACCCTAAACCTAGAAAAAAGTGAAATTTGTCGTTCATGCTCAATGTCGCAAAAAATGCCGCAAATAGTTCCAGTCTTATAGTATTAGCGAGCTAGGAATTTTGGAACTACGCTGGGAATTTGAACCCGACAGGGGGGGGGGGGGGGGGGGGAGATAAGACAAAAGAGACAGAGATAGACAGAGAACAATACATACATACATACAGACAGACAGAGAAGCATACAGACAGACAATGAATCATCCATACTGCTCGTGCAATGAGTGGCATATTGTGTAATGTCATCTCTTGTGCGCACACGTGCCAGTCACATCTGTTGTGGGGCAGAACTATCATGACATTGTCATTGTGGGTGTGGTCAATCCCTGCTGCTTCAGTGTTGAGTAAACAGAGAGAGAGAGGGAGGAGAGGAGTATGAGAGCAGAGAGAGAGGGGAGGAGAGATGAGAGAGGGAGAGAGAGAGAGAGAGGGAGAGAGAGAGTGAGAGAGAGGAGAGGAGAGAGGGAGAGAGAGAGGTAGAGTGTGGGAGAGGGAGAGATGAGAGAGAGGGAGGAGAGAGGAGAGTGAGAGAGGAGGGAAGAGGGAGAGGGGAGAGGGAGGGAGAGAGGCGAGAGTAAGAGGAGAGAGAAGAGAGAGGTAGAGGAGGAGGGAGAGGGAGAGAGAGAGGGAGAGAGGAGAGAGAGGGAGAAGGAGGGAGAGAGAGGGAGAGAGAAGGGAGAGGAAAGAGGAGGGGAGAGAGGAGAGAGAGTGAGAGGAGGGAGAGGGGAGAGGGGAGAGAGAGAGGAGAGAGAGAATGGAGAGGGAGAGAGAGGAGAGAGAGAGGAGAGAGAGGAGAGAGGGAGAGAGGAGAGGAGAGGAAGAGAGAGGAGGGAGAGGAGAGAGAGATAGGCGAGAGGGAGAGAGAGATGAGAGGAGAGAGAGAGGGAGAGGGAGAGAGAGAGAGGGAAGAGGAGAGAGAGAGAGATGGGGAGATGAGGGAGGAGAGAGGAGAGAGAGAGGAGAAAATGGAGGAGGGAGAGAGAGAGGAAAGAGAGAGGGAGAGAGGAGAGAAGAGAGTGAGAGAGAAAGAGAGGGAGAGAGAGAGAGGAGAGGGAGAAACACAGAGAGGAGAGAAGAATTGGGGTGGGGGCCAGGGTAGATTCCTTGAAAATAAAAAAGAGTGGCATGGTGTAAGGGGTGAGGACAACAGACACACACACACACACACACACTTACACACACACACCCACGCAGTGACGCACACATACTCACTCACACACACACAACAACACACACTCACACCCACACTCACAACTCACACACACTCACACACACACACACACACACACATCACCTCCACACGGGACACACCACACACAACTGGCACAAGACCACACACTCCACACACACACACACACACACAACGGCACACACACCCTACACACACACACACACGCCACATATATAATAAGATTGATGCAACAACAATATATCTGTGCAAACTGACAAAATACAATATATAAAAGCTTTATAAATCCTACAGAAAAGAAATGGAGTAATAAATATGTCCATATCTTCTTCTTTTTCTTCGTTCGCTCAGACAGTTTCCTGTCACATGAGCGTAGATGCGTCATGCTGCCGTTATGCGCCTAACTAACTAAGAAATAGTTAGGCCCAGCAAGTCCTCCGACTTTGGCTGAAGAAAAATCTTTGTAAGAATTTATAGAAAAAAAAAAGGGCAGGAGAATGGACCAGTGAGATGGAAAGATAGCTGATGACAGCAAGCAAAGGGAAAAGACAGAGTCAAAGAGAGTGACAGATTAGAGGAAGTTACAAGCACAGAACTTCCAGAAGTTGGGGGAACTATTTATACAAAAGACACACCCCCCCCCCCCCACCCCCCCCCCCCCCCCCCAACAGTATCCCGACGGGGGACATGGCTCCCCCCCCCCCACCTGCGTGCGCATCCAACGGAAGTGTCGCCATCTTAGTCAGATTTGTGTGTAAACAGCATCGATCTGGCATTTTTCAAACAAAGTTACTGACTAAGATGGCGGTCTCCCATAATATGGCACGCTCCTTGTGGCCGGATATGACGACACGTGGGTACCAGCCATATGCCCATATAAAAATAAACAAAATGATAAACAGAAAAAAACAAATGTCGTTTGCGAGGAGTTTTATACGTGGATGTATTATTTCTGAGTTCTCTTGGGAAGAAATCGTAAATACCGGATTGCGAAAAGCAAATTGTCATTAAGCATTACAGATGTATAATAATGAGAGAGAAATAATGAATTATTCACTGACTCAATAGCCCATACAAAAGGCATTTAAAAACTAAAATATTTTACAAAATACGCAATCATTAATGAACGTAAGTTATATCCCTTACCTTTCTCAGTACAATACCTCAACAATGAATAAACAAATACATAAGGAATATCAATGACAGATAGATAGATAAATAAATAGATAAATAAATGTGAGCGCAACTTTCTCTCCCCCCTCCTCTCTCTCTCTCTTTCTCATACACACAGAGTGCGTGCTTGTGCGCATATGTGTGTGTGTGCGCGTGCGTGTGTGTGTGTGTGTGTGTGGTGTGTGTGTGTGTGGTGCGGTGTGGGTGTGCGTGTGTGTGTTGTGTGTGTGTGTGCGTTGCGGGCGTGTACTGGCGTGTGTGTGTGTGCGTGGTGCTTGAGTGCTGCGTGCGTACACGTTGTATGTGTTTTTTGTGTGTGTGTGTGGTGTGTGTTTGTGTGTTTGTGTGTGTGTAGATGTGGGTAAGTGTAGTCAAAGACTGTATAGGGGAAGACAAAACATCCAGTCTCTTTTCCCTATATATATGAGTAGTGAGGACAGAAACACAATGGTTATGTCCCTTTTAAGAATAGAATTAACAACAGGACACATTTTAACACGGCGATAAGGCCAGTTGAATTCTCCCGTTCAAGTTCCAGTCTGAGTTTTTGGATAGCCTCCACTGTGAATGGTGTCACTGTCCTCACTAACGATAACTCTATCAGCCCGGTTCGCCGAGCTCTTAAGTAATCCATCTTACCCTTTTAGAATATCTTTGGTGTAGTTATGTCCTGTGTGCGAGTGTTGTGTGTGTGTGTGTGTGTGTGTGTGTGTTTGTGTTTGTGTGTTGTGTGTGTGTGTGTGTGTGTGTGTAGTTAGGTTCTGTGTGCGAGTGTGTGCGTTGGGCAGGCGAGCACAATATAATTATCCCAATACTTCAAATCTGAAGCACATTCCCCAAACCTGTGTTTTCATATTGATCTCTGAAGTTTGCTTGTAGCCAACACGCTTTAAGGCCATTGTTTTCATCTTTTTCTTGTTTTGTTCTTTCACTTCATAAAACAAGACCACGTGACTGAGCGATAGGGAGCCAGAATGAGAGGAATAGACAGGACAATCAAATAGAAGCCAGACAGACAGACAGAAGACAAACAGACAAACAGACAGAAGACAGACATATATAGAGAAAAACATAACATGGATACATACGCTCGCTCGCGCGCGCACACACATATGCCCAGCAGATAGATATCGAGAGCGAGAGGTGGAGGGAGGAGAGAGATATATAGATAGAGAGGGATTAGAGAGAGATAGGGGGGAGGGAGAGAGAGAGATAGAGAGAGAGAGAGAAGAGTAGGTGATAGAGAGAGAGAGAGTGGGGAGAGAGAGAGAAGAGAGAGAGAGAGAGAGACAGAGACAGAGAGAGACAGAGAGATGCTTGGGATCAAACAATCAAACTATAAACAAACTCTCAGACAAGTAAACAAACACTAATGCATAAAGACACAACCATTTTTTTAAAATGCGACAAAATTAGACTCCTTTGCTGATCGTAGATCGGCAAAGGACAATGACGGCCGCACACACGTGACCTCCGAACGGACGCACGGCCGGACGCACAGGACAGCGGAAAACAGCCAAAACCCAATCACCACAAACTAATAATCTTTTACTGTACCTAGACAACACCCCAAATCTCCCGCAGTAGATCGAGACAGAGATGCACACACAGCAGTAGTAGTTCATCTGATCAGCTTACTTTCCTACTGGAGCACACATGTTTTTTTGGGGGGTTTTGTGTTGTTGTTTTTATACTCCTATCACTCTTTGTCCCACACTTGGCAACAAAAAACCATGGTTTTCAACTGGCGTCAAAAAACTACAATAACAGTTACCATCAAAAAGCTCAAGCTCAGTATACATCCAAGCAAAGACACTAGTCTATGGTCCAAGCAATATGAAACCGATCGAAGAGAATCTATGGCTGGCACTGGCGTCAAAAGCAGTAATAACCGTTACAAATTAAAAGAAAGTACTGATCATCGAAGCAAGACATCCCCGAGTAAAATGTATGGCTAACACTGGCGTCAAAAAACAGTCACCACCAACATGAAACATCCACGGGTTTAAAAAAAACTTGGTACTTAACTGTAAGTTACATACTTTCTGTTTTCAAATGGAACGAAAAACTTCCGTTATTGAACTCATGGGAATTCTATAAAGTCAATACCACCTACATTTTGTATCATAAGACCGTGTACACACATAAGCGGATATTCCATGCGGAAACCCGTGCGCAATCCATAAATAAGTGAAACAAACTGTTGCAAGTTTCCTCGGAAAACTTGTCTGATTTGCGCACGTGTCCGAATTTCCCCTATATGCGTAAACTTGTATCCTTCTTTCTTCCACTTATTTAGGGTTTTCCGTACGGAACTTACGCATCTAATGTGAACCCGGCCTAATAAGAAAAACCCACAAATGCCAGCTTTCCCACTGTGTCGCCACACAACCAAGCATCTGTATCGAGTAACACTTAGGAAAGAGAACCCCAAAAAGTCGCTGTAACCCAGCTGCGTACTATACTATACATCACATGCGTAATCAATCTTGGTGCACTGCAAGGTCTGACGTCACTTAACGCTGACGCTGTCCCACATCCACTGACGTTGTGATAGAATGTCGGTACTAATCCACCGTGTGTTGGGTGACGAGTCAATCTGTCGTCGACCTGTCAGACCCTTTTCAGTCCACAGTCAGCAGTGTTGGCGTTTAGGCGAGTAGACTTTCAACAAACCACCATTGCTGTATTCTGCCTGGTCATCATGGCGAGATTTCTTGGTCCTGAAAATAAAGAAAGAAAGTAAGAAAGAAAGAAATGAACAAACAAACAAACAAATAATTAGATCAATTTTAATAACTAGAACAACGAAGACAATGTCTGTCTCCCTCTCCCTCTCTCTCTCTTGGAAGATTGATTTGATGATAATGTGTGTTCGTTTTCTTTGCTTTGCATGCCTTTCTTATTTATTGAATTATTTGCTTTGATTTTGTTTTCCTTTTTTGTTTTGTGAGGACTGGATGAAAAAAAGTAGTTATACTTACTCTATTATCCTCAGAAAATAAAAAAATGGTGGGTAAAAAGTCATTCATTCATTCAATTCATTCATTCTCTCTCTCTTACGCTCTCTGTCTTCGTCTCTCTCTCTCTCTCTCTCTCTCTTCTCTCCGTCAGTGTCACCTCTCTCTCTCTCTCTCTCTCTCTCTCTCTCTCTCTCTCTCTCTCTCTCTCTCTTCTCTCCGCTTCTAGACTCTCTCTAGTTCTCTCTCTCTCTCTCTCTCCTCTTCCAACTCCTCTCGTCTCTCTCTCTCTCTCTGTTGTTGGAAGAATAGTGCGCATACTTAAAATCTATATCCTTGGAAAATAAAGTTTTACTAAGTTTTTAAGTTTTCAAGTTTTCAAGTTTTCAAGCTCTGCTCTCTCTCTCTCTGCCATCTCTCTTCCCTCAGGTGGGTCTGGGTCACTCTCGTCGGTTCTCTTCATCTCTCTCTCGTCTGTATCCCTGGGTCTCTGGTCTCATCGTCATACAGGCCAACACGCGCATAACACACATACATACACAAAAAACATGCGGACAGACACAAAACTACACACACGCTCGTACGCACGTACGCACGCACGCACGCGCATGCACGCACACCACGCACACACACACACACACACAAACCAACCCCTTTCACCAACTAAACACATAGAAGTGTAAAAATCCCAAACATCGTTAAATTTTCACCGCCTGTTTATGTTATAAAAAACACCCCAAAAACCCACACCCGCTCTTATTAAATAAATTAAAACAATCATTAGAAACAACCATGACGAATGGAAAAAAGAAACACCCAAAGGTGATGATGGGACCCAGAGATGCATGCACTGGCCCCACATGTCCTACCAACACAAGAGCAGCCCCTTAAAGACCCTCCAGGTCACGTGTCAAAATCACGGTTTTCACGTGTTTTCCCTCTTATAGCTGGGTAAAAATCTTGTTTTGACCATACTCCCATACAAATGCCCCCAAGTTCAAAACGAAACATCATTTTAAAAAGAGCAGCCTCAATTTGAAGTTGGGGACATTTGCATGTGGGTCACAGCTACCCAGAAAAAACCAAGGGACTTAATCGTGGTGCGTCAGAGTGTCTTTAACTTCATTAAAATAATTATAGCCCACTCTTCAAGACGATGATGATGAATACGTTGATAAGGTGAATGAGGCGGGGGAAAGGATGATGATAATGATGGGGGGGGGGGGGGGGTGTTGGCGAGTTGCAGGAGGGGGGGGGGTTGCCAGGGGGGGGGGGTGGGTGGGTGCGGTGGTGTTAGGAAACAAAGCACGCACAAGCAAACTCCATCATTATCATCTGGTTCAATCGGCGTGTACCTTACAACGTGCTATCAATCTGACCAATCAGCGATCGCCTATGAACTGGGATACGATCGTCACGAGGAGGGTGACGTCATAGCTCCAGGAGCCAATAAGGAGGGGTATGTTTGGCGGAGGGAGGGGGGATGAGTGGGAGAGCTGGGGAATAAGGTGGTAAAATGAGTTGGTTGACGCTAACCGGGGTCTGATGTAAAGATACCGTTTATCAATGCAATGTATCTATGTATCTGCCTTAAGGCGTTGATACGCTGTAGTGCTGACAGAGAGATATACACAGACAGACGGACATATATAGATATCCCCCCCGTGGGGATACCGGGGGGGCCTTTTGCATAAATAGTTCCCTTACCTTCTGGAAGTTCTGTGCTTTTAACTTCCTCTCATCTGTCGCTCTCTTTGACTGCTTTTCCATTTGCTTGCTGTCATCTACTATCTTTCTGCCTTACCGGTCCATTCTCCTGCCTTTTTTCACGACACACTTTCAAAAAGATGTCCTCCAGCCGAAGTCGGACTTGCTGGACCTAGCTATGTCTTTAGTTTGGCGCATAACGGCAGCATGACGCATCTGCGCTCATAAGTGACAGGAAACTGTCTGAGCGATCGAAGAAGAAGAGACAGACTCAGTTGAGGGAGGAGGACAGACAGATTGACAGGATGGAGGAGGGGACGGGGGGGGGAGAGAGAGACAGACGCAGAAATGTCAGTGAGGGAGAGATGAGACAGACGCAGAAATAGATAGAGAAAAGGATGAGAGTGAGAGAGAGACAGGAGTAAGACAAGCGACAGACAGACAGACATCAGGACAGAAGAGAGAAAGGAGCAACGCAAAGATAGAGAAAAGAGGAGAGAGAGAGAAGATGAAGAAGAAGAACAAAGCAACAAAAGAAAGGAGGTACAAAGCCTATTTAAAGGAAGCTAGTTCTTAAAGGATCAAGAAACCATTTAACCGCAAACTTGGAAACCCAGACGAGCTAATAGCTCACACAACCAGACAATGTATTCTGCCCAAGAGACCCAGAGAAAGACCTCAAAATGTTTAAAACAACTGCCAGACAGAAATAGATGCATACAAACGACATTAGCAACAGCTTATTGTATCAGGGTCTAGCCCCCCTCTCACCCCCCCTCTCCCCCCCCCCTCTCCTTAGCCTCCCCTCCCCCCCTCACCCCACCTCTCCCCCCACCATATTCAGAAAAGGTGTATACCTCCTCCCAGATATACATGTACTTTGGTGTCGGCATGACCTCTAAAGTTCAAAACACACCCGATAGTCTATCAGGCATTATTCATTTCTCTCTTCTAATTACTGAGAAAAGAGATAATGAACAATGGAACAACGTTTTAATGAACCGGGCCAATCTGCCCATGTGGCCAAAGGGAACAGTGGGAAAGGGGAATTGTTAAATCAAACCGAAAATGAATAGGGGGGGGGGGGATCCATAAACACAAGATATTGAAGCAAGTATCAAAACATCCTCATACATAATTACACCAAGCCTCGCTTATCTATGCAGATGAGAGAGAGAGAGAGAGAGATGAGAGAGACGAGAGAGAGAAGAGTAGAGAGAGAGAGTACCGAGAGAGAGAGAGAGAGAGAGAGAAGACTGAAGAGAGAATGAAGGGACTGAAAGAGACTTGGGATTATCATAAGGATATTAGAGAGATTTTGGGCCGGGCCCAATTCTTCCAATCTGTCCTTGGAACGAAAACTAGACTAATACAAAAACAATTAGACAAACAGATATAAGCCTGTATGATGAAGCAAGGCATCAAAGACAAAGAACATTTGGAAAATGGAGATACTCCAAATAAATTAACGTGAGAGTAGATAAGCAAACTGAGCAGAAAAGAACATAATGAAAACTAAAACAACAAAAAACAATATTACAATAAGCAACAAGTATTAGTTAATAAAAACATATAACTACTTGCGCTACTAACTACTACTACTTGAATACTAAACTACTAGTACTAACTACTAATTACTACTACTACTAACTAATACTGAAAAATACTTACTACTACTTACTACTACTTCTACTAATGGCTACTACTCTACTAGACTACTCCTACTACTAAACTACTACTAACTGAGTATCTACTACCAACTACTACTACTACTACTACTTGCTACTACTACTTACTACTGCTACTACTACTACTGACTACTACTACTACTACTACTACTATGCTACTGCTACTACTACTACTACTACTACTACTACTACTCACTGCTAGACTGCTACTACTAACTACTACTACTACTGCTGCTGCTACTACTACTACTACTACTACTACTACTACTACTACTACTACTGACTACTACTACTACTACTGCTACTACTACTAATACTACTACTGCTGCTATACTGCTAATGACTGTACTACTGCTACTACTACTACTACTACTACTACTACTACTACTACTACTACTGCTACTACTACTACTGCTAATACTACTGCTATTGGTGCTACTGCTACTACTACTACTACTACTACTACTGCTACTACTACTACTACGAAAGAAAGAAGAAAAGGAAAACAACAACAACGACAATAACAATAACAATAACAAATCAGAATACAATCAGCAAAAAGTATTATAAGCATCACTATAATTTGGTATATCGCACATTCATGTGCCCTCCACTGCTGTCACTACTTTGCCCTTACTCAACTGCATGTCATCAGGACTCCTCCTTTGTCCCGTGTGGTACATACAGATTTCATAAAGTATAGTATGTTTCAAGTTTTGACCTGAAATTAGCACAACAATCATGACAAAAACGACATGTAAATGTAAAATGATTACAGAGAGAGAGAGAGAGAGAGAGAGAGAGAGAGAGAGAGAGAGAGAGAGATGAGAGACAGGATGAGAGAGAGAGAGAGAGAGAGAGAGAGAGAAAGAGAAAGAGAAAGAGAGAGAGACAGACAGAAAGTGAGAGAGAGAGAGGGATCAGAGAGTGAGATGAGAGAGAGAGGGGAGAGAGAGAGACTCTTGAAGAGATTGAAACTTTAAATGTTTAATGAGGATAGAACTGAATAAGAGAGAGAGAGAGAGAGCGAGGAGAGAGAGAGAGAGGAGAGTAGAGAGAGAGAGAGAGAGAGAGAGAGAAGAGAGAGAGAGAGAGAGAGAGAGAGGGAGAGACAGGACATACAGACTAGAAGAGAGAGAGAGAAAATACAGGAACACTTCATTCGCTAAGCTGATATCCGAACAAAGAGAGAAACAGAGAGAGTCCCAGAGAGAGAGATGAGAGAGAGAGAGAGAGAGAGAACGAACAAACGAACCTTTTTTATTGAGGGAAAAGACTAAGCACCATAAAGGCTTGTTTACACAGAGAGAGAGAGATAGGAGAGAGATAGAGAGAGAGAGAGAAGGATGAGAGAGAGAAGACAGAGAGTAGAGAGAGAGAGAGAGAGAGAGAGAGAGAGAGAAAGAAGACAAGAACAAGAAGACAATATTTTTTAATATCTATAGGCCACTGGTCCTTAGAAAAGGCCAAAGTCATACATAGAAATTACAACATAGACACGCATATTACACAAAGTACTGGCACATTCGAACATCAATGGAACCACAGATATCCATAAAGTTTGAAGACAACACAATGGGGCTTGATGTCCTAGAGCAATTTGACATTATGCTTTATCATCATTATTTTTTCTTTTGCGAATAGCATAAAACAGGAACAAGAGAGAGAGAGAGAGAGAGAGAGAGAGAGAGAGAGAGAGAGAGAGAGACCACTGAACAGAGAATGAACAGAGAGAGAGAAAAAAAAAACACTGAACACTGAAAAAACTTATTTAACAACAAAAATGAAGATTTTTTAGTGCTCAGTTCAGAGAGAGAGGGAGACAGACAGACAGACAAAGACAGACAGACAGGCAGAAAGCTGGGCCCTCTGGCGGAGCGGAGAGATCTAATGAAGGCAATCGCAGACCCCTCGTCCAGACCAGACGTGCAGAAGAAAAGAGAGGGGAGCCGGTCTAGAGAGACCATCTTCAGACAGTTAACGACTAGAAGACCTCGTTTAACCACAAAACCTCACCCCCACCTACTACTAAAGCCCACCGCCACTTAGCGACGGGAGGGGTATTGAGAGAAGCATACACACACTCGCGCACGCAAGCACGCAAGCAAGACACGTTATGCGGGCACCACAAGTTACACACACGCGCGCACGCACACGCACACACGCATGTACGCACATACACGCACACAAGCACGCACGTATGCACAAACATACACAAGCAAGCGCGCGCGCACGCACGCACAACACACATACACACACACGCTGCGCGCGCACCGCACTCACACACACACACACGATACACACACCAACACACTCACACATACAAGTTCACCACACACGCACACACACACACGCACACGCATACACACACACACACACGCGCGCGCGCGCGCGCACTTACACACACACACACGCGTACGCACACGCACACGCACACACACACAGCCACGGCTAACACAATATCCACACACCAGCGCACAGCGCACAAGCACATGCAATCACACTACACACACCACCCACAACACTCACACCACCACTCCGCAAATAGCTACACAAAGTACGTCATCCACAGTCCAGATTTCCCCAATCGCTCACAATCCCCCCTCCCCTCCGCTCCCTCCCCCTCTCAATGTTTTAAGATCCCTCACTCTCAATCGTGTTCTTCCTTCGGTGTTTATTAAACGACGACTTTGTGTTGCGTTGCTTATTTACCCCGGGCGCTTGTTTCGTTCTCAACTGCAAATGCTTTTCTTGTTGGAGTTGGCTGTTACAATACGGCGTTTTGTTGCGCGCAATTGCCCGAACCCCTTAGTTGACCGACGAATCTTTCCGGTTAATATTGCCCGAATGTTTTGCCGTGCGCATGACCGGAAAATTCTTTCGTTGACAAAGCCATTTTAAAAATTCAGTAAGATTAAGATTCAACGAACGGTTTTGAAAATATGTGCTCCCCTTCCCACAGCAAAAGCAAAAGTAAAGTCGGGTGCAAACACACCCACGGGGTACGGGAAGGGTTCAGACAGGTGGTACAGCGAATGCTTAAGAAATGCTTAACCGGCGCCTACACTGCATACGATTTTGACCCAAATGTGATACGATTGTGACGATGTCTGTTGAGGCGTGGGGGGGGTGGTTTTATAACGGGTGTGGTGTTAGGGGGGTGGGTGGGGTGCGGTAATAGGGGTAGGCATGGGGAAACCTCGATCAAAATATACAAAAAATGCTCATTTAATCAACCAGAACTTGAATAATAGATTATCGGGTGGTCGGGTGAGATTTCTTTCGACATTTCCATTACAGGGTGACAAGTGTCCCCAAGGATTAATCAGTGTTGGGACAGGTCAAGTTTAAAGTTGAGTTGGACACCCCGTGGAAATTCGGACCCGTGGGGGGGTATAGGCTAGGGGGGGCAGGGGGTGGGGGGGGGGGTGGGGGGGAGCAGGGAGGGTCTTTGGCCTGGGAGGCGCGGGAAACGGGAGTCGGTTCTTCCTCGCCTCCTTTCTTAGGCCAAATGTATGCACGCAATAGTGTTCAGGCTTATTTCCCATGAGAGGCCTTCATTGCTTCTTTTCCATTCATATTACCGTCAGCTTCTGGTGGGCCCAGCTTTCCCCCCAGAACCCCCCAACCCCACCCCGGATCCGCACACTGCCGACCCCCCTCCTCCATGACTTACTGATATCCGCCCTGTGCCCAGGGACCTCACTCCACCCCCCCCCCCTCCCAATGGAGTGGTAGTCAGATGAATGAAAATTTGTTTAATGTCCTCCGGTCTGGAACAGACAAATATGGGACATTAGTAGATATAAAGATTGTGGGAACGATCCTGGAGACAATGCCGGAAGGCAGTACAACACCAGGAAAGTCCCCCGAATTTTTAGCAATACAGGGATATGTATAGGTACTGTGCTATTGAGAACTTCTGATTTACACTTAAGTGCGGTTGCTATCAACGCAGCAACTTGAAGGTGGGAAATATACTGTATTTTATTAGGCGAACGCCACAATAAATTTGAATGGCATAAAGGGTAAAGTGCGTATGGAAAGTTGTCCACTATGCTCTCTTCTCTCCTCTCTCTCTCTCTGTCTCTGTCTCACGTCTCTCTGTCCTCTCTCTGTCCTCTCTCTCTCTTCTCTCTCTCTCTCTCTCTCCGTCTCTCTCTCTTGTCTCTTCTCGCTCTCTCTCTCCTCTCTGTCTCTCTCCTCTGTCCCTCTCTCTCTCTGTCTCTCTCTCTCTCTCTGTCTCTCTCTCGGCTCTCTCTCTCTCTGTCCTCTCTCTCTCTCTTCTGTCCTCTCGGTCTCGCTGTCTCTGTTCTCTCTCTCTGCTCTTGGTCGGTCTCTCTCCTCTCTCTTGCGCTTCTCCTCTCTCTCCTCTCGGCCTCTCTCTCTCTCTCCTCTCTCC
>CM065713.1:32132190-32141575 GCA_017654935.2 Phymorhynchus buccinoides | reverse complement strand
GAGTGGGGGGGAGCGGCGGGGGGTAGGGAAACCGATCAAAATATACAAAAATAGACTCATAATCAACAGGTAGGTGTAATAGGACTATCGGTGACCTTTCCATTACAGGGGACAAGTGTCCCCAAGGGATTAATCAGTGGTGGGGACAGGTCAAGTTAAAGTTGAAACCAAATTTCACCGTGGGATACCAGGGGGGGGAGTCTTCCTCCTCTTCCTCCTTCTTAGTGCAAAATATGCACGCAATAGATTCCGCTTATTTCCCATGAGAGGCTTTATTGCATCTTTTCAATTCCTATTACCGTCAGCTTTGGTGGGCCCCGCTTTAGATGTACGAGACCCCCCACCCCCAACCCCGCTCCGATCACTTGCCCCCCACTCCTCCATGACTTATGATCCCGCCCCTGGCCAGGTACTCCCCCCCTCCCCCCCTCCCAATGGCGGGTAGTGAGAAGAGAAATTCTGTTTAATGTTCCTCCGATCTGGAACAGATCATTAGGGCACATTTGTAAATATAAATATGTTGGGAACAATACTGGAGTCAATGCCCCGAGGCAGTGCAACACCAGTAAAGTCCCCCCCGAATTTGAGCAATGCAGGATAATGTATATTGTACAGTGCTGGTGATGAAGTTCTGATTTACCCTAAGTGGCGGATTTACTATCGACGCGTAAACTTGAACGTGGGAAATCATACTGTATTTTTATTGCGAAGCCACAATAACTTTGAATGCAAGAAAAGGGTAAAGTGCGTATGGGAAAGTGGTCACTATAACTCTCTGTCTCTCTCTACATCTCTCTCTGTCTGTCTGTCTCACTCTCTCTCTGTCTCGCTCTCTGTCTCTCTCTCTCTCTTTTTCTCTCTCTCTTTGTTCCTCTCTCTCCGTCTCTATCTCTCTGTCTCTCTCTCTCCTCTCTCCTCTCTCTCTCTCTTTCTCTTTCTTTTTTTCTCTCTCTCTCCCTCTCTGTCTCTCATCTCGCGGTCTCCTCCTCTCATCTCATCTCCTCATCTCTCTCTCTCTCTTCTCCTCTTCTCTCTCTCCTCTTCTCTCTCTCCCTCCTTCTCTCTCCCGCTCTGTCTCCTCCTCATCTCTCTATCCCCCCAGTCTCTCTCTCTCTTTCTCTCCTCTCAGTCTCTCTCTCTCTCTCTCTGTCTTTTTTTGTGTCTCTCTCTCTGTCTCTCTCTTCTCCCTCTCTCTCCCTCGCTCTCTGGTCTCTGACTTGTCCGCTCTCCTGTCTCTCTCTCGTTCTATCCTCTCTCTCTCTCTCTCTCTCTCTCTCTCTTCTTATCTTTCTCTCTCTCTCTCACTCTCTCTAAAAATCTCTCTCTCTCTCTCTCTCTCCTCTTTCTCTCTCTCTCTGTCTCTGACTCTCTGCTCTCTCTCTTTCTCTAGTCTCCTCTCTCTCTTCTCTCGCTCTTTGTCTCCCATCCTGTCCATAAAATGCCTCTCTTTTCTGTGTCCGTGTTTCTTTCTTCTGGTTATTTTATGGCCCATTGAGTGGAGATGCTCTTTTCATCCACAGGGGCTTTAACTAGGGGTCTCAGTAAAAATTGCTCCCCTTTGTCCTTTCTTCTGAGAGGGGGGAGACTCTCAGAAAGACAGACAGAGGAATGGAGAGCCTGAATGAATGAATCACTTTTACTTCTCTGAGGATAATAGAGTAAACAACCCTGGTTGCTGTCTTCCATCCAGTCCTCATTCAGAAAGGCCATGGTTACTTTCAGTTCTTGCCAGAGTTTTCGGGCTTTTCCTTATGGGGTCTGGGTTTTTGTTTGTATGAGAGTTCCGCTTTGAGAGAGGAGCCTTCTTTTGTTGAGAGAGAGCCAATTGCTCATAGTTGACAATTTGATTTTATTTAGTTGTCATTACCAACATTGGTCCTTCTGACAAGGGGGGTCTGAGTGGGGGGGACCTCCCCTGCATGGGTCACAAACAACAAACATTAAAGTCCATTAAAATGTAAAGGTAGGATTTGGAAAACAACAAAAAAACTCTCTTTCAAGGTTTCGATCCTAATTGTCAAAACAAAAGGTTTGGTTGTGGGTTTCGGAATAAAAACCTCTCTCATCTCTCTCTACTCTGTTTCTCCCCCTTCTTTCAGTGTTTCTTCTTCTACACCCCGCCCCCCCCCCCCCTCTCTCTCTCTGCTTTCTCTCCTCCTCTCCCCTTCTCCCCTCCCCCCCCCTCGCCTTTACATTTCTCTGTCCAGCCGGTCCTGCCGCCCACGTTAATTTAATTCCCCGCTGCTTCAAACGAAGGCCGCGGAAGGGCGTTATCTATTTCTCCTTGGTCAGCACGTACCATCTACCGTGGTTATCTCCCTTCATCCCCCCCCCCCCCCCCTTATCTACCGTCTCATAACGAGAAAGTGACCATCAACAGTCGGCCCCCTTTGAAACCCTTCCTTTCCGAACACGAGAAGGATTTCAAATATCGGCACGTGATAAGGATGTAATAGGCGTGTGATTGTTCAGTACAATTAGAACAGCAATTTTGTGACGTGTCGACTGCCATAAACCAATGATCAGGCTTTCATTGTTTGAAAGTGCAGGCTATCATTGAGGTAGTGAGAAAAAGTTTGTCACACCCGATGCGGAAACGTTAGCTAGATCAACACTCACAGGACCAGCCATCATAAGACCACTAGTAAGTATTATTGATGGCAGGTGATTGAGATCTTGTGTGTTTGACTCTAGTTTTGATCTAGATCCTATGTTCTAGTGATGAATAAGGAGTAGATAGATATTTTAATGAAAAGAAGTGGTAAACTTTCTATTCTATTTATGTGCACTGATTATTTGTGTGTGTGTGTTTTTGACTTGAAAAGTTTTGGTACCCGAACCGGAGTTTATGCCTACTAAACCATTTGTCTATTTTTAGTAGGAAACCAATGGGCCGCAATCTTGCACTATTTTTTAGTAGGA
Organism: Phymorhynchus buccinoides; assembly: GCA_017654935.2. NCBI lineage: Eukaryota > Metazoa > Mollusca > Gastropoda > Neogastropoda > Raphitomidae > Phymorhynchus > Phymorhynchus buccinoides. Next base: position 32,138,653 of record CM065713.1, on the reverse strand, counting down.
AAGCTGTGGGTTGCAATCTTGCACTTTATGATAAAAGTCCTTTCCAGGTGTTGGGTGGAGAGTGATGTTGTCTTGATCACCTTTTATGTTTTACTGATCTCGGTTTGTTTAACTGAAATTCAGTTTATTTATTAACTACATGTAGTGCTATTGTACAAGGAAAGCCTTCTGGCCGGTTGGGATCCACTAATTTCCTGCTGACTGAAGCCCCTTGTTTCTAAGCCATAGAGACCTATTCATCCACTTTTTCCTGTGATTATCAGCAGGGCATTGTGGGCCGGATGCTCACCCCGGACTCTACCAAGCATCAAGATGGGTCCGTCGCCACGACAACCCGCACCCAGAATCCGCGAGGAGACCACACCTGAACCGTGCCATCTGCCATCCCGCGAAGCCGTAATAGGAACGACTGTGGAGCTACTCTCACCTGACGAGCAAGCCCAGAACTTTTTTCAAACAGCTAAGTCTACCTGACTGCGCCAATCATTTGAACTTTCCTACGGACACCGAAGATAATTAGTAACCCTTCCGGCATGGGGCGAACCTTATAGAAAGACAAAAGTCTTGTGAATCCTTTCGGATTTCATTGTTTTTTTATCCATATTTTGTTTTGGCGCCATTGAGCTGCTTTATTATTATTGTTGCATAATCTTATGCAGATTTTGTGAGTAAATAAAATACAAGTGTCAAATAATCCTGAACCCTTTGGTCAGACTGATGAGAGTGGGAGTCTTGTAATTTCATGTAAAACCCTACTTCTCTCTGTCTGCCATTTAGAGCAATTCAACCACTTGTATTTCTTACAACCATGACGAGCCAGAACCCGGGCACAAATATAAATTTATTAGATGAAAAGGGGCCGGGAAAGTTGCTCATCTCCCATACCCTAGAGAAGTGGGCTAAAGGCAAATTTTCTAAAGTCTTCCCTAGAGACTTAGCCTTTTAACCCATTACCTCGTCACATCTAATTGGGGGCTCGCGTCCGGGATATTTTTTTTTCATAAAGTCTAACAAATTTCAATTCAAACGGTAGTTCCTTTTCAAAACTTATCTTGTGTCCACTGGGAAAGTTATTGTGATTTGGTTCACTGTGTTTTGATTTGATTTGTTTGAATGCTATTTATGACTTTATTTTGATGTGCATGCTATTTCTGTTTATGCTGAAATAGTTAAGTGTTGTTTGATACATTCAACTCAGCAGCTTTGTTTTTATTTTGAATAGTTGTATTTACAACCATGGCTGAGATTGTTAAACTTAGGCGGGAACTTAAAGAATGGGGAGAATCTCTAGGATTGTCAGGCCAAGAGTTAGCAAATTTTGTCATATCTGAATATGACAAAGAGAAAACTCGCCGAGGAGGCCGAGAAAGACAAACAGAGAGCTCTGAGGCTCAAGAGGCTCAACTCGAGAGCTCAAGAAGCTGAGAAAGACAAACAGAGCTCAGAGCTCATGAGGCTCGGAAGAGGCTGATAAAGCTCGCGAAGACGCTGAGAAAGATAAGCAGAGAGCTCATGATGCTGCACGAGCAAGAGCAAATCCGTACTCATGAGTTAAGGCAGAGACAACTAGTGCAGGATGCCAAAAATAAAGAACTCGAACTTGAGGCCACTGAGCGAGAAAAGGCGCGAGACCATGAGCTAGCTATGAAGCAGCTTGAAAACTCAGCAGACTCTGAGACTGCTGCCCCTCAAAATTTTCCCCCTCCCATTCATACCTCAGCCATGACCTTCACATTGGAGGCATTCAATGAGGCAACAGAGTCTATCGATGCATTCCTCGATAGATTTGAAAGACTGGCCCAGGAATTTGAGCTTGCTCCGGAAAAGTACAACCTCAAGCTTGCCCAAAGTCTCAGGGGTGTGGCTTATGAGGTGTACAGCAAACTTCCGTCAAGCCAAATTACCGACTACCCAGCTTTGAAAGAAGCCCTGCTCAACAGATACCAGTTGACAGCTGATGCCTACCGGAAAAAGTTCCGGTCAACCAGAAAAGGTAGGGGAGAGTCCTATGCCCAATTTTCAGATAGACTGGGGAACTATCTGACTAAATGGGTGTCCCTTTCTGCCAAATCAGAGTCCTATGAGGATCTCCGGTGAACTGATGGTTGGCGAGCAACTGCGCGAAACCATGTCCCCAGAGTTACGCACCTTTACTGCCGAACAAGGTGCCACAACTCTGGCTGACCTCATCCAGCTAAGTGATAGGTACACTCTAGCCCATGATGAACCTAGCGCCCCTAAAAGGCCAAAACTACAGCAAGTAGTTGGGTCCACTGCTTCACAGCAGAGCAGGTTTAACCCCAACTCCAACAGTGGGTCAAACAGTTCTACCCATGAACGACAACCACTGGGACAACCCTTATTCTGCTCATACTGCAAGTCGAACACCCACAATCGGGATGACTGCAGGAAACTTGCTTACAAGCGGCAAAATGTTGCAACTATGCAAGTCGTCTCGACTTCGCAGAATTGCACAAACCCCTCCCCAGTACAGTGTCCAGGCACACCGTCAGTCGTTGGACAGGCGACTGTCAACAACATCCCTGTTCAGTGTCTCTATGACACTGGACTGTCATGCGACGCCATTGTCTGCGGATCCTTAGTCCCCGCGTCAGCATACACGGGAGACTTCATCTCTCTGCAAGGCCCTGATGCTGCAATCCCCCCATCCACTTTGCCAGTCGCCATAATCAATGTCGACACCAGATATGTTAAGGGACCCATCAAGGCAGTGCTCATGGACAGTCCTGTCTATGACCTCATACTGGGATCACAGTATGTGTTTTTAGGGCACCCCTCTCAACCTGCTATTGTTTCAGCAGGATTCCCTTCTCCCCAATCCACAAACCAACTCCCTCCCTCCTTCCCAAAGAGCAAATCTCCCTCAGCAGGGAAGAAACCTCTCAACGCGGCAAACCAAATTGCCGCGCGAGCCAATCCAGATTGTCCCAAGTCCCCAAGTCCGCCACAACTTGGAAAATCCTTCCCAAGGAATGTCCGCCTAACGACCCAAGACCACTCGCCACAGGTACCTCAGGTGAAAGGCAGCACTGTACCCGCAAACACCCACCGAAGGTACTATCGGGACAGGCCGCCGCACGTACAGCCGTCACCTACCCCTCCCTTTCAGCGAGTGGCAGTCGACTTGGTCGGGCCTCTACCTAAACGGAAGAAGAAATTCCGGTACATAGTCACCGTGGTCGACATATGTACCATGCCCCAGTGCGATGCCGCCCCAATCTCCTCACTTGATGCTAGTCAGGTAGCCGCGGCACTCAAAGCCATTTTCGCCCGAATCGGCCTACCAAACCACATCATCAGCAATGATGAATCCAGGCTAAAGGGGAAACTCAGGCAAGAGGTGTTTGCTATTCTGCAATCAACCTTGGGACAACTCAACACAGGATTGCCGCACCAACCTCAGTCGGAATCCATTCCACTGATCTCTAACCCACCTGCTCCTTTGAACTCTGTGTTGCGACCAGATGTTCCACCATTCCAGCCGACCCAGTCTCCCCACTAATTTGTCCCTGTCGCCCAAGTCGAAAGTGGAGTCGGCGTTCCACAGGAAGATTCCGGTACCAGAATCTTTTCTTCGGGGGGCCTCTGTGACGTAAGTGTCCCGCGCGACCCACTTTCTTTATTTCTTATCTACACCCCCCCCCCCCTTCTCCCCTCCCCCCCCCCCCCCCTCCTTTTCATTTCTCTGTCCAGCCGCCACGTTAATTGCCCCGCTGCTTCAAACGAACGCCGCGGAAGGGCGTTATCTCTTTCTCCTTGGTCAGCACGTACCATCTACCGATGGTTATCTCCCTTCATTCACCCCCCCCCCCCCCCCCCCCTTTCTACCGTCACATCACAAGAAAGTGACCACCACAGTCGGCCCCTTTCAACCCCTTCCTTTCTGAGCACGAGAAAGATTTGAATGTCGGCACGTGATAAGGATGTAATAGGCGCGTGATTGTTCGGTACATTTAGAACAGCAATCTTGTGACGTATGGACTGTAATACACCAATAGCAGGCTTTCATTGTTTGAAAGTGAAGGCTATAATTGGAGTGGTGAGAAAAAGTTGTCACACAAGATGCTGAAACGTAGCTAGAGCAACACTCACAACCAGTCATCATAAGCCCACTAGTAAGTATTATTGATGGCAGGTGATTGAGATCTTGTTTGTTTGACTCTAGTTTTGATCTAGATCCTATGTTCAATGATGAATAAGGAGTAGATAGATATGTTATTGAAAAGAAGTGGTAAACATTCTATTCTATTTATGTGCACTGATTATTTGTGTGTGTGTGTGTTTTTGACTTTGAACACTTTTGGTACCAGAACCGGAGTTTATGCCTACTAACCCTTTTTGTCTATTTTTAGTAGGAAACCTATGGGCCGCAATCTTGCACACCTATGGGCCGCAATCTTGCACTTTATGATACCATTCCTTTCCAGGTGTTGGATGGAGAGTGATGTTGTCTTGATCACCTTTTATGTTTTACTGATCTCAGTTTGTTAACTGAAATTCAGTTTATTTATTTACATGTAGTGCTATTGTACAAGGGAAGCCTTCAAGCCGGTTGGGATTCACTAATTCCCTGCCGACTGAAGCCCCTTGTCTCTAAGCCATAGAGATCTACATCCACCTTCTCCTGTGATTATCAGCAGGGCATCGTGGGCCGGAGAGAGATCATCCCGGACTCCACCAAGCACCAAGACGGGATCGTCGCCAAGACGACCCGCACCCAGAATCCGCGAGGAGACCACGCCTGAACCGTGCCATCCCGCGAAGCCGTAATAGGAACGACTGGGAGCTACTCTCACCTGACGAGCAAGCCCAGAACTTCAAACAGCTAAGTCTACCTGACTGCGCCAATCATTTGAACTTTCCTACGGACACCGAAGATAATTAGTAACCCTTCCGGCATGGGGCGAACCTTATAGAAAGACAAAAGTCTTGTGAATCCTTTCGGATTTCATTGTTTTTTATCCATATTTTGTTTTGGCGCCATTGAGCTGCTTTATTATTATTGTTGCATAATCTTATGCAGATTTTGTGAGTAAATAAAATACAAGTGTCAAATAATCCTGAACCCTTTGGTCAGACTGATGAGAGTGGGAGTCTTGTAATTTCATGTAAAACCCTACTTCTCTCTGTCTGCCATTTAGAGCAAATCAACCACTTGTATTTCTTACAACCATCTGACGAGCCAGAACCCGGGCACAAAATATAAATTTATTAGATGAAAAGGGGCCGGGAAAGTTGCTCATCTCCCATACCCTAGAGAAGTGGGCTAAAGGCAAATTTTCTAAAGTCTTCCCTAGAGACTTAGCCTTTTAACCCATTACCTCGTCACAGGTCTTATGACAAGGGGGGAGAGTAATCGACAAATATTCAAAATCGCCATTGTCAACATCAAAACAATTAAATCAATTTAAAAAATAAAGTAGAAGGAAACAACAAAAAACATTACTTAATGCTAACATCGTTCCATTTCCGTGTGGCCAAAAATCAACATGAAATTAAAGTCTAATATCTTGTTTCTAGGATTTCCTCCTTTGTGTTTTATAATAAAGAGAAGAGAAAGAGTTCGATCTTTTAAAAGAAGTGTATTTATTGGTCGACCACCCAAACTTAATGACTACCTTAGATGTACATGTATATTTGCACTCAAAACGATTCTTTATTAGAAAAGAAAGCTTTACTTATTTCTTATTTTCATAGCCTCTGCAATGTATTTTGCAACAGACTGAATGACCTGGTCATCCTTTGATGATAGAATAAAAGCTACATCTTGTCTTTTAGCAATATCTGATTTAAAGAATGAACAGTTTTTTCGAACCTCATTGTATGCAACACAATTGAACAAAAAATGACTCTCATCATCCACAATATGGCCACATAAAGGACATGGATGTTCTGTAGATGTACCACAATCGAACCATATTTTGTTTGCATGAAAGCCTAGGGTTCTTACTCTAAATCTTGCAAACATTATCCTATGCCATTTCTCTGTAATTACACTTAAAAACCTTTCTGCCTGAAATATACTTTTGAATGAAAAGAACCATCTATACTTATCTTTACTTTCCATATCTGAATGCCAATTTTGCTTATAGGAGCAAATAATTCTATCTTTAAATTCAGAAATAAAATGTTGTTCACTGCCTACTTCTTGAGTTAACCATACAATTCCAAAACCATGCTTTGATAAAACAGTTTTGACCTTGAACGCCCGAGAGAGAGAGAGAGAGAGTCTTCGGAGAGAGAGAGAGAGATCGGAGAGAGAGAGAGAGAGAGATGAGAGAGAGAGAGAGAGAGAGGGAGAGAGGAGAGAGAGCAGAGAAGGCAGACAGACAGACAAAGAAAGAATGAAGAACATCTACTCTCTCTCTCTCAAATCTCTCTCTCTCTCTCTCTCTCTCTCTCTCTGTCTCTCTCTCTCTCTCTCTTTCTCTAATGAACTAAT
>CM065713.1:32114690-32117190 GCA_017654935.2 Phymorhynchus buccinoides | reverse complement strand
TCTCTCTCTCTCTCTCTCTCTTTCCTTTATGATCTGCGCAGATAAGCGAGGCTTGGTGTAATTATGTATGAGGGTGTTTAATACTTGCTTAATATCTTGTGTTATGGATTTTGTTCCCTTTTTATTTGGGGGTGGTGGGGGTGATTTAACAATTCCCCCTTCCCACTGTTCTCTTTGACATGGGCAGATGGCCCGGTTCATTGAAACGTTGTCGTTCGTTCTCTCTCTCTCTCTCTCTCCTCTCTCTCTCTCTCTCTCCTCTCTCTCTCTCTCTCTCTCTCTTCTCTCTCTCTCTCTCTCTATGAATCTCTCTCTCTCTCTCTCTTCCTTTCCACCCTTCCCCTTCCCCCTACTCCCATCGAGGTCCCCACCATTCTCCAATATTCCCACAATGCCTCTGATGAACTCTGACAGCGTTGATAACGCTATTTCCGGTCACGGGATAACAATGGCGGCCTAGCCATAGTCACGTGATCATGCGTCCGACCGATTGTGTGCGGTTGCCAGCTAGCCATCTGTTAGTTATAGAAGAGGATTTGGATCAAATGGTCCTAGATTATTTGACTTAGGCTGAGAGAGAGAGAGAGAGATTATTTGACTTAGGCTGAGAGAGAGAGAGAGATTATTTGACTTAGGCTGAGAGAGAGAGAGAGAGAGAGATTATTTGACTTAGGCTGAGAGAGAGAGAGATTATTTGACTTAGGCTGAGAGATAGAGAGAGAGAGAGAGAGAGAGAGAGAGAGAGAGAGAGAGAGAGAGAGAGAGAGAGAGAGAGAGAGAGAGAGAGAGAGAGAGAGAGAGAGAGAGAGAGAGAGAGAGCACTCGAAAGTTTATTTGTACATTGGCCTTAGGCCATAATACAACATTGGGAGGAAGAGGAGAAGGGGCATGCCAAAATAATACGAAAAGTAAAGACAATAACCAACAACATTATTTTTTTTATTATTTTTACAAAATCGAGCATATATCATATCAGCCGATCAGTGAGCTCATGAATGAATATTTATGCTACTGCTATCTCTCTGGGAGAATGATACATGTATTTGAGAATAGTCACATTATGCATTTAATCAGAATGATTTCAAAGGAGAGAGAGAGAGAGAGAGAGAGAGAGAGAGAGAGAGAGAGAGAGAGAGAGAGAGAGAGAGAGTCACAGAGAGAGGGAGAGGGAGGGAGAGAGAGATTACAATGAAACATTATAAAACATATTACATATGTTCTTTTTGTGTGTTTGATTTCATTATTATTTTTTTCTTTTTTTTTTTCTTTTTGCCTTTTCTTTTGCTCAATTATCATGTATAAATGATGTATTATAGTACTTACAGTCTGTCATTCACCATTTATTTTTCATGTAATATTTCAGGAGCACGCTATAAGCGCTAGCTTGTTGATGCTCTCTTTTGCTTTCTGTTATATGTGTTGTTTGGGAATATTAAAGATTTTGTTGAAACCAAAAGGAGAGTCAATCTAAATTTTCATACCCCACCCCCACCCCCACCCCCACACTTTTTTTGCATGGATGTACGGCCCTACGATGTAAGCACTATACCCTAAAGCTTTAGTTATACAAAAGAATAAGGACATAAGAAAATAAACAGCGCGCGCATACACATACACACACTCTGTGCTTCCTCCTGGACCCTCTCTGTGCCAGACTCAGAGACATGAGGCAGCAATCTTTGGTCATGCGATTGTCCTATGCACAAAAATATATACCAAGTCACGTGTTGCTTATGACTCTAAATTTCTTATTTCCTCTTAGCCCGTGCACACACATATTCCATGCGGAAACCCGTGCGCAATCCACGAAGGGAAAAGATTTGCGCACGTGTCTGAATTTCCTCTATATGCATAAACTTTTATCCTTCTTTCTTCCACTTATTTAGGGTTTTCCGTACGGAACTTACGCGTCTGATGTGAATCCGGACTTATTATCTTTCTCTCTCTCTCTCTCTCTCATCTCTCTCTCTCTCTCTCTCTCTCTCTCTCTCTCTCTCTCTTCTCTCTCTCTCTCTCTCTCTCTCTCTCTCTCCCTCTCTCATACCTCGTCACGTGTTACTTATGACTCATTGCTTTAGTTCCTCTCTCGTTCTCTCTGTCTCTCTCTCTCTCTCTCTCTCTCTCTCTCTCTCTCTCTCTCTCTCCCCTCTCTCCCTCTCTCTCTCTCATACCTCGTCACGTGTTACTTATGACACATTGTTTTAGTTCCTCTCTCGTTCTTCTCTCTCTCTCTCTCTCTCTCTCTCTCTATCTCTCTCTCTCTCGTCCTCTCTCATACCTCTCTCACTCTGTTACTTATGACTCATTCTCTCTCTCTCTCTCTCTCTGTTCTGTGTCTCTCTCTCTCTCTGTCTCTCTCTCTCTCTCTCTCTCTCTCTCTCTCTCTCTCTCTCTCTCTCTCTCTCTCTCTCTCTCTCTCTCCCCCTCTCTCTCTCTCTCTCTCCCTCTCTCATACCTCGTCACGTGTTACTTATGACCCATTGTGTGTTTGTGTGTGTAC
>CM065713.1:32102190-32104690 GCA_017654935.2 Phymorhynchus buccinoides | reverse complement strand
CAAAGAACTCCATTATAAGCGAACATACACACAAAAAGCAACAATGACAACAACTCATCAGCACAAAGAACGCCATTATAAGCGAACATACACACAAAGCAACAATGACAACAACTCATCAGCACAAAGAACTCCATTATAAGCGAACATACACACAAAAAGCAACAATGACAACAACTCATCAGCAAAGAACTCCATTATAAGCGAACATACACACAAAAAGCAACATTGACGACAAATCATCAGCACACAAAGAACTCCATTATAAGCGAACATACACACAAAAAAAAACAACAAGTGACAACAAATCAGCAGCACAAATAACTCCATTATAAGCGAACATACACACACAAAGCAACATGACAACAAATCATCAGCACAAAGAACTCCATTATAAGCGAACATACACACACAAAGCAACAATGACAACAAATTCATCAGCACAAAGAACTCCATTATAAGCGAACATACACACACAAAGCAACAATGACAACAAATCATCAGCACAAAGAACTCCATTATAAGCGAACATACACACAAAAAGCAACAATGACAACAAATCATCAGCACAAAGAACTCCATTATAAGCGAACATACACACAAAAAGCAACAATGACAACAAATCATCAGCACAAAGAACTCCATTTATAAGCGAACATATAACCACAAACAAGCAGAAACAATGACAACAAAATCAACATCGCCATGCAGCTGGATTATAAAGTGAACATACAAACAGCATCAAAGATGACAAATTGGCCGTGCCTAAGAGAGAGAGAGGGGGGGGGGGGGGCGAGAGAGAGGAGACAGAGAGAGGAGAGAGAGAAGGGCCAGAGGGATAGAGAAAGGGAGTGAGAGTAAGGGGAGTGTTCGAAATACAAGCAGACAGACATATAGACAGACAGACAGACATGTAGGAAGACAGATACAGACAGAGAGAGACTGAGTTATTAGATACATGTATACCAAAGAATGAATCAGAAATAGACTCTGAATCAAATGCATACCTATGGCTTGTACCCACGTGTCGTCATATCCGGCCACAAGGAGCATGCCATATTATGGGAGAACCGCCATCTTAGTCATTTTTTTTTTTTGAAAAATGCCAGATCGATGCTGTTTACACACAAAATAAGGACTAAGATGGCTGGTGGCGGCGGGCCCTGGGGACACTTACGTTGGACAGGGTCGAGATGCTGCGCACGCAGGTGTGGGGGGAGCCATAGAGAAAGACAGATTAACCATGATGACGAACCATGCATGACAAATAAAGAGAGAGATAGACAAACAGACAGAGACAGACAGACCCATCAAGCAATTCACTCAAAATACGACCACACCACCATTTGCGCAAGAAATTAATACACTTTTCACCGAAGCCAATATTTCGATGGAAAGCAAACATGAAAAAAGAGAGCCCCCCCGCTAAATCAACAACAGAAAGCGAACAAACTAGGTTGAATATTATTTTCGTTAAATGCACTTTAGTTTTGGAGAAATACGTTGGTAGTTTTAACCTGGTTTACGATTTATTTACAGAGGAACAAGAGGCAAAGTCTTCAAGGCTCACTCGAACAGGAACATGTGGGACAACAAAAAAGGATTGAGGGGGGGGTCTAAAGTACAAGATTGCCAATAAAATTTTAAAGTACAAATGCAAAACTCTCGTTAACGGATTCAACTAAAAAATTTTTAAAAAAAGCGCCTGTGCCATCTATTGACTTATCGCCCATTCTCCTGGCTTTTAAATAAGAACTTCCCAAACAAAAATCTCCTTTGAGCTCCTCCGAAACTCGGAGCGCTTCCGGGCATTGCCTCTGGGGTAAAGCGCTATATAAATGTACAATCATATTATTATTTCAGATTCGGACATTAAACAGATTTATTATTATGTGCGCAGCGGGGAGACCAGTGAAAACTGAAAACCGCTCCAACGACATGTACCTTACCCATTATGTCCATTTGTCCATAATGACCGTGTAGTGCCGTGAATACGAGTATGTCTTAATTTGCTTTTATGAGCGTGTTTCTCTATTTTTGAATGTTTGTTAACCTTGTGTGTACCTATATGTATACTTTACTTTTGCGGTCAATGTGAATGTGTAACTTGTTTATGTAAATTGAAATTGATTTTTTTAATGCAATCTGATTGTAAATTGTTATTTTATTATGTATATGTATTTTATTTTTATTTAGTTTAATATGTACATATTTGTTTGTGTGTGTGTTTGTGCGTGTGTATGGTGTGTGTGTGTGTGTGTGTGTGCTGTTGTGTGTGTTGTGTGTGTGTGTTGTAGAAATGTGAAGGATAGTTGGAGCATGTAAGCGGGTTGTTTTTTACCATGAAATACTTTTAAAGGGCCATTGCAAAGCGCTTAGACTTAAAGGTGAAGCGCTAGTATACTTTTCTTAAAAAAAAAAAAAATAATAAATAATAAAAAAAAGAAGAAGAGAATTTTGAGTGTCGTTTCGTTGTTTAAACTGTAAAATAATAGTTTCT
>CM065713.1:32082190-32097190 GCA_017654935.2 Phymorhynchus buccinoides | reverse complement strand
CTCGGGGGATCTAAAAAAAAAGCGGCTTCTGGGTCGGGGGTAAGATCTCTCCCATCCCGTCCCTTTTCAGCCCTCGTTCTCTCTCTCTTAAAGAAACTCTTTTCAGGCACAGAAGTTTTTTTTGCCTCCATGGCTCTCCTCACTCCCGTCCCCTCCGCTCTCGTCTCCTCCTCTCTTCCCTTGTCCTCTCCCTCCCCTACCTCCAACTCTCTCCCCCTCGCTCGTCTGCTCCGGTCGGAGCCCCATCACTCTCCTTTGCCTCTGTCCTTTCATGAAAGTCTAACTGGGCCTCTTCCATCTCATCGCTCTCCTCCCACTCTCTGCCTCCTGTTGTGTTTTCTCTTCTCTCTCTCCTCCCTTCAGCTCTCTCATTTCGCCTCGGACCAATCATCTCTCATCCTCTCTTCTTCCCTCCTCAGAGGGCTCAGGGGTACTTTTGGCCTCTCCCTCTCCTCCGTCTCTCTCTCCCTTTCTTGCCTAGATTAATTCGGCCCTCTCCTCTCTCTATCCCTCTCTCCCATCCCTTCTCTCTCCAGTTCGCCTTTTAAGGCTCTCCTCTAGACAGTCACTCTAATCTCATCCCTCTCCGCCCTCTTCTTCCCCTCACGCCCACCTCTCTACTCTGTCCCTATACATCAAGCTCTCCTCCGGAACTTCACGTCCTCTTCTCTCCACTGTGTTGTCTGAACCCCTCTCACCTGGAACTCCCATCAGCAATCGCCCCCTCGAAGAGGGGCCACCCCTCTCCTCTTCCCCTCTCATCGCCCCCTGGAAAAAAAGAAAGAAGAAAAAAAGAAGAAGAAAAAGAAGGAAAGAAAAAGAAAAGAAAAAAAGAAAGACGAACGGAAAGAGAGAAAGATCTAAGACTAAAAACCTCTCCCTCTCACTTCTTTTTTGGTAAAAGTGTTTGTACCACCAAAAACACTACACTTTTGCTCTTTCCTCCTCTCTCATCTCTCTTATTCCTCTCCAATCCATCTAAAAAGAATTCGCTCGTTCCCTCACCTCTCCTCATGATCGCTACTCTCTCCGTCAATGTTTCTCTTCTTCGAAACCTTCTCTCATCTCTTCCGCTCTTCTGGTTTTGGGTCCTCGTCTCTTCCTCCTCTATCACTCTGTGGCGAGTTGGAAAATTGTCATCAGTCGTCATCCTCCGTTCCTCTGTTCTCTCCCTCGGTCTCCTCTATCCGCCACGGAGAAAAGCACCAGCCTCCCTCTCATTTCCCCTCATCCGTCCACTCTCGACCCTCCTCTCTCACCACCCCCTGGTTATATCCAGTTCTCCTTATTAAAAGACTCTCTCCCTCCCTAGAGTCTACAAACAATCCTCTCTCACCCCTTTTGTGTTGGGTTTTTATTTTGCCCGTCTCTTCTCCAAAGTGACACACCTGCACTCAACCGTATCTCTCTCCGAGTCTCTCCTCCTCGGAAAAATTGACGTACTCTCTCCTCCCCTCTCTCTCCTCTCCCAGCTCCCATCATCACTCTCGAACTCATATTCCACTTCGACGGCCGTCCACCTCGTCTCTAAAAAAAAAACGATCTCTCTCTCTCGAAATAACTACCCTGCGCTCTCTCTCACCTCCACCTCTCTCCTCCTTCTCTCTCAAAAACCACAATGTCCCCTCGTCGTCTCTCTCGCGACCTCGCTCCACTCCTTCAAATCCCTGGGGTCGTGGGGAAATAGAAACCAATCGTTCCACCGTCAGGGGATAAAGTTCGGCTGCGAAATTTTTAGCTGCGGACCGCTGGGTGGCCTCTCCCGTCTCTCGCCTTTATCCTCTAAAGTTCATCGCTGATTTTCTTTTATGTTCGCGTTTTCTCTCACCACGGTTCGAGATCAGATGCGGGTCTCTTCTCCTATTCTCGATTCAAGAAGCTCACCTGAACCCTCAACATAAGCCTCCCTTCCTCTCCTTATTTCACTTCCTCAACTCTCCCTTCTCTTGCTCGTACTCTCCCTCCGCTCTCGTCATTTTATCATCAGTCGTACCTCAAAAGGCGTCCTCTCTCGTCTCGTCTCCTTCCTGCGTGCTCCTTCGTTCTCCACCGCGCAAGCATGTTTGGATATCAGAGGGTTCCCATCGATATCTCCCTCTAGCCGTCTCTTGGTCACGCTCTCCTCTCCTCAACCCGAGGGACCTCGTCTCATTCCCCCTATGGGTTTATTCCTTTCACTCCTCCATCTCTCTTTTGGGATCACAATTCTCTCTCTCGGGAAATCCTCCGTCTCCATTCCTCGCTTCCTCTCACGATCTCTCTCCTGATCTCGCACTCCTAGCTCCTCCTCTCCAGTCAACTGCCTCAAGTCCCCGCCTCGTGCACGCTCCCTCCTCCTCTCATTTCCGCCACCTCTCTCCGCTCTCTCTCCAAACTCTTTTCCGTCCCTTCTCCTCTCTCCGTCCTCCTCTCTCTTCACAACACGACAGTCTCATATAGGGCTCGTCTGTGTGTCGTTCCGGATTCTCATCCACCCACATCTCCTCTCTCAATCTTCGGTTCCCAGTGGGGTCATTGGGGTCTCCAGGATTCTCTCGTTTTCCGCTCTTCCATCTCCGAACTCCTAACTCTTCTCCGATCTCTCCGTAATCGTCCCATATACTCCTCTCTTCGTCTCTCTTCTCATCCTCGTGGTGCTTAGCTCTCATCGTTTCAACTCTTGAACTCTCTCCTCTTTCTCTCTCGAGGAAAAAAAAAGCTCGACTCTAAAGAAAACTTCCTTAAATTTTCTCTCTCATCCGTCCTCTAAGGGTGGGGGGTTAGCCCTCCCTCCTCCTCTGACATTCCTCTCTTCTCACTCTGTCTTGGGGTGTCTTGGGTTCTTCCGACTCTCATGTCTCACGCCGCTCTTTCTCCTCGGCCTGTGGGTTCTCGTCTTTCTCCCTCCTGGTCCTCTCTCCTCCTGGGGGCTCTCCTGGTCATCGCTCTGGTGATCCTCTGTTGTTGTTTCTCCTCTGTCTCCACCCTTCGTCCTCACCCCTCTTCCATCTCTCTCGTGCTCCCTCGTCCATCACTACTCTCGTCACTCTCCATCCTTGCTCTCTCCCCCTATCCTTCTCTCCCCTCACCCCCCGCGTCCTCTTTCTCTCCCTCTCCCTCCTTTGGGGGTTGCCTCCCGTGCCGTCTCAAGGTGGGGGGGGCCGTCCTCCTCATTTCGGTGGTGTGGGCGGCCCGTCCCGCGCTCTCTCGCGGTCTCGCATGGGTTGCTCTCTTTCGTGGCATCTCTTCCTCTCATCTCGAACTCTCATCATCGTCCTCCTTCTCATCCACTCAGTCCTCTGGGGCCTCCTCTCTCCCTCGTCCCTCTCCCTTTCCTAGCTCCCTCACTCTCGCTCTCCGTCTTCCTCCTTCTGGCATATACTCAAGTCTGCTCAAAGAGAGGAGAGGAAGAAGAAGAAGAGACTCTCTCTTCCACTCTCAACTCTCAGAGAAGGGAGAGAAAAAGAAAGATCCAGAAGATCTCTCTCCATCTCCCTCTCACTCTCTCTCTCTCGAAGAGCTATCTCTCCCCTCATCTGCCTTCTGCGTCCACTCCCTTCTCGCAAGCAGCCACCCGTCTTCTCTCTGGTCTCCCCACCTTAAATCAACTCCCCTCCAACTTTCTCACTGATTCTCTTCGTCGCTTCGTCTCCGTGCATGGGAATAACTCACTGGCTCTCACCCCCACAAGTCTCTCGCGATCGCTTATGTATCCGCATCGATCTCCCCTGGGGAACGCTTCTCTCCTCTTCCTCCTCTTCTCGCTCCCCTCAAAAGAAATGCCCCGGAGGCACAAGTTGGCCCAAAACAACCATTCCCAGTCCACAGATCTGTCCGGTTTTTGGAGAATGCCCAAACGGAACAAAAAAACCTCAAAGAAAATGGTCCCACCCAACAAACACAAAAAACCCACGTGGGCCGGCCTAGAAAGAGTTAAAAACATGAAAATAGGTGTTACTAAAAAGATTTTCAAGGTTTTTATTTTTTTTTGTGTTTTAACGCTAGGCAGGTCAAATAGCGTTAATAAAGAGAAGAAAAGTGTTTTTTTTTTTTTGGAGGTGAGGGTAAGTTTGGGGGGGGTGGCCAGGGATTTTGGGGAAGAGAATCTAACGGCCCCCCCAAGATAATGTTGAAAGTAGGCGGAAGATTTTTTTTGTTTCGTTTTTAAGTAAAGCCTTTTTGAAAATTACGGGAAGACCCCAAGGCCCAGAAATACAAACGGACCACAACACCCCACACTACACACAACAAAATACCAGCACGCACACAACACACACCCCACAACACAACCCCCAGAAAACACACCCACTCACAACACAAACACAACCACAAACCCCACATATCCGAAAAATTCGAAGAGAAGGGGGGGGTTGAAAAAAGAGAGGGGAGAGAGAAGAAGAAGGGGAAAGGAAAGGATAAAGAGAGGATGAAGGAGAGGAGATTAGGAAGAGAGAAAGAAAGTGAGAGAAAGTTAGAGAGAGGAAGAGAGGAGGAAGTAGAAGGAAGAAAATGATTGAGTGGTGTAAAGGAGAAGAGGAGAGAGAAAGAACCGTGGTCTCTCTCAATGGTGGAAAAAAAATCCTATGCTCGCTAACTAATTTTAAATTGTTAACGTCCCCCCTCTCGTCCCCTGGTAAACCCAAACTAAATGGGAAAAGGCCACTCCCCCCCTAGAAAGATTTGCAACTTAATATAAAAGAGAGGATGAAACCGTTAACAGTGTTAATTGACGACCCACGTTTACTCAAGGCGTGTGTGAGAACGTTTGTACATTGTATTTTCATTAAAGATTGGCGTGAGAAGATTTAAAAGTTAAAGACACACTGACGCACCACGATTAGAAACCGTTTCAACGCCAGCCATTTTTCAGCCAAAGTTTTCATTAAACCTACCTGGGTTGAGAAAAGATTCTGTCTACAATATTGAGGATTCCTCTGTGACATTCCCCCAAATAAACTACGACGCCGGCCGTCCTTACCTATACTGAGGACCCCTCTGTGACATGCATAAACTAAGACCCGTCCTTACCTATACTGAGGACCCCTCTGTGACATGCATAAACTAAGACCCTTCCTTACCTCCCAAAATTAAGAACATTGGGTAATTAGATAACATACCCTCGTTTGATGCTTTTAGTGACATGGGTGTCATCATTGTGGTGCCAAGAGGCGACAGTGGTAATGAAAAGGGTTAATTAAGTCCCTTGGGGTTTTTTCTTCTGGGTAGCTGGGACCCACCATACAAATGTCCCCACCTTCAACTTGAGGCTGCTCTTTAAAAATGATGTTTCCGTTTTGAATTTTGGGAGCATTTGCACGGTAGTCAAACCTGGTCAAAACAAGAATTATTACCAGCTATAAGAGGAAAACCCCGTGAACCCGTGATTTTGACACGTGACCTGTGGGTCTTTGAACATTTTACAACCCGTAATAGATAGTCGGTAGGTATAATAGATAGGGTACATAGCCTTAGGCCTCGCGGACTATTAAACGTCCCCTCTTTATTACATATTTTTAAACGGTCTGATTGCATGCTACTGATTAGTCTCTAGGGTTATACAAAGATCTCCACATTTTGGAACTGCTTCCAAGAGCTTCTTGAACTGGGCCTGTGTTCACGTTGAGATAGCATGAGGACTTAGCATGATTCTAAATTAGAAGCTCTTCCAATGTCCTATATGATTTAATATGACTTTTGGAAGAGCTTCTAAGTTAGCATGAATCTAAGTCCTCATGCTATCTCAACGTGAATACAGGCCCTGGGTCAATATTCTGTGTCAAATTTAATGTTAGCGTGGTTAGGTTACTCTATGAGAAATGAAACTTACATTTGCATGTGTGCAACTCCCCAAAATGAAAATAAATGAAAGGCAGGGGTCCAGGGACCAATGTCCCCAGTAGGGTCCAGGGACCCATGTCCCCGGTAGGGTCCAGGGACCCATGGCCCCGGTAGGGTACAGGGACAGAGCATGGCCCTGGCAGGGGTCCAGGGACACATGACCCCGGCAGGGTACAGGGGCAAACCACTGTCGGACGATTCAGGGGGGCAACTTAAGAGAGAGAGATAACGAGATTTACAATTTACAGACAGTTAAAATGATAGACAAGAGACAGTTTTGAGTCTGATAAGCCTTGTAAGATTATTACTATGCATTGCTTTTGTAAACTTCCAAAATAGAACCACCAAGTTCCAAAACGCCACAAATCGCTTGTGGTAATTTTTTTATTTTTTTTGATGAACTAAAACCCACTGAAGTTCAGTTTCTGGCAAAATTAAAAAAAAAAATTAAATCAGTGTGAAACACAAAATTAAGAGTAGCTTCCATGTATTTGTTAAGTTCGGCAGAATTCAAATCCAAAAGTTTTCCCTGAGAATGCATCGTGCTATTAAAGGCAGAGAACTGAGAAGAGTTTATCAATAGTTATACCATTGAAACATGTATATGTTTGTAGTATTAGGCCGTATTAGGGTGTGGAGTGGCACAGTGGTAACGCGTTCGCCTCGTGTCAAGTAAACCCGAGTTCGAACCTGGGTACAGGGGATTTTTCCTCCCACTCTGCACTAGGCCTTAACGGTCTGAACGTGGAGTCTTTCTGGGATGAGACGATAAACCGAGGTCCTGTGTGCCCATGCACTTAGCACACGTTAAATCCAGTGGCGACGAAAAAGTTGTCATTTTGGTCAAAATTACACCCCCCACCCCCTTTCCTTCTCATCAGTCACACAAAAATTGCAAGAAAAAAAAGGGTGGCGCACCTCTGGCTGCGACGCTCTCTCCAGGTGGGAGCAACCCGAATTTCACAGAGACGCCACTGTGACTATTAAGTACCTAATACTTAAAAAAAATACTAGGTTCGTATTGCTTTACTTTATTTCTTCTTTAGCGACACGCAGTCTACCTATGGGCACCGAGTCCAACGCACGTGTGGTGGTGGTTATAATCATAATAAAAATCGTTTGTAGTTAATCTCTTGCCTGTTAGAGCCTTTTGTCGTTTTGATGGTCGATGGTTAGGAGATTATCGGAATTAATGCCGTCATGAGTTAAGCTAGACGTCCACTCCTCATTCCTTTCCCCACCCCCCTCCGCCCCTACCATCATCCTCCCGAAACTCTCTCTCTCTCTTTTCTCTCTCTCTCTCCATTCTCTCTCTCTCTCTCTCTCTCTCCTCTCTCTCTCTCTCTCTCTCTCCCTCTCTTCTCTCTCTCTCTCCCTCTCTCTCTCCCTCCACATTTTCACTTTTGACATGCTATTCATGAATATTGTTTATTATATTCTTTCATTGCATGGTTTTTTTTTTAATTGTTGTTTATTTCGATATTTTCGTTTACCACAGGGCTGGGTGTAAAAAAGTATGTATACTTATCTCATTACCCTGTATAAATAAAAAATTTCGTTCGTTCATTCGTTCGTTCGTTCTCCTCATCTCTCTGACTCTCTCTCTCTCTCTCCTCTCTCTCTCTCTCCTCTCATCTCTCTCTCCTCTCTCTCTCACTATCTATCTCACTATCTATCTATATCTCTGTCTGACTCTCTCTCTCTCTCTCTCCTCTCTCTCTCTCAGTCTCTCTCTCTCTCTCCTCTCTCTCTCTAGCAGACACATATCGACGAAAATAGACACACGCAACGCGCGCACATACAAACGCCTGAATATCCTACCCCACTTTCCCCCTTCCCCTATCCCACTATCTCCATAATCGTCGATCAAGATAGGAGCACAATAAGACTGCAATAATTGCTGTAACCCTTTCACCGCCAATGTCGCATTTTTTCACCACCGTGATGTCATGAAAACTCTTGAAATCAGGGTCTATTATTCAATGATTTTGTGTTCCTAAATTTGGGCAATAAGGAATTGACCTTTTTATTCCAAATGCGTCACGAAGAAATCCCACAATATTGCAGACATCTTTTCTGTAGCCAAGTACCGCCGTAAGTTAAATGGACACTCTCTTTGGATCAAAGATGGCTGGCGGTGAAAGGGTTAACACGGCTACCCCCCCCCCCCACACACACACCACACACCCACTCCTGTCTGTCTCTGTCTCTCTCTCTCTCTCCCCCCCTCTCTCTCTCTCGCCTCTCTCTCTCTCTCTTCTCCTCATAAATACATACATGAATAGACTCTAAATGAATAAACAAACACATCAATACATTAACGGACAGATAGATAGATAAATACAAAAAATTGTTAAATAAATAAATAAATGTGAGCGCAACTTTCTCCCCTCTCTCTCTCTCTCTCTCTCTCTCTCTCTGAATATATAAAGTATGATTGAGATATATTTTTTTATGTTTGTGCACTTCTCTATATTTGAATGTTTAAAGATGAGTGTGAAAAGTAGGATTGGGTTTTATTTTCCCCGTGTGTATGCGCTTACTTCACACATTTTGAATGTTAATAATGAGTATAGTTAATAATAATAGGTTTGATTTTGTTATTGATGTGTTACAATATAGGGATGTTTTTGGCATGCTTTATATTACTTTGTATGTGTTTATTTTCGTTTTCCATTTTCTACTTTTATAAATGTATTCTGTCCAGAGGGCTGGATGTAAAAAAGCATGTTATTGCTTACTCTATTACCCCTCTATAAATAAAATTCATTCATTCATATCTCTTCTCTCTCTCTCTTCTCTCTCTCTCTCTCTCTCTCTCTCTCTCTATCTCCCTCTCTCTCTCTCTTCTCTCTTTCTCTCTCTCTCTGTCTCTTTCTCTCTCTCTCATCTCTCTCTGTCTCTTCTCTTTCTTAACACATTAAAATTGGATCAAGGATTATGTACACAATAGGACCCCACGAGCCACTCTTTAGAATACCACCATACCTCCTTTCTCCCCCCACCCCCCCTCCACACACACACACACACCACACGACCACACAAACACACACGCCTAATTCTCCACCTACCTACCCCCCTCCCCCCTCATCTAACATTACCTCTACATTGATTAAGTAATTAACGAGTCAAGACTTTAGCATCCTTTTCTTTTTTTTAAATACCCCCGCACCTCCTCAACCCACCCTTGTATTACTCAGCGGAGAGGCGAATGCTGGTTATTATTTTCAGTGCTGCTGTCTGTTCCTGAATTATCTATCTATCTATCACCACCCATGCCATTCCATCCCATCCATATATCTATCTATATCTATCCATCCATCCAATCGAAATCGATCTATCTATCCATCCATCCATCCATGCGGAGCTATCTATCTATTTATCCCATCCATCTATCTATCTATCTGTCTATTCATCCAATCGATCTTTATCCATCCATTCATCCATCTATGTTGCCACGGTATCGTTTGGGACGGAGGCGGGGGGCCTAGGACCCTCAATAGTTGCGGAGAGGGCATGCGGCGGAGGAGGTATGCGGCTAACGGTCTCTGTTACCACGTTGAACATTTTCCCCTCTTTCCCCATGACAACACAGTGATAGGCCAGTCATAACATGGACCTTGCACAACATCACTGTGTTGCCATGGGGAAAGAGGGGAAAATGTCCACGTGTACAGATACCTTAAGGTAATCTCGGCCAAGTTCGAAGATGAAGATCATTGGTCACTCCCTCAGCTCTCCTATGGGCCACTACTAAAGTGGGGTGACTACGCTTTGGCGTGTTTGTTCCTAGCGCTGTGGCCAACATAGGATGGATTCCATGTAACTCTGGTCTCCTTGGAAAAAAGAAAGAAACCCAAAAGTTTATTGGTCAAAGGTCAAGGTCACTGGAGCCGGAAATGCTGCACGTAAGTCGCTGGTTGATCTAGCGCTTTGACGCCTTCGCTTCTCTTCTTTTTTTTAGTCTTTAAAGTCTACCCACTGGGCCACTGGGCCTTCCGTATTGAGCTTTTTAGTTAATCAATTGTCTTTGTCCAGAGAGTATGTCTTCCTACAATGACTGCCAGATAGCAAAGGGAACAGCTACTATTCCGGCGGGCTGCATTGGGCTCCTAAATTGTTCACAGTGGAGTAGTTGCCTTGCCCAGGGTACATCCCCACGCTCTAGCCCAAAGGGATGTGAGGGTACTTGGTGTTGGGGGAAGGTCCCCCAAAGGCCAACCAATCCCATTGGCTGCAGCACTAGAACCAGTACCAATCCCAATGGATTGAGCACGGGTTTCCGCATGGAAGATCCGCTTATGTGTGTGCACGGCCTTAAGCTGTTCCACGCTTTTCTAACACTAACGCAAACTACAGCGTGAAAACGCTAAATCAACAAGCCGTGCGGCAGCATTTTCGGCTCCAGTGACCTTGCAGGAAGAAACAGACAAACGCCCCTGAAACTAAACGTCCGATCAAACAGTCTGCACCCTCCTGCACTTTACAGTCCCCCTGCGCCAGCGAGGATCTCGCGAGGTAGCATTTTCGGCTCCAGTGACCTTGACCTTTGACCAATGGCCTTCATTTTTCAACTTGGCCCCAAACAAACACTCCTGAAACTAAAGTCCGGTCAAACAGTCTACACCTGCAACTTTGCAGTACCCCTGCGCCAGCGAGGATCTCGAGCGAGGCAGCATTTTCGGCTCCCGTGACCTTAACCTTCGACCAATGACCTTCATTTTTCAACTTGGCCTAGATATCCTAAATACCTATCCGCGTGCAACAATTGAGCCTCCTATAGGTCCCTCCGTTCAGACGTAGACACATGGTCAGGAACATACAGACTGCTCCGGAAACATTAACCGGCTTTCGCCCCTCGCGGCTGGTGAATCGTTTATTGTACAGCTCTCGTGTTACTGTTGGCCCCTACTACAGGCTAAAGTCAACCAGTGATAAGTGAGAGAGTAAATTAGGGGTGGCAACTTGCAAGAGCGAGACATCCCCTCTAGATACAAAACAATTCAGTCCAGCTTTTCCAGAATAGTAGTTGCCTCCTCAGGCCGCTATCGTGGGGTCCGGGGAAGGTAGGACATATGTTGTTGTTGTCGTACCCTGGCTAAAAGACTCCAGGGATCATCCCAAAACAGCCGAAGCACTTGAACACTAAAGTATAAAATAGGGTGCCTGCCAGAACGGTTTATCTCAAAAGGACAGATGGGCAGTTCTGGCATTCACCCCTCGATTAATGCATCAGATAGAGAGAATGAGAACATTTACGTGTGTGACCGTTTTTGATTACCCCGCCACGTGGGCAGCCACACTCCGTCTTCGTGGGATTTTGGAGACTGATTATGTTATGCTAGGAGCTTGTCATGGCCAAGCAGAAATCCCCACAATAACTATGCAGAACATAACATGTTAATAACAACAATAATAATACAGTAATGTTATTTCATAATAGCGCTAAAATCCATAAAGTAGTATGCTCGATGCGCTTTACAAAGGCAACAATGGACTGTTGATGTAGCCTTGGTGTTCAAGCCTTTGTCAATTGGCCTGACATAGCCTTAACCCTTTCATCGCCACTGTCGCCTCTTGGCACCACAATGATTTAACACCCATGTCACTGAAAGGCATCAAATGAGGGTCTGCTGACCAATTACCTTATGTTCTTACGTTTGGGAGGTAAGGATAGGCCCTATTTTATGCACGTCACAGAGGAATCCCCAATATTGCAGACAAAATCTTTTCTCTACCCGGGTAAGTTTAATGGTAAATTTTGGCTGAAGAATAGCTAGCGTTGAAAGGGTTAATCCAAGGCGAGATAGGAAATATATTTTAAAAACTTAATTTAATATTTTTACATAATGAAATGAATCCAGTTACTACTGCTAGACGAATTCACCAGTCTTCGTTGTTGACAATGACACTTCAGAGAAATGGGTAATTCTATCTATGGGTGTATAAATTATGACAGTCTGGTTGAATTATCACTCCATATTCCTTCTGACAACAATAGACCGTCTCTGTCTCTGTGTGTATCTGTCTGTCTGTTTCTCCCTCTTTCTTCATCCCCTTCCCCCACCTCCCCCACCAACAGATCTTATGTTTCCTCTGATTTTGCTATCGCCTTCAATCTCTGTCTCTTCTCTCTCATACTAGCTCTCTCTCTATCTCTCTCTCTTCGTCTCTCTCTCTCTCTCTCTCTCTCTCTCTCTCAAACTCTTCTCTCTCTCTGCTATCTCTCTCTCTCTCTCTCTCTCTCTCTCTCACACACTACACACACACACACACACACACACACACACACACTACACACACACACACACACACACATATATATATATATTTGCCAAGAGCATGTTTTCCCTGGTTAAATAAAATGTCGTTTTCGTTTTTGCTCTTCTCTCTTCCACTGCTCTCTCTCTCTCTCATCTCTCTCAATCTAACTACTCTATCTCTCTCTCTCGTCTGTCTCTCAAACTCTCTGCTCTCTCTCTCTCCACATCTCTCTCTCTCTTCCACTCTCATCTCTATCTCTCTCTCTCTGTCTATCACTCTCTCTCTCTCTCACTCTCTCTGTCCCTATCTCTATCATTCTCTCTCCTCTCCCTCAAAAAAAAACTCTCCTCTCTCTCTCTGTCTCTCACTCTCACTCTCTCACTCTCTCTCTCTCACTCTCTCCTCTCTCTATCTCTCTCTCTCCTGTCTCTCCCCCGCTCTCTCTCTCTCTCACTCTCTATCTCTCTCTCTATCTTCTCATCTCTCCTCACTCTCTCTCTCTCTCGTCTCTCTCTCTCTCTCTCTCTCTTTTTTTCTCTCTCTCTCTCTCTCTCCTCTCGCACTCTCTCTCTCTCTCTCTCTCTCTCTTTTTTGTCTCTGTCTCTGTCTCACTCTCTCGTCTCTCTCTCTCTCTCTGTCTCTGTCTCTCTCTCTCTCTCTCTCGCTCTCTCTCGTCCTCTCTCTCTCTCTCTCTCTTCCTTTGATTTTCTCGCTCGCTCGTTCGCTCGCTCTCTGTCTCTTTCTCTCTAACTCTCTGTTTCTCTCTCTGTCTGCACTCTGTCTCTCTCTCTCTCTCTCTCTCTCTCTCTCACTCTCTCGTCTGGTGGTCTCTTCCTCATATCTCTCTCTCTCTCTCTCTCTCTCTCTCCTCTGTGTTCATTGTATGCCAGATCAGCGATGAACAGGAATTCGGGAGACAAATTGCATTATAGAACTCGTATCATTGTCGTCATAACAAAAACAAGATCGTATTGGTGTAGAGTTCCAGTGTTAGCATAACCTTATTTCTTTCCGTTATTTCTCCAACGCCGGCCAAATAACACAGGTCTACAAGTTCTTTTCCTTTGTGTTTACAATGGAACCTCCCTTTAAGACCTTGACAAAAGAATCCCAAATAAGGTATTAAATGGGAGGAGTAGTGCCCTTATAAGGGAGGTACTTTTAATACTTACGAAGGTAAAGTAATACTGAAGGTAAGTATGGGACGGCGGGGTAAAAAGCCCATGGTCGGGTAAGAAGCCCATACCAATTATCTCATGAAATAAAGCACATTTCAGTCACATTTTGCCCATGAGACGAGCGTTAATGTTTAGCATTCGTCTCATGGGGCAAATTTGACTGACATTTTCTTTTTTTCATGAGATAATACTGAAGGTAAGTAATACTTACTTATCTTCCTCCTTGAAAACGCGTGTGAATTTTGAACCTGTTGTGTACCTAAGTTTGTTCAACACGCGCTTATATGTTATCCAAGAACATTTTCTACTAAATAATGTTGACTGATACTGCTCAACAACAATATCTGAAAAATATGAAATAGTGAGGCTAAAGAGGATGAACTTGGGTCTGTATTGTTGTGGCAACTACTTTCACTTTGCTAGGCGAATCGGTGCCATAAATAACTTTGGTCGAAAGGGAGTTAATAACGAGAAGTTCCTTCCCTTTTTTTCATTTCAACAAAAAATTAGTTTTCACCACAAATCTGATGGACGAAATATGTTAAAAAATACTGCGAAGAACATACAGCCAAGATAAACATTTTTATTTAACTAAACAGTGTGTGCAACGGAACAGCTGTGACGCACCCACACACGCACGCACGCACCACGCGCACACACACATACATGCAAACACACCAAAACGAATCAATTGGGTCCCAGTAGGTCGGCCCCAATCATGGCGGACATGTTGCACGTGGCCCCGGATCAAAGGGACGTAACCACCGTTTTAATCTCCCCAACTGATGACAGGTCTGCCCCGCTGGTCTGCCCCTGCGCTGTAATAGGGGGGTGGGTCTACCGGGGGAGGGGAGGGCGATGGGTATCCGGTCTTGTCACGCGCGGGAGGGGAGGCCCGATGGGGTGGGTCTGGTCTGGTTCACGCGCTTGGAGATGAGAGAATGGGGAAAGAGAAGGGGGTGGGGGAGGACAGAAGGAGGAAAGGAAAGAGAGAGAGAGAGAGGACGAGAGAGGAGATGAGAAGATGAGATGAGAGAGAGAGAGAGAGTGAGAGAGAGAGAGAGAGACCAAAGGTGGGGCAGGAGGAGGGAGAGAGAAAGAGAGAGACGGGGAGACACACTGAAAGTTAACATAATATATCGATTATAGAGACAAAAGGAGCAGAACAAAAGAAACGAAATAAAAAAAGAGAGAGATGAGACGAGAGAGAGAGAGAGAGAGGAGAGAGGAGACAGAGAGAGAGAGATAGATGAGAGAGGATGGGATTGACGAGAGATGAGAGAGAGAGAGACGAGAGGAATGAACAACGAAACGAGAGAGAGGAGAGAGAGAGAGAGAGAGACGTTGACTGGGACTCGAGAGAGAGAGAGGGGATGAGAGAGATCGAGAGAGAGAGAGAGAAGCGAGAGATAGAGAGAGAGGCAGGCAGAGACAGAGACAGAGCGACAGAGAGACTGATGGGATCCTGACCAACCACTCGTAAATGACTGACACAGTGAGTGACAGCAGGCGAAACGGGACATTAAAGAGAAAACAGTAGGACATCACATGCATCCACACACTCATACAAACACACGGGCGCGCTCACAACGACACGACTACACACCAACACCACACACACAACACACACACACGACAAAGAACGGGCGCGCTCACAACACGACCCACAAACACACCACACGACACACACACACACGCAACACACACACACACAGATGACACAACAGAAAAAACAAGAGAG
>CM065713.1:32073450-32075950 GCA_017654935.2 Phymorhynchus buccinoides | reverse complement strand
CGAGCGAGAGAAAAATCAAAGAAAGAGAGAGAGAGAGTGAGAGAGAGAGAGAGAGGAGAGAGAGAGAGAGAGAGAGAGAGAGAGAGAGAGAGAGAGAGAGTGAGAGAGAGAGAGACAGAGAGAGAGTGAGAGAGAGAGAGAGAGAGAGAGACAGAGAGAGAGAGAGAGAGTGAGAGAGAGAGAGACAGAGAGAGAGAGAGAGTGAGAGAGAGAGAGTGAGTGAGAGAGAGAGAGGAGAGTGAGAGAGAGAGAGAGCAGAGAGAGAGAGAGAGAGAGAGAGAGTGAGAGAGTGAGAGTGAGAGACAGAGAGAGAGAGAGAGAGTTGAGAGAGAGAGAGAGTGAGAGAGAGAGAGAGAGAGACAGAGAGAGCTTGAGAAGAGAGAGAGTGAGAGACACAGAGAGAGAGAGAGAGTGAGAGAGAGAGAGAGAGAGTGAGAGAGAGAGTGAGAGAGAGTGAGAGACAGAGAGAGAGAGAGAGAGAGTGAGAGAGAGAGAGCAAAAAACGAAAACGACATTTTATTTAACCAGGGAAACATGCTCTTGGCGGCAAATATATATGTGTGTGTGTGTGTGGGGGGGGGGGGGGGGAGAGAGAGAGAGAGAGAGAGAGAGAGAGAGAGAGAGATTGAAGGCGATAGCAAAATAGAGGAAACAAAGATCTGTTGGTGGGGGAGGTGGGGGAAGGGGATGAAGAAAGAGGGAGAAACAGACAGACAGATACACACAGAGACAGAGACGGTCTATTGTTGTCAGAAGGAATATGGAGTGATAATTCAACCAGACTGTCATAATTTATACACCCATAGATAGAATTACCCATTTCTCTGAAGTGTCATTGTCAACAACGAAGACTGGTGAATTCGTCTAGCAGTAACTGGATTCATTTCATTATGTAAAAATATTAAATTAAGTTTTTAAAATATATTTCCTATCTCGCCTTGGATTAACCCTTTCAACGCTAGCTATTCTTCAGCCAAAATTGACCATTAAACTTACCCGGGTAGAGAAAAGATTTTGTCTGCAATATTGGGGATTCCTCTGTGACGTGCATAACTTAGGGCCTGTCCTTACCTCCCAAAGTGAAGAACATAAGGTAATTGGTCAGCAGACCCTCATTTGATGCCTTTCAGTGACATGGGTGTTAAATCATTGTGGTGCCAAGAGGCGACAGTGGCGATGAAAGGGTTAAGGCTATGTCAGGCCAATTGACAAAGGCTTGAACACCAAGGCTACATCAACAGTCCATTGTTGCCTTTGTAAAGCGCATCGAGCAAACTACTTTATGGATTTTGGCGCTATTATGAAATAACATTACTGTATTATTATTTTTTGTTATTAACATGTTATGTTCTGCATAGTTATGGTGGGGATTGCTGCTTGGCCGTGACAAGCTCCTAGCATAACATAATCAGTCTCCAAAATCCCACGAAGACGGAGTGTGGCTGCCCACGTGGCGGGGTAATCAAAAACGGTCACACACGTAATGTTCTCATCTCTCTATCTGATGCATTAATCGAGGGGTGAATGCCAGAACTGCCCATCTGTCCTTTTGAGATAGACCGTTCTGGCAGGCACCCTATTTTATACTTTAGTGTTCAAGTGCTTCGGCTGTTTGGGATGATCCCTGGAGTCTTTTAGCCAGGGTACGACAACAACGACATATGTCCTACCTTCCCCGGACCCCACGATAGCGGCCTGAGGAGGCAACTACTATTCTGGAAAAGCTGGACTGAATTGTTTTGTATCTAGAGGGGATGTCTCGCTCTTGCAAGTTGCCACCCCTAATTTACTCTCTCACTTATCACTGGTTGACTTTAGCCTGTAGTAGGGGCCAACAGTAACACGAGAGCTGTACAATAAACGATTCACCAGCCGCGAGGGGCGAAAGCCGGTTAATGTTTCCGGAGCAGTCTGTATGTTCCTGACCGTGTGTCTACGTCTGAACGGAGGCTCAATTGTTGCACGCGGATAGGTATTTAGGATATGTAGGCCAAGATAAAAAATGAAGGTCATTGGTCAAAGGTCAAGGCCACTGGAGCCGAAAATGCTGCCGCGCGAGATCCTCGCTGGCGCAGGGGTACTGTAATGTTGCAGGTGTAGACTGTTTGATCGGACTTTAGTTTCAGGAGTGTTTGTTTGGGGCCAAGTTGGAAAATGAAGGCCATTGGTCAAAGGTCAAGGTCACTGGAGCCGAAAATGCTACATCACGAGATCCTCGTTGTGCGCAGGGGTACTGTAAAGTGCAGGAGGGTGCAGACTGTTTGATCGGACTTTAGTTTCAGGGGCGTTTGTCTGTGCGTTCCTGCAAGGTCACTAGACCCGAAAATGCTGCCGCACGGCTTGTTGATTTAGCGTTTTCACGCTGTAGTTTGCGTTAGTGTTAGAAAAGCGTGGAACATCTTAAGGCCGTGTACACACATAAGCGGATATTCCATGCGGAAACCCGTGCTCAATCTATAAATAAGTGAAACAAAGAAGGGAAAAGATTTGCGCACGTGTC
>CM065713.1:32065950-32068450 GCA_017654935.2 Phymorhynchus buccinoides | reverse complement strand
GTAAATTTTGACCAAATGACAACTTTTTCGTCGCCACTGGGATTAACGTGTGCTAAGTACATGGGCACACGGGTCCTGGGTTTGTCGTCTCAACCGAAAGACTCCACGTTCAGACCGTAAGGCCTAGTGCAAAGTGGGAGGAAAAATCCCCTGTACCCAGGTTCGAACTCGGGTTTACTTGACACGAGGCGAACGCGTTACCACTGTGCCACTCTACACCCTAATACGGCCTAATACTACAAACATATACATGTTTCAATGGTATAACTATTGATAAACTCTTCTCAGTCTCTGCCTTTAATAGCACGATGAATTCTCAGGGAAAACGTTTGGTTGAATTCTGCCGAACTTAACAAATACATGGGAGCTACTCTTTAATTTTTACACTGATTTCAGTATTTTTAATTTTACCAGAAACTGAATTTCAGTGGGTTTTAGTTCATCAAAAAAAATAAAAAAATTACCACAAGCGATTTGTGGCGTTTGGAACTTAGTGGTTCTATTTTGGAAGTTTACAAAGGCAATGTAATAGTTTTGCAAGGCTTATCAGACTCAAACTGTCTCTATCTTTCTAACTGTCTTGTCTATCTCGTTATCTCTCTCTCTTAACTTGCCTCCCCTGAATCGTCCGACAGGGCTCTGCCCCTGTACCCTGCCGGGGCCATGGGTCCCTGGACCCTACCGGGGCCATGGGTCCCTGGACCCTACCGGGGCCATGGGTCCCTGGACCCTACCGGGGACATGGGTCCCTGGACCCTACTGGGGACATTGGTCCCTGGACCCCTGCCTTTCAGTTTTTTTTCATTTTGGGGAGTGCACCCATGCAAATGTAAGTTTTCATTTTCTCATAGAGTAACCTACCTCCACGCTAACATTAAATTTGCACAGAATATTGACCAGGGCCTGTATTCACGTTGAGATAGCATGAGACTTAGCATCATGCTAACTTAGAAGCTCTTCCAAAAGTCCTATTAAATCCTATAGGACATTGGAAGAGCTTCTAAGTTAGCATCATGCTAAGTCTCATGCTATCTCAACGTGAACACAGGCCCAGTTCAAGAAGCTCTTGGAAGCAGTTCCAAAATGTGGAGATCTTTGTATAACCCTAGAGACTAATCAGTAGCATGCAATCAGACCGTTTAAAAATATGTAATAAAGAGGGGACGTTTGATAGGCCGCGAGGCCTAGGCTATGTACCCTATCCCTATCTACCTACCGACCTATCTATTTACGGGTAAAATGTCTTAAAGATCCACCAGATCACGTGTAAAAATCACGGGTTCCACGTGTTTCCCTCTAATAGCTGGTAAGAAATCTTATTTTGACCAGGTTTGACTCCCATACAAATGCCACCAACTTCAAAACGAAACATCATTTTAAAGAGCAGCCTCAATTTGAAGTTGGGGACATATGTATGTGGGTCACAGCTACCTAGAAAAAAACCAAGGGACTTAATTAACCCTTTCATCACCACTGTCGCCTCTTGGCACCACAATGATTTGACACCCATGTCACTAAAAGGCATCAAACGAGGGTATGTTATCTAATTACCCAATGTTCTTAATTTTGGGAGGTAAGGACGGGTCTTAGTTTATGCATGTCACAGAGGAGTCCTCAGTATAGGTAAGGACGGGTCTTAGTTTATGCATGTCACAGAGGAGTCCTCAGTATTGCAGAACAAATATTTTCTCTACCCAGGTAAGTTTAATGGAAACCTTTGGCTGAAAAATGGCTGGCGTTGAACGGGTTTTAATCGTGGTGCGTCAGTGTGTCTTTAACTTTTAAATCTTCCACGCCAATTCTTTTAATGAAAATACAATGTACAAACGTTTCTCTACACACAGCCTTGAGTAAACGTGGGTGTCAAATTAACACTGTTAACGGTTTCACCCTCTCTTTTATATTAAGGGGCAAAGCTTTCTGACAAGTAAGGCCTACTCGACTTAGGTGTCTAATCATGCTAGTCATTGCTTATTAGTTAGAGAGAGAGAGAGAGAGAGAGGAGAGAGAGAGAGAGAGACTCTTTGAGAGAGAGAGAGAGAGAGAGAGAGAGAGAGAGAGACTAGAGACTCTTTGAGATAGAGACAGATAGACAGACAGAGACATTATACAGACAGACAGACTGACAGACAAAGAGACAGGGAGACAGAGCTAGAAAGAGGGTGAGTCACAAAGAGAGGGATAGATATAGATTGAGAGACGGAGAGACCCAGAGAGAGAGAGAGAAGAGAGAGAGAGAGAAGAGAGGGATAATATAAGACTGAGTAGACGGATTAGAGCCGGAGAGAGACAGAGACACAGAAAGAGAGAGAGAGAGAGAAAGAGAGAGAGAGAGAGAGAGAGAGAGAGAGAGAGAGAGATTTGAGAGAGAGAGAGAGAGAGAGAGAGAGAGAGAGAGAGAGAGAGAAAACAAAGGGATAGATATAGATTGAGAGACGGGGAGAGACAGAGACACAGAGAGAGAGAACACTGAACACTGAGCACTGAAATTGTTTTAATG
>CM065713.1:32051879-32052950 GCA_017654935.2 Phymorhynchus buccinoides | reverse complement strand
TTGAGGTGTCTCCCCTCTCTCCTCCTTACCTCTCTCTCCCTCTCTCTGTGTCGCCCTCGATATATCTCTCTCGCTCTTGCTTCTTCCCGCTCCACCCTCTCTCTCTCCTCTCTCTCTCTCTCTTCTCTCTCTCTGTCTCCCTCGATATACTCTCTCTCAGTCTCCCTCTCGCCTCCTCTCTCTCTCTCTCCCTCTTCTCCTCTTCTCTTCTCTCTCCCCCCCCTCTCTCTCTCCTCTCTCTCTCCCTTCCTCTGTCATCCCCCCCCTCTCTCTCTCCCTCTCTCCCCCCCCTCTCTCTCTCTCTCTCTCCCCCCCTCTCTCTCTATCTCCCTCTCTACTGTATCCCCGTCCTCTCTCTATCTATCTCTCTCTCTCTCTGTCCCCTCTCCTCTCTCCCTCTCCCCTCTCTCTCTCTCTTCTTTCTCGCTCCTCTCTCTCTCTCTCTCTCTCATTGTCATTCTTGTAAAGCATTACATTACAGGTTTTATAATGATCCCCTACCTTTAAGACCTTCAAAAAAACATCAAAATGAAGGTCTTATAAGGGAGGTTGCACTGTACTATAAAGCTTATGGATTTTCTTGTCAATGTCTACGCTATGGAAATATCAAAGGGATGTGTTGATCATTAATTGATCATTAATAGAATATGAAGTGAACTCTCTCTTTGACATGGCTCTCACTCAGTCTTACCTATCTGTCTTACTCTCGATCTCTTCCTTCGTTCTAGTACTTACTTTTCTCACTCGTCTACTCACTCGCTTCTCCATACTCTGCACACTCCTATCTCTCTCTTCCCCTCCTTATCTCTACTCTCCTGTTTCTGTCCTCTCTATCCCTCTCCTTGTACTCTACTATGCTGACCCTCTCTCTCTCTGTCTCACTCTCCCCTCTCTCTCTTCTCTCTGTCATTCTCGCCTCTCTACTCTCTCCTCATAACTGACTCTAACGTCTTGGGTCTCTCTCTCTCTCGATGCCTCTCTCTCTGTCCTCTCTACTAATTGTCTCTAACTCACTCATGTCTCCCGCCACATCTCTATACTTACTCTAACTCTGCTGTCACTCCCTACATC
>CM065713.1:32041879-32044379 GCA_017654935.2 Phymorhynchus buccinoides | reverse complement strand
CATTATAGAGATGGGGACACTGCGAGAATGTCATGTTGAGATGGGTCATATAGAGATGGGTTCACCACGAGAATGTCATGCTGAGATGGGTCATATACAGATGGGGACACCACGAGAATGTCATGTTGAGATGGGTCATATAGAGATGGGGACACCACGAGAATGTCATGTTGAGATGGGTCATTATAGAGATGGGGACACCACGAGAATGTCATGCTGAGATGGGTCATATAGAGATGGGGACACCACGAGAATGTCATGCTGAGATGGGGTCATATAGAGATGGGGACACTGCGAGAATGTCATGTTGAGATGGGTCATATAGAGATGGGTTCACCACGAGAATGTCATGCTGAGATGGGGTCATTATAGAGATGGGGACACCACGAGAATGTCATGTTGAGA
Source organism: Phymorhynchus buccinoides (assembly GCA_017654935.2). NCBI lineage: Eukaryota > Metazoa > Mollusca > Gastropoda > Neogastropoda > Raphitomidae > Phymorhynchus > Phymorhynchus buccinoides. Next base: position 32,043,974 of record CM065713.1, on the reverse strand, counting down.
TGGGGACACCACGAGGGTCATGTAGAGATGGGGTCACCACGAGAATGTCATGCTGAGATGGGGTCATTATAGAGATGGGGACACCACGAGAATGTCATGCTGAGATGGGGTCATTATAGAGATGGGGACACCACGAGAATGTCATGCTGAGATGGGTCATTATAGAGATGGGGACACCACGAGAATGTCATGTTGAGATGGGTCATATAGAGATGGGGACACCACGAGAATGTCATGTTGAGATGGGTCATATAGAGATGGGGACACCACGAGAATGTCATGCTGAGATGGGGTCATTATAGAGATGGGGACACCACGAGAATGTCATGTTGAGATGGGTCATATAGAGATGGGGTCACCACGAGAATGTCATGCTGAGATGGGGTCATATAGAGATGGGGACACCACGAGAATGTCATGTTGAGATGGGTCATATAGAGATGGGGACACCACGAGAATGTCATTATAGACATGGGGTCATTATAGAGATGGGGACACCACGAGAATGTCATGTTGAGATGGGTCATATAGAGATGGGGACACCACGAGAATGTCATGTTGAGATGGGGTCATTATAGAGATGGGGACACCACGAGAATGTCATGTTGAGATGGGGTCATGTAGAGATGGGGTCACCACGAGAATGTCATGTAGAGATGGGGTCACCACGAGAATGTCATGCTGAGATGGGGTCATAATAGAGATGGGGTCACCACGAGAATGTCATGCTGAGATGGGGTCATATAGAGATGGGGACACCACGAGAATGTCATGCTGAGATGGGGTCATATAGAGATGGGGACACCACGAGAATGTCATGCTGAGATGGGGTCATTATAGAGATGGGGACACTGCGAGAATGTCATGCTGAGATGGGGTCATATAGAGATGGGGACACCACGAGAATGTCATGCTGAGATGGGGTCATTATAGAGATGGGGACACCACGAGAATGTCATGCTGAGATGGGTCATATAGAGATCGGGTCACAACGAGAATGTCATATAGAGATGGGGTCACCACGAGAATGTCATGCTGAGATGGGGTCATATAGAGATGGGGACACCACGAGAATGTCATGCTGAGATGGGTCATATAGAGATGGGGACACCACGAGAATGTCATTATAGAGATGGGGTCATTATAGAGATGGGGACACCACAAGAATGTCATGCTGAGATGGGGTCATATAGAGATGGGGACACCACGAGAATGTCATGCTGAGATGGGTCATATAGAGATGGGGACACCACGAGAATGTCATGCTAGAGATGGGGTCATTATAGAGATGGGGACACCACGAGAATGTCATGCTGAGATGGGTCATTATAGAGATGGGGACACCACGAGAATGTCATGCTGAGATGGGTCATTATAGAGATGGGGACACTGCGAGAATGTCATGATGAGATGGGGTCATTATAGAGATGGGGACACCACGAGAATGTCATGCTGAGATGGGTCATTATAGAGATGGGGACACCACGAGAATGTCATGCTGAGATGGGGTCATTATAGAGATGGGGACACCACAAGAATGTCATGCTGAGATGGGGTCATTATAGAGATGGGGACACCACGAGAATGTCATGCTGAGATGGGGTCATTATAGAGATGGGGACACCACGAGAATGTCATGCTGAGATGGGTCATTATAGAGATGGGGACACCACAAGAATGTCATGCTGAGATGGGTCATTATAGAGATGGGGACACCACGAGAATGTCATGCTGAGATGGGGTCATTATAGAGATGGGGACACTGCGAGAATGTCATGCTGAGATGGGTCATATAGAGATGGGGACACTGCGAGAATGTCATGCTGAGATGGGGTCATATAGAGATGGGGACACTGCGAGAATGTCATGCTGAGATGGGGTCATATAGAGATGGGGTCACCACGAGAATGTCATGCTGAGATGGGGTCATTATAGAGATGGGGACACCACGAGAATGTCATGTGAGATGGGGACACCACGAGAATGTCATTATAGAGATGGGGTCACCACGAGAATGTCATGTTGAGATGGGGTCATTATAGAGATGGGGACACCACGAGAATGTCATGCTGAGATGGGTCATTATAGAGATGGG
>CM065713.1:31996879-32031879 GCA_017654935.2 Phymorhynchus buccinoides | reverse complement strand
ACCAAAAAATGTCCCTTACATTTTGGTATGCACACGAAATTATATTCGAGTCATGTTTTTTGGTTATTGGTGGGTTGTGTGTGCACAAATGTGTGTGTGTGTGTGTCCTATGTTGTGTGCGTGTCTGTGTGTCTGTCTGCGTGCGTACGTTTTTGTGTTGAGGGTGTTTGTGTATGTGTGTTGGTGTATGTGGTCAGTCCATGCGGTCGGTCGCTGTAGCTTACCGAAGGGATTATTGAACGGAGTGGCGTCGATAAATATGTGTGCTTAGTGTGGTGTGTGTTGTGTTGTGCGCGCGTGTGTGGATGTGTGTATGTGTGTGTGTGTGTGTGTGTGTGATGTCGTGTGTGTGGTGTGTGTGTTGTTAGAGAGAGAGAGAGAGTTGCTTGTATATGCGCTGTTGCTGGTTAATGCTGTTTTTGATTGTCGGTGAGAATCATGATTGTAAAGCGCTTTGGGTCTCATCTGAGGTTAAAGCGTATATAAATGTACAATTTTATTCTTATTATTAGGAGTATCTTTTATTTATGTATTTGTTTGATAGTACCCCTCTTTATAACAGACATACAGCTAACGTTTACTCAGCTTTTGAAAGGAAAGAAAAAATGTAACCATTACCTTGGCGTTCTGAATTTGTTGCGTTCCCATATATGCTTGTTTCGTTTCAATGGGGAAAAAAAACACCCACTTCACAGCATAACCTTATAGACACACTGCGTTTCTCCTTGGTGGAGGTTGTACAGAAATCAATGCCACCACGTATGCTTGCAAGTAGTTGTTTTTTCCTCTCATATGTTTTATGTATATGATTAAAACGAGTAATATATAAGAATAATAATTATTATAAAAAAAGCGAACAAACAAACACTGCAACAATCAGGAAGAAATGCATCGATCCGAATCTGTTTCGATTTAATCACTCCATTTACTTATTTATTTATTTGTATTAAGCATGGTTCGGATGGTTTAGCGAAAAAGGATAGCCTTGTCGCCTGATGCTGATCTGATTTGGATTGCAGATAGAGATGGTAGGGAGGGGGGAGGGGGTGGGGTGGGTATAGATAAAGAAGGAAGCGAAAGGAGTTGGGTAGGGGGGGGGGTGCGTTATGTGCATTGCTGCGTGAAGGGAGGCGAGATACTTTCGGATTGTAACGGCTATTGGGGGGATTTGTGCCGATGCTGCAATTATACCTAACTGTGTGGTTTAGTTAAATAAGCCAGGGAAGGTGGAATTATCTGGTGATGCTTATCTTAAGCACTCTGATTTGCTACGCCACCAAATCGAACTACCCCGCCTTGCAACCATTGAGACAGCAGCAGACGCACGCACACGTGCGCTCAAGCGCGCGGGCATACTCATAACCTTTAAACAGTCGTTTATTCAATTAGTAACTATGTCTTTTATCTTTCTGCGTACGTTCTCTGGCTCTGTCTCTCTGTCCTGTTCTCTCTCTCTGTCCCTGTCTCTCTCTCTCGTCTCTCTCTCTCTCTCGATCTCTCGTCTCTCTCTCTCTCTCTTCTCTCTCCTCTCTATGTTGTCCTTCTCCTCTGTCTCTCTCGTCTCTCTCTCAAACATAAGTAGAGAAGAGAGAGACAGAGAGGAGAGAGAGAGAGGGGGGGGGGGGGGGGGGGTAGCAAAGTCTAAACTTGAATGTTTTAAGGAGAGATAACAAATCATATACGAGTATATTGTTGTTTGGTTTTTAACTCTGTATGTTAGATCACAGTGCCCTGTGTACCTTTCAAAGGAGAGAGAGAGAGAGAGAGAGATATATAGAGTTAGAGGAGAGTAGAGAGATAGCGAGCGAGATAGAGTATCGAGAGGGAATGATAGAGTTGAGAGAGAGAAGAGAGAGAGAGAGAATGAGAGGGAGATGATATTCATAAGGTAACGGTGGAGAAATAACGTCATAACAGAACTTTTTTTTTGTTGTACATCTTCTTAACGTCCTCCGGTCTGGAACAGACACATATGGGACATTAGTAGATTATAAAGATGGTGGAAACGATCCCGGAGTCAGTGCACACCAGGAAAGTCCCGAATGTCTAACAATACAGATGTAGCACAAAAGGTTGTTTTGAAAGCTGTATCATGGATGGAATGACGGAGCAGATAACAAACCGAAGGTGTCAGCCCTTAATGGAAAAGGCCAGACGCCACCCCAGCCCCTGTTACATTCATCACCATCGGTACACACACCCGCACGCACGCACACTCGCACGCACACACAAGCACAATCGCACACAACTCGCACGCACGCACACACGCACAAGGGCGCACGCACACGCACGCACGCACGCACACTCACATGACGCATACATCCACACACCACACTTCCACGACACCACACATACACACACATACACACACACAAACGCAACGCACTCACGCACGCCGCCGCACACACGACCACACACACACACACACGACACACGCGTCAAACATAATTTGTTTTAACGAAATTGCGCAAAGGGAGAACTCTTTCTAATTAACTCCCCCTCACCACTTTTTGAGAATGAAGCTTTGTTTTTGTCTCACTTTTGGCTCTGATCCAACGCTTGCTATGGATGGGTTGGTGATCGTACTCAACTTTGTGGATGGGGAGTTAATTTAGAAAGAGAGTTTTCCCCCTTTGTCAATTTCGTTTCTCCTCTATTGGCTCACTATTTCATTCTATAATTGGGTTTGTTTCACACGCACAAGGCAAAGAACGGTGTGTATTCGTGCATGGGTTGCCTGCAATAGCATAGTCAGAGGTGGGCTGCTTATTCTATGTCCTCTTAAAGACAATTTTTACTTTCACACACACACAGTCACACACACACGCACACGCACGCACACGCACACACACACCGACACACACATACTGCACACACCACACACGAAAAAAGGCATAGTTGGCTGCTTTTGTATGTCTTTCTCTAAATTAAATATTGACTTTCATACTTTCACACGCGCGCGCGCGCCGCGCTACGCTTACCACACTTACTCACGATTTCATTCTGCGCACCGAACCACTCAACAATACATAACTCCTTTATTCTCCACACGGGTCGATTTTTCCTACTCATAATTGTATCTAAAATATTTGTTTTAAATCAGTGTTGATTTTCTGTAAGGAGTTCCACTGACGGCACCACTGGTTAAGTCTCTGGTTTTTCTGGGTTGCTGTGACCCACTGCCCCAACTCAAATTGAGTCTGCTCTTTAAAATGATGTTTCGGTTTGATTTGGGGGCATTTTGTATGGCGGGAGTGAGACCTGGTCAAAACAGATTTTTTCCAACTATAAGAGGAAAAACACTTTAAACCCGTGATTTTCACACCGATGGATCTGGTGGTTCTTTAACTGAATCAAGTGTAACTGTTTGGACTGTCGAGCTGTGTCACTCCAAAAAAAAAAGTGAACTGTCAAGCATACACATTATTGACCCTTTTATTGTGTATTGCAATTACTTGATTTTGACATATATTTCACACGTCCTTGACTTTTCATTGTCAGTTAAACATGTATTTTCTTGGTGTACTGCTTATCATTTTACTTTTTGATTATTTAATTAATCATCTTTACGCTAATCCACTTTACATAAAACGTTTTGTTTTTTTCTTTTAGGAATTAAAAGTATAGTACATGTTTGCCAGTCAGCCCATGTGTCGACAAAGGGGACTTGGCTGGCTGGGTCTTCTCTTGCTGGGTGCGCTCATCACGTTGGGAGCCGATCAGACGGGGCCCTGCTGGCTGGGCCCAAGCTTCTGTCTTTCTGTTGGGCTCTTTTACTCTGTCCGCTTTCTTCTTCTTTATGTCTGTAACTCACTCGCACATTCGGTAGGATCCTCCTAAGTTTCTACAGTCGATAGAATAGTCACAGTGACCGTGTCGTTAGACGGAAGGAAGGAAGGAGGAGGAAGAAAGGAAGAAAGGAAGACACCTCCAAGTGTATTCACGGCCTATGATCTTGTGTTGTTTTCTTTCTTGTACATTAACTGTTCTCATTCGCATCGCAACAATTTGAGTTATTAAAAAAACACTCACACTCACTCCAGCCATACACACAAACAAAACAAATACAAAACAAAAGAGAAATGAAAGAAGATTAGTGTTTTTGCTTCAGGCTTAGACTAGGTTGAGTGTTAGTCAACTATTAGATATATATATTACTTTAATAGAAAAAAACTCTGTAGATCGATTGGTTGCCCCGACAACAAACCGATTTACAACCCGCGAAGTCAGAGCAAACATAGTGGTCTAATTGGGCGAAGCGAGTTTTAGAATTGGCCCAGTATTGTGGTGCACACAGATTTACTTCCTGAAACAAAATCCACAATTGACACGCTATCTATTAATAAGACATACATGGCCGTAACGACTTGCATGAGTGAATTTGTTATTATACTGTTTTTTGTTTCTTATTGTTTTCCAATTTCCTTCCTCTATATCGTTTTACATCTGAAGATGAGTTTATTCTACCTTGTTTGTAGATTCTGACGATGAGTTTATTCTACCTTTTTGTAGTTGGTTTCTCTTCGCTGTATTGGTACAATGTTTTTGTTGAGTCTTGTTTCATTATCATTATGCATAGCAGAGTGCACGTCGGTCATGGAGGAGCAGTAGCTGTATGCATTGATGAAATCTCTCTCCCTCTGTCTGCTGTCTGCGTCTGGCGGCCTCTGTCTGATTCTCTGTTGTTCTGTCTGTCTGTCTTGTCTGTCTGTCTCTCTCTCTCTCTCTCTCATCTCCTCTCTCTCGATCTCGTCACTCTCTCTCCTCTCTCTCTCGTCTTCTGTCATCCTCGCTCTCTCTCTCTCTCTCTTCTCAGTCTCTCTCATCCGATCTCTCTCTCTCTCTCGTTTCACTCATATTTCGAAGATTTTGACACATTTGCAAGTTGTTGCTTTTTGCTATTTATTGTATCTGTTCGTAACCACATACGACGTACGTTTGCTATGCCTCTCTAGTTATATATTTCACAATTCTTTATTAGTCTTTATCTTTGTGGAACGTTTTGCAAATGTTTGTTTTTGTATGTATTTGTATTACCTCCATCCCCCTCCCCCATCCAACCCACGTATCTTCTATTTTCCTCTGTGTCTTTGTAATCACCAGATATTTCTTTGTTATATTTTCACCCCCCCCCTCCTTTTCCTACTCGATGCGGCAAAAAGGCCTAATCAATAAAGGTTTTGGATTGGATTGGATCATATCTATCTCACGCACACTCTCTCGCTCTCTCTCTGTCTCTCTATCTCTCTCTGTCTCTCTCTGTGTCTCCCTCTGTGTCTCTCTTCTCTCTGCTCTCTCTCTCTCTCTCTCTCTTCTCTCATCTCTCTCAAGCAGTCTTTCTCTCTCTCCTGGTCTCTAGTCTCTCTCTCATCTCTCTCTCTCTCTCTCCTCTCTCTCTCTCTCTGCTCTCTCATTCTCATTCCTCTCTCACTCTCTCTATTTGCATATTGTTTTTATGCCTACGTCTCTTTTCGTCTGTGTCACGTTTTTTATTTTATTTAACTCTCTCTCTCTCGCTCTCCCTCTCTCTCTTCGTCTCCTCTCAAACCTCGTCTCGGATCTCTTCTCTTTCTCGTCGTGCTCTCCTCTCCCTCCTCATGCTACATCTCGTCTCTTTCTCTCTCTCTCCCTCTCTCTCCTCCCTCTCTCTCTCTCCTCTCTTTCTGTGTTTTATTTATCTCCGCCTCTTCCTTGTCTCTGTCTTTCTCTAGACTTTTTGTTGTCTGTCATCGCAATCGCCCTGTTTCTTTCTCTTTCATAGCTCCTGTCTCTATGTCTGTCTATATATCTGCCTTTGTCCTCTCAGTCTCTCTCTCTCTCTCTCATCGTCTCTCTCTCTCTCTCTCTCCTCCTCTCTCTCATCTCTCTCCCTCTCTCTCTTCTCTCTCTCTCTCGCCTCTCCATCTCGTCTCTCTCTCTCTCTCCCTCTATCTCTCACCGCCGCACGCACGCACGCACACCACACGCACGCACAGCACAACACACAGCGACCACTGTTTTTCTTTTGTCTCTCTCTCTCTCTCCTCTCCTCTCATCCCAACTCACTCTCCTCTCTGCTCTCTCTCTCCCTCTCTGTTCTTCTCTCTCTCATCTCTCTCTCTCTCACTTCCCCCCCCTCTCTCATCTCTCCCTATCTCCCCCCCCCCTCTCTCTCTCCTCTCTGTTCTGTCTCTCTCTCTCATCTCTCTCTCTCGCTATCTCTCGTCCTCTCTCTCTCTCTCTCTCTCTCTCTCTCTCGTCGCCCCCTCGTATCCGTCCGTGCCGTCTGCCTGTCTGTCCCTTTTCGCTCTCACTCTCTCGCCCTTTTCCCCAACCGCGAGTTCATGTGTACGGCAGTATTGTTCATGCAAATCCAGTCGCAATGACAAAGGGAAATACCTGGATTGAGTCTGTGCCAATGCAATGCCCTCTCTGACCCCGCTTTCGTTTGATCAGTGATGGAGAAGATCCATAGGCAGAAGGGAAAGGGGCTCTTTGGTGGAGTTGTCGGTCCTTAGCCCTTGACACCAGGTGTTGTTCCGAAGAGAAAAGTTTTTGTTTTACGTCCTACCCGGTATAACCATTTGGTTCCCAGTGGTGTTCCATTTAAAGCTGTTTCTCAAAATATCCGCTTTATGCGTGTACGCGCTTCGTCTAGTCCATCAAAGACAAAGAGATTGCATGTTCCAGGGAAACAGGAATCGAACTACAAGTTACAACTATAGGCATTGTTTCATAATTCGTCTGTTTTTGGGTTATTCTTTCCCTACTGTCTCGTCTTGAAGTCGGTTTGGGGTAGTTCCGGTTTCAATTTTAAATAAAAAATGGAAGTTATCTACCTCAAAAACAACTATATTTTTTTCTTTGTTTCTCAAGTCTTGGGTTATTAATTGTCGTATCAATTAAGCAAACAAGAAGCATAACTGTTTATAGTCAACGAATGTAACACTTTAAGAAAGAACATCAACAGGACTTAATAATGAAATCTACAAACCATGATAACTGGCCATTAAACACCCCTCATTTCAATTACGGAGCAGCATGCCGTGTTTACGGCGTTTCCTAACCGGAACTAAGTGTCCTACGGGCTCCAATCGTCTGTTACTTCCGGGTTTTCATTTCGGAAAGGAATGGCTATAGCGCACATGGGGGCTGAGAGCAACATACGTACAGTAGACCCTCTGTAATGGGTTTTATTCCACGGAATGCATATAACCGCAGACCCATTCCGTTCCTGAGACATCTTGACGGCACTGGAATGCCATCAATTAGCAACAGCTCCCCATTTCCCCACCTAATCCACCCTTCCCCCCCCCCCCCTCCACACACACACACGACAGACACACAAACTGTGTGGCTTGGCCTGCAAAGTTTGATTGAGCGAGCATGAGAGAGATTAGAAAGACAGAGAGAAAGAGTCACCCTCGCTCTCTCTCTCTCTCTCTCTCTCTCTCTCTCTCTCTCCTCTCTCTCTCTCTCTCCTCTCTCCTCCTCTCGCTCCTCGCTCTCTGTCATGTCTCTCTCTCACCTCTTTTGTCTGTCATCATCTTCTGTTTCTCCTCTGTCCGTCTCCTCCTCATCTCATCGTCACTTCTGTCTCTTCTCTCTCTCTAAGCACTCTCTCTCTCTCTCTCTCGGACACATTACCCTCTCCTCGCGATACTTGTTGCTCATCTATTCTCCCTCTCTCATCTCTCTCCCCTGATCCCCGTCTCATCTGTCTTTCTGCTCTCAAAAAGAAGATCCACAACATCTTCTCTCTCACTCTCTCTCGCGCTTTTTAGTCAGATCTCGCTCTCTCTGCGGCTTCAGTTTTCGTCTCTCCTCGCCCTCTCTCAACGTTCCATGCTCTTCTGAGGGCACCGCATCCATGTCACTCGCGCCAAGGCTTCGCTAGCGCTCTGCTCCTCGTTCCCTGCTGCTCTCATAAAACACTACTGCATCACTCTTCTCGTCTCATTGCTCTCATCTCCTCATCGAGCTCTTAATTCTCTCAAGCTGCTTCTCATATTCGCTCTCTTGCTCACCTCTCTCTCTCAGCTCAAAATCCTCTCAGGCTCATGGGTCACCTATCCCTCGTACCCACTCTGCTCTGGCTCCCCTCGCTCGTGGTCCTCCTCTAGTCGTAGAGGGCACTCGCCATCAAACTCGCTCCTTCTCGCTTCTGCAAATCCCCCCCCCTCTTCGCTAGTCTCGATTCTCTGTGCTTCCGCTGCACCTCACCCTTGTTTGCTCTTCTCCACTCATCTCTCTTCCCTGAAGCTCTCGCTCCTCCGCTCAGTTTGTCCCTCTCGGCAGTCTCATGCGATCCATAATCCGGACTCTCTCTCCCTCTCCCCTCACTCGCGGGGGACTAGCTCTCTAGCTCTATAGCTCATATCTCGCCGTCATACTCTCAGCAGCTCGCTCCCATAAATGGCCCTCCGCTCTCGGCTCGCGTCCATGATCGTTAGCTCGTCACGGCTCTCTAAGTAGACCTCTTCAGCCTCGCATCTCTCAGCTGCAAGCATCCCTACATCAGCTCTTCGCCAATCGTAGGCTCTCCCCCTTCAGCTCTCGAAATCCTCTCGCCCTCCGCGCTCACGTCGCAGCACTCACTCGCTCTCCTCACCCGTCGTTACTCGCTCTCATATCTCGGTATCTCCCTCTTCGGCAAATCGTCGTCGCTCGTTCTCGATCATTACGTCCCCGCGTGACACATGTTCCCTCGACAGGATTGTCGCTCCTCCTCATCTCGCATCATCCTCTCTCATCTCTCTCGCTCGATCCATCTGTTAATTCTCTCCTATCGCTCTCACTCTCTCTCGCTCATAAAACGCTCCCACTCTCTCTTCTCTCGTGCTATCTCGTTACTCTCGTCTCGGCCATCCAATAGAAGCTTCTCTCCCAATTCTACCTCGCTCTAAAGCTCCGTGCGCTCGACGTCGCTCGCCTCACTCCGCGTCTCTCTATCTAGCTGATCCTCTCACTATCTCACTTACAGCATCTCATCCGAGCTCGCGTCCCTTATGCGTGTCGGTACTCTCGGCTCAAGCTGCTCCACTCTCCGCATCCAGTGTCCGCTCTCCAGGACGTCTTTCATCGTTACTGTTCCTCTCCAGCTCTCCATCTCCGTATAACGTTTCCCTCACGACTTCTCTCTCGCTTCATGCTCGGCTCATCAGATGATCTCAGCGTTCCAATCTCTACTCTCGCGTCTTCTACGAGTGAGATCTCTTTCCGGCCTATCTCTTAATCTCTCTCTCCTGCTATTCTCGTTTACTTAACTTACTCGCTCGTATCCGGAATCTTACAGATCTCTCTTCGTCAGCTCGCTCGTCTGCGCATCTCTCGATCGTTCTCAAGCCTCCTCTGCTCACCTCGTGCTCTCGCTTTCATAGCTCACAACCCAGCTATCTCTCTCTCGCGCGTCCTCAAAATGTCTCTCAACCTCTCCTTCGCTCTCGCTCTATCAAGCGTTCTTCCGCTCCCGCGCTCTGGGGACTCATAACTCTTAGACCGTGCGGCTCCATCCTCGCGTTCGTAATTGCTTCCTGTCGCTCGCCATTCTCTTCGTCATCTGCAGACGTAAGCCTCTATTAGGCTTCAACTCGTCGTTCGTCTCTCTATCAAGATTCTCTTTTCTCTTTTCTCTTCCGTTCAGTAGACCAGAGCATCGTCCTCTTCCAACTCCTGAATCTTTCGTGTTGCTCTCTCACGTCAGAGACTCTCGAACCTCGCGTCTTTAATCCGCTCATCAACTCGCTGCTCTCTCTCTCTACTTCTCTCAAGTCTCCGTTTGCTCCCGAACGAACTCGTACTTTCTCACTCTCGACCATACATCTAGTGGGTAAGGATTCTCTCTTTCTGAGTTCGCTTCCGCGCTTCCTGCCCTAAACTTTCTCCTTTTGAGTTCTACTCTCTTGCTCGTCGTCTCTGTTCTCGCATCATTAACCTACCTACTCTCTCCTCTCGTCGCTCCTCAATCCGGACTTTTCACGGCTCGTCAGTGCTCTCGCTTCTTAGTCACTCTAATAGAATGGGTTCTGTGATCGGGGGGGGCTCTAATCTCTTCTTGCACACGCTCTCTCGCATCTCGCTCCGTCTCAGCTCCTCGCTCATTACCCTCTTCTCATGCCTCTCTTAGGCTCGCTCAGATCATTCTGTGAAATCGGCCTTCTCTTTCAGTTAACTCTCGGCCCTATCCCTCTCTCATTCAATGGTCCCTCTTTTCTCTTCCAAATGCCAGAATCTCAGGAGAGTCGGCTCCTCTTCTCACTCTCTTAGCTCTCTTGCTCACTTCTCATTCCTATCCATTTCGCCGCACTGCTCAGTCCGTCTCTGATTGCTCCGTCTCCTCCAAATTTTGTTATCTCTCGCAATCATACTCTTCTTCTCTCGCTTCCTCTCGATCGCTTTTCTCTACTCCATTCTCGCTGCGTCCTTTACCCGTCTCATCATCTCTTCTCGCTCATCTCTTCAACTGCTCACTCGCGATCTCACAGCTCATCTCTCGATCTCGTCTTCTCTCATCGCTCCTTCGCTTCTTCTCAGGGGCTCTGCATTATGTGACTCCCTCTGCTCCTTCACTCTATGTACTCTCTCGCCTCTCACACCGCATCGTCCGACTCTCCTCTCATCGCTAGCCCGCTCTTCTGCATCTCTAGCCTCGACCCTCGCTCGATTTTCTCTGAGTGATCCTAACTCCGTCACTATCGTCTTAACTCTCTCGGCCTCCCCCCCCCCTCTCTCTCTCAGCGTCTCCTCTAAAGCTCTCGTTCAACCATATCGTCGGGGCTATATCAACTACCGAATGGTTCTCTCTCGCTCTCGACACTTATGCTCGTTCGGTATAGTAGTAAGTCCAAACGGCTCAGTCAAGAGTGAACTCTTCAATCGGTCTACATCTCTCGCTTCTCATTTAATTCATCTCTCGCTTCCATTTCTATAAGATTCCTCTCTCTCGCTCTATCCGATCCCTCACGCTGCAATCATCTGATTCTCAGTTCTCCTAAGATGGGCAGCACCCTGAATCTCTCGCTCCTCCGAGACCAATCATATCTCTCTACATAGCAGTATAACTCTCTTCACGCCTCTCAGCTTTCGTTTCTCTCTCCTCGTCGCTCGAGCTCTCTCTCTCTCTCTCGCTCTAAATCTCCACTCTCTCTGCCCTCTCATCCACTTGATCATCTCTCTCGACCCAATCTCAAATCTTCTTCTCCTTTCTCGGTTCTCTACACTCTCTCGCTCTCGTCTTCGGCTCATCAAATCGGTATGAACGTGTCTCAGCCTCTGCTCTATCACGTCGTCATACTCTCAATCCCGAATCCAGCTCTCGCATCGCTCGCACTCTCTTCGTGATCTCTTCTCTCATCTTCATGAGCTCTCGTCTTCTCGACCGTATCATTTCATTTCATCGACGCTCTCGCTCCTCGCTCGCTCTCTCGTCCGTCGGCAGCTCTCTCTCTCGATTCAGTCGCTCCGGTGGGCTCGTCTCTCTCCATCTCGTCACCGTCAGAATCTCATAGTTCCGCTCATCGTCTTCTCCCTCTCGACCTCTCACGCTCTCTTCTCAATCTGGTCGCTCTCTCTCTCAATCTCAAGTCCACGTTAACATCTTCTCTCTCGTCTCCTCTCTCTCAGTTCGATCGCTCTCTCTTCTCCTGCAGTCAGCTCACTCTCCTGTCTTCTCAGTCCTACTCTCGTCTCTCAATCGATTCAGTCTCTCGTCTCTCCGCGTCTCCTCGCTCTCTCTCTCTGTCGTAATCTCTCGAAACTCTTCAGTCGAGGCCTCTCATCTCTCTGGGGAGTCCTTCTGCTGATCGTCTCGTGTCATCTATTCAACGAAGAATCTCAATCGTTGAAGTCCTCGCTCCGATCCCTCGGGATCTTTCTCAAATGGCAGCTCTCTCTCTCATCTTAGTCGCTCTCTCATCCATTTTTCACTTCGGGTCGTCAGGGTCAGTCTCTCATCTCGTTCCTCTCTCTCAATCGTTGACTCGGAGGTATCTCCTCTCCAACTTCGTCTCTCCTTCCCGGTCCGCTTCTCCTCGGTTCTCGTCTCCATCCGAACTCGCTCAATCGTCTCGTCGGGTCCTATAGAAAGCGCTCTCAAAATCTCCCCTCTCTCTTCTCATTCGGGCCCTTCATCTCAGGAACTCCTTCAATCTAACTCGCTCATCCCCGCTCCTCGACATCTCTCTCTCACTCTCTCATCATCTCCGCTATCGTCTTAAACTCTCCTCCTCTCTCTCTCACTCTCTCTCAAGCTCTCTTCTTCACGGTCGTCTTTCCGCGTCACTTAATCAATCTCTCGCGCTCTCTCTCGTGCTTCTCTCATCTCAGGTCCGCGCTCTCAGTAGTCTCTCTCACTCGCTCTCCGTCCTCTACTCAGCCGTATCTTTCACTCTCAAACAGCCTCCTCTCGCACTCTCTCATCTCGTTGTCTCCTCTCCCTCTCCTTCTCTCGTACTCATCTCTCGTCTATCGTATTTTCTCCTCGTCTCATCTTTACTCCTCTCGCGGCTTCTCTCTCGGACTTGCGCATCCAGACACTCTTCTCCAAGTATCGCTCTTCATCATCTCTCATCTCTCCTCCTCTCAGTCTCAACTCAATCGTGTCATCCCCCCCCACTATCATCCACCTCTCTCGGAGTCTCTTCCTCCTCTCTCTTCGTCTCTCTTCCCGATCCTCATCTCTCTCCTCATCCCGCGGTCATCCAGTGGCTCTGTCTCTCTATGGCTGCTCTCGGTCGATTCGTCGTAAATTCCAGATCTCTCCCAAAAACGCTCCTTCATCGCGTCTCTCACTCTCTCTCTATTTCTCTCTCTACTAATTCTCTCTCTATAACTCCTTGCTCAAATCTCTCGTGCCTCTCCTCTCCTTCAGCGATTTCTCGTCCTCGATCTTCTCTCCTCTCGGTCTCCTCTCTCTCGCATCGGATCTCTCTCATCTCATCTAGATATTTCAGCGACTCTCTCTCAATCATTGTCTTCCTCATCGTCGCGGCCTCTCTTTCTCAGTCGGTCCTTCCTTCTATCGAGATCCGAACTCTCTCTCTCATCTCGTCTCTCATCATCCTCTCTAGTAAGCTCTCTCATACTCTCCTCTCTCGTCTCTTCTCATCCTCGTGGGGTCGTTAGGCATCTCTCTCGCGCGTATTCTCTCTTCTCATCCTTTTCCAATATCAGTCTCCTCCTATCTCTCTCCGTCAAGTCTCGTCAAAATCTTCTCAATCTGTCCTCTTCCTCTCCAACTCTCTCTCAGAATACTCTCCAAGTGATCCGTGCTGACGACCTCTCTCTCTTCGCATTCAAGGGCTTCTCTCTCGATTCCGCTCTCTCTCTCGTCATCTCATACTTCGTCTCTCTCCTTCCCATCCTCTCTCGATCGTTCAATCAAACTCGCTGGTCTCTGCTTATCTTCTCGCTCTCCTCACCCTCTCGCGCTCTCGTCGGCTCTGCTCATCATCCTTTTTTCTCTCTCTCTCTCTCTTTACACGGTCTTATCTCTAAATCTCTCTATCAAAACTCTCCGCCCACGATCCTTACTCTCTCAACTCTCCTCTCTCTCTCATCTCGTCCTCGTACTCTTCTCTCTCTCTCCCCAGCGGTCTCTCTCTCTCCCAATCTCTCGTTATCTACTTCCTCTCTCTCCTCTTCTCTCTCTCTACTCTCTCTCTCGACTCCTTCTTCTCGGCTCCGTCATCTCTCTCTCATCGAGCTCTGTGATTCCATTTCTCTACTTCTCTCTCTCTTTCTCCTCCTAGATTCTCTCAACTCTCTCCTGCTCCTGCTCTCATCTCTCTCGTCCAACTCTCTCTCTGCTCCAGTCCATCTCATCTCTCATCGTCTCTCCCCTTCGAAACTTGGCTCATCTGTTCTCCTCTTATCCTCTCTCGTCTCAAACTCCTCTCTCATCTCACGTTCATCTCTCTGCTCTCTCTCTCTCCTCGTCTCTCACATCTCTCTCGCTGTCTCAGTATCTCTCTCTCTCCTCTCTCGTGTCAGTAGCCGATCGATCCTCGCTCTCTGTCGTTCAGGATCTCTCATCTCTCTCCTCTCTCATTCTTTTCTCAGCCTCTCCTTCATATCTCATCAATAAGGTCTCTCAGTCGGCTTCGTGGTCTCGTCTATCTCGTCTGTACTCTTCGTCAACTTTCGTCGATCTACTCGTCTATCTCTCAGTCTCTGTACGGTCTCGTTCAGAAAAAGAAAAAGCTCTCAAATCAGAAGTCTCGCTCTCTCTCCGTCTCACCTCATCTCATCTCTCGTCTTCAGGCGTTCTCGCTCCGTCGTCCGTTCTCTCTATCTGAACGTCTCTCCCTCTCCCCCTGCTCCTTCGTTCTACCTCTCTCTCTCCTCACTCAAACTCGGGTCTATCTCTCTCTTTCTCTCCACTCTCTCTTCTCCAATCTATCCCCTCTCTCCTCTCTTTCTCATCTCTTCTCGATATGAGACAACAATATTCTCTCAGTTTCTCCGTCTCTCTGTCTCTCTCACTCGAATCCTGTCTGTCCGCTCATCTCTCTCGCCAGCGCTCATCTCCTCTCTCTCCATCATCTCTCACCCCTTCACTCTCGTATCGTCGTTCAAACGTCTCTGCATCTCTCCGTTCTCGTTGAACGACCTCTCATCCTCCGGTGCGGAGGCGTCGAAGGGGCTCTCCGTCTCTCCACTCCTCTCTTCTTTCTCTCATCCTCTTCTCATTCATCCTCTCTTCATCTCTCCTCATGCTGTCTCTCTCTCTCATTCTTCTCTCGTCACACTCTCTCTCATCGACTCTCAGCTCCTCTGCTCTCATCGAAATCACTCACTCTCGGTCGCGTCAATTCGTCCAGCCTCTCCCCTCTCGCTCTGCATCTCATTCGCCTTCGCTCCTTCACTCTCTCAAGCTCTTCAGCTCATCTCTCTCTCGTCCTCTGCTCATCTTCCTCCCCTCTCTTATTCTCTCTCTCTCTCAATCTCCCTGAGCTATACTCATCTCCTCTCCTCGGTTCATCTCTCTCTCTCGTCTCGTCTCTCCTACCTCTCTCTCCACTCTCTCGTCCAATCCTCATCTCTCTCTCTCTCATCTCGTTCTCTCGCTCTTCTATTCATCTCTCTCTCGTCTCTGTATATCTTCAGTAGTCTATCTGCAATCCATCTCGTCAGAAAGTTAGTATCGGCACACAGCACGTCTCCTATCTCCTCTCTCTCTCTCACTCGGTTCGTCCTCAATCATAACTTTCTATCGCTCTCTCTCTCTCGAACTATTAATTGAGGTATCAGTTATGGTTTTTATCAATGTAGTATTATTTTTTATTATTATCATTATTATTATTATTATTATGTCATCAACCAACCGACGAGGACAGCACATTCCAGAAGTACAAATAATGCGACTGTAGGTCACCTATTACACAGTTACTAGATTTTAAGCCTCGCTAACTATAATGCAATCATAAACAGACTATAATGCTCGCTTGTGTCGTCTGTTCACATTGTTTTGAATTACAAAAATACAGTATACATGTACTCTACTGTTTGGATGTTTCCTGCTTGCCACATGCTGTTTGTTTCTGTTTGTTTTGTTCCTCTCTAACAGGTTACTAGTTTCCTTTTCATTTGTGTTCTGTCTGTTACAATAACAGAGGTGAGACCGGGTGTTGGGTTAACCCACAGATGAAAGTTTTGTTCCATTTGGTATTTGGTATTATTCAAGTCACAGACTTAGCTCTGTGAATTCTGGCGCGATCTCCCCCCTCCCTCCGGAGAGCGCGTCCGCCGCAAAGCGCAGCGCTTAACCCCCCTTTTTTTTAGGGGGGGGTGGGGCTTAGGGTGAGGAGTGGGGGGGGGGCAGAACTTGGGCACTAGCTATGTTATTCTCCCAGCCTCTTACCGACCGACTTTCCAACTGCCCTTGGGAATTTGTTACGTGCGTAAGCGGCACGGGGGTCAAAACTAGCTTTAAGTCCCCGATCCGAAAGGAATGGACGTTCAGTTCGATTTTCCTTCGAACTATAAAGAAATGCGAGGCCGGGATGAGACAGCTAACTCCGGGTCACTCACTTTGCAGTCACAGCACGCATTACGTTTGGACAGGCGGACGTCTTTAACCATCTTTCCTTCCACCGTTTCTCCTTTTCTCCTCGTTCTTCCCCTCAACGATAGGGGAGGAAACAGACAAGGCGGCAAGCGCATGAAGAGCTCCCAGGTCCATTTAAAAAT
Organism: Phymorhynchus buccinoides; assembly: GCA_017654935.2. Classification (NCBI taxonomy): domain Eukaryota; kingdom Metazoa; phylum Mollusca; class Gastropoda; order Neogastropoda; family Raphitomidae; genus Phymorhynchus; species Phymorhynchus buccinoides. Next base: position 32,015,712 of record CM065713.1, on the reverse strand, counting down.
TTAAAATATTTTAACGTTTTGAGTCGCCCCTTAAGATAATGAGCTATAAACGTTTCCTAAATAAATGGTAAAAATGAAATCAATAAGTAAATTGGTGAAGTCCACACGACACCAAGAACAATGTAACTTAACGCTCTCTATGCGATGGCTTGGAGACAAACGGACTATCTTGTGTATACAGTGTAGTCAGTTATTATGGATTATTACAAATACTAATAAATTGTGTCAAACAATGACTGCATAAATATAAGAAGTGTGTTGGTTTCTTTCTTATATTTCCAGCAGTCTTTTTTGGTCTTTTTTTTTTATAGCCAGTTATCGTTTTCAGTAATAAGTATGAATAATATGTCAATGTGCTATCTAAAGGGGGGGATAGTCCGTTCGGACTCCAAGCCATCTTGATTTTACAGTCTTGGAATGGTCGGATACTGCTGACGTAAGATTGCAGAGTCAGAATCCGTATCAACGACAACATTGAATGTATCAGCCTGCCTAAGATTAGGCAACAGCAACAAATTTGTTTTTTAATAATTATTGGATATTTTCACATTATGTTGTCTTAAATCACCAGATCCGCAATCATTGAAATAATAGATTTAAAAAAATAGAGACCCAGATTGCGTGCAATTCGCCAAGAGTTTTTTGGTTTTCTTAAGAAGAAGAGGAACAAATTGTTTGTGTTACTTATTTATGTAATTGGTGATTAATTAATTAATTTAATTATTAATTTTATTTATTTCTCTTGGTATTCCAGTTAATTTATGATTCACGTTGGAGACAGGTGTCCCGTAAGGAATCGTTCATGTTATTTAGTTTGGTTTATTAAAAATATTTTTTTTATTACAGATAGAACCCGTCAATATGCCGACGCTCGCATCCAAAGCTGATCCCAACATACCAACTAACCAGCCTTCCAAATTCGACTCACGATTGGTTCAACAGGTTTGGGTATTACTGACTGGTGTCCACATTTAGTGATCAGAAAACACAGATACGATACATAGGAAATAGACAGTGAAATAATGCGCAAGAGCGCGTTCCAATCTTAAAGCGCATCTTCTTTTTGTGTGTAAAAAAAAAATGCTTATAATGGTAGAAATGGGTTACAAAAATACACAGACATGTTTGGCTTTGACAATGTTAGGCACTTCCAGCAAAAATGTTTCAGATGTTTCTCTGGGGAAAATGACTTTGCTTGCAAGAATGTGTGTGTGTGTGTGTGTGTGTGGTTGGTGTTGTGTGTGTGTGTGTGTGTGTGTGTGTGTGTTTTGTGTGATGTTGTGTGTGTGTGTGTGGTGTGTGTGTGTCAATGGTTTGATGTGTGTGTGTGCGTGCGTGTGCGTGCGCGGTGCGTGTGTTTGTGTCTGTGTGTGTCTGTCTGCGTATGTCTGTATTGTCTGCGTTTATGTGTATGTCTTTGTCTCATGTCTGCGTTTGCTTGTTAGCGTATTTGACTAAGACCTCGACTCCCTATCAAGCTTTACCGTTACCCCCCCTACCCCCCCCCCCCCCCCCCCCACCACGACACTACACCTCACACACACACACAACACACACACACACACACACACACATACACACCACACACACCCACACACTACGCACACACGCCGCGGCGCGCGCTGCGCGCAGGCGCCCAAACACACACATACACACGACAAACACACACAACACACACCATATATATATATTATATATATATGATATAAATATATATATATATCTATAAGATATATATGATATAACATCACACACACACGACGACACACACACACATGTATACACACACACACACACAACACACACACACAACACACATAACACACACCCCCAACACACACACAGAAACACACCGACACACCAAACAATCAGAGAACGAAAACAGTATGGTTACCTACACTCGGTTTACCAAACTGTGTCAAAAACGGTGGAGGGTTGAGATAAGGGTTTGGCATCTCTCGCAATTCTAAATTTTCTACAATGCTCCTCTTCGGTCTGCGTTTCTATGTTTGTTTGTTTGTTTCTGGCTTAGTCCTCTGTTTTCCTTTTTCTGTCCTTTCACGATACAAACTGAGTTTGCAAGGCTAGAAACTAAGAGTGAGTGAAGGTGCCGAGGAATGAAGAACTAATAATTATGAAGAAATTGTAGCCAATTGCATATAGAAGTAAGGCTATTACGATGACATTTTTGTGTTTGTGTGTGTGTGTGGGAGAGAGAGAGAGAGAGAGAGAGAGAGAGAGAAGAGAGAGAGGAGAGAGCGAGAGAGATAGAGAGATAGAGAGAGACAGAATTAAAAAGTGAACACTAAATGTCTTTATTCCATAAGGCCCCAAGGCCCAAGGCCCACCATTTGGATGGGGAACATAAACCAATACATACAGCCGAATCCGCTTATAAGAAACTCGCTATACGAAAACTCGTTTATATAGTCAGCAAGAAAAACTTTCCCGGCGCGAACTTGTCTTATTTCTTATTCTATTTCAAAAACTGCGGATATAAGAAACTCGCTTCTAACAAAAAATCGGTTATAAGCAAGACAAATTCCTTCTCCCCTCCCAATGGAAATTTGGCTATAACAAATATGTGCATACAAGAGGTTGTATCTGAGTTTTCCTGATATAAGAAAACTCGGATATGGTTAGAAGCAAAAATCATCTCTCCGCTTTTTTCGATTTTCTTATAACCGAAGTTTTTCCGTATTTTTTATTTATGATGTAAACCATGAGTCATAAGTCATAAGTCGCAAGGTTTTCTTATTGCATTGTACAACTCAATGACGAAAACTTGTCTTCCTCCGGGTAAGATAAGTTAAATACATCCAAATTAAAATATTGATTTAGAAAGCATGAAACAGGAATTTACATTTAACGAATATGTTGCTCTCACACCACACCCAATCATTCATCTGCTCTCAACGCTATCTTGCTCGCCGTCATCATGCACGCACAACCATTGTCAACTTCTGCTTCCATTTTTGTTTTTGAATTTTCTGTTCTGTTTCTGGTTTTATCTTTTTTTCCTCGCTTTCTTTTGGCATCCCCCCCTTTTTTTCATGCACTCAACTGAGGTAGAAAAAGCATTTTCCTCATTCGTTTTATTTTCTGTTTGTCTTTTATATTTTATTTTTTTCTGTTGATATTTTATTTTTTTCTCTTTTCCCTTTTTTGCCTGTTCAACTCTGTTATAAAAAAACACCCACCTTCAAAATGTTTTCTTCTATCTGAGTTTCGGATATAAGAAAACAAAACAGTATCTCCCTTCGATTTTCTTATAAACAGTTTTGCTGTATGATGCATCAGTACCTTGCACAAATAGATAACGGCAATTTTGAGAGATGGGCCTATCCCGACAGGATTTGAGTTTTTAAGCATGTTCGTCGTGAGTATGCGATGCTCTAGAAATATAATCAACAACAGCAACAAATGTTGATAACTTTACCACAGACATCATGGCCTTGGCTTAGCGAATATGTCTTTATAAAAGGTCTTTTAACCACCAGCGCTGAGAAAAACGTATATTCAAAAAAATACAATTAATCATTTTTTGAAAATAAGATTGTGCTTGCTTGAAACTTGAAAACATAATGGACCCCCCCACACACGAAATGTACCCATTGACCAGCCCCACCTCCCGCACCCCACCTCCCACCTAGCCCTGCGCCCGTTCTTCTTCCCCACGCATCAACACAACTTTTTTTTTTAATTCTGACGTCTTTGTCCATAGTGTGACTCCAAATGTCAAATTTACGTAAACTGAGATCTCGTTTCCTTCCTAAGCGTATTAAAACCCCATTATTTTGTATTACAACCCCATTATTTATTTTTTAAAATCAGAAACTCCCACTCATGCCATCCTCTCTCTCTCTCCCCTCTCTCTCCTCGGTCTTCATCAGTCTCCATCTCATCTCTTCTCTCTCCAATTAAATCTTCGTCTCTCTCTACGATCGTGAATCATTCACGCTGAGAGGCGTCGTCCTCTCTCTCCAGTCTCTCACTCTCCTACTCTCCTCTCTCGTCGGGTCCGGTTCTTGTGCCCTCGTCCTCTCTCTCCTCCGTCTTAATCTCTCTCTCTGGCTCTCTCAGGTGGTCGTCCGTCCCAAAATCGTCCTCCGAGCTCCCCCCCGCTCTCCTCCTCCTACCTCCAGCCTCTCGCTCCCGCCTCTTCTCGTCACCGTCTCATCCTCTCGATTCTCTCCTCACTCTCATTCTTTCCCTATCCTCTGCTCCCCCCCTCTCTTCTCTCCTCCTCCTTCTCCCGCTCGCTCCCTCCTCCCGTCTCCCAACTCCTTCTCCCCAACTCTTCCCCCTCCTCCCTCCCTTTCTCCACCCCTTTCTCCCCTTCTCCCTTCTCGTTTCTCCTCCTCCTCACCCCCTCCTCTCTCCCCGCCTCTCCATCTCCTCCTCACCTCCTTCACCCCGCTCCCCCTCCTCCGCACCCTCCACCATCCGCACTCCCTTCCCCTCCTTCCCTTCCTCCCCTTCCCTCTCCTCTTTCGTCCGCATCTACTTCTCCTCCCCCCCTCAGCTCTCCCCTCCCCCCCTTACTCTCCTCTCACGAGCTACTCTCTCCTCCCCCCCTTCCTCTTCTCATCTCCCCCTCCTCCTCTCACTCCTCACCTCCCTCTGCCTTGCCAGTTCGTCTTCTCCGGGTCCTGCATACACTCATCCCACTCGTCATCATCTACTCCGAGTCTCTGCTAAGCATCCTCCGTCGTTCCCGGTCTCTCTCTCTGCTCTCGCTTCTCTTCTCTTCTCTTCTCATCTTCCCTCCGTTTTCTCTCTCTGGCTGCGGTAGTCTTCGTCTCTGTCTCTCCTCTTCTTCTTCTCACTCGACTCTTTCTTCACATCTTCTCTCTCTCTCTCCGCCTCTTCGGCCTCTCTCTCATCGTCACATCTCTCACCCTCTCCCTCTCTCTCTCTCCTCTCCTCCCCTATTCTCTCACCCTCCTCTCCTATCTCTCATCTTCCTCTCTCCTCTCTCCTTCGCAATCTCATCTCCATCTCTCATGCCTTCTCTCGCAGTTATTGCCTCCTCTTCTCCCTTCTCCTCACTCCTCTCTTGACCTCGCTCCTTCTCCTCTCGATCTCACTCTCTCCTCTCTCCTACCTTCGAACTTCTCCCCACTCTTCGCCCTCTCTCCTTTTCCTCTCCAACTCGTGATACTTTCTCATCCTTCACTATCGTCTCTCTCTCTCCTCTCTCCTCCTCTCTCTTCCTTCTTCTTCTTTCTTCTTCTTTTTCTTCAGTAAATGTTGGTGCATCTGAAATTCAGAATAGATAAAAGTTTGCTTTTTGGAAAATAAAACTTTTTTTGTGTCCAATGTCTGCATTTGTGAACCTCAAATGCACCAACTTTTTAGACCCTCAAATTTCGAATGCACCAACTTTTAGGAACAAAAGGGAAAAAAAAGTCTCATACAGCTATAACTGAGATTTTATATTCATACTATATATATAAATATTTGGATATCATCCATCAGTAGTTGGCCTCCTAGTCATGTCCTATTATTGCTTAAAAATTATTAAAGTAAAAATATTAAACAGTATGAACATTATTATTTTCGAAATTGTACATAAGATTGTTTTTAAAATTAAACCATTATCTTTTAACTTATGCTGGTTTGCTTTTTATATTTGTGGACTTAATATATCCATATCATGGCTGGATTGGGGGGGGGGGGGCGGATTCAAAAGAGGGACAATTACCCTGAATAAAGGTAAACATTTCGTTCGTTCGTTCTCCCTCTCAAATCTTTTCTCTGTCTGTCTTTCTTTGTCTCTGTCTCTCGTTCTGTCTCTGTATCTCTCTCTCTCTCTCCTCCCTCTAATCTCTCTCCTCCATCTCTCGTCTCCCCCTCTCACTCGGGTCCAGATTTCCTCTCACGTCCTTCCTCTCCCTGTCGCATCACTCATCGGGGCTTCTCTCCCTCTCCTTCTATCAAGTTACTCCTCTGTCAGAGTCGGGATCTATTCCGTCTAGCGGAATGTCTTCTCTCTCCCCTCCTCTCATTCTGTCGGCGTGTCTTTCGGCTCCCACTCTATCTGCTCCCATCACTCTCCTCTCTCTCGTCTCGCTGAAGTCTCTCGTCCCCTCTCTCTCAGTCAGTGCTGTCTCGTCATTCGACCTCTCAAGCGTTCTATACGTAACGTATCACATGCCTCGTGATCTCTCAGCCGCTCCAGATCTCCTCTCCCTCCTGAGATGCTCCCTCCTCCACTCTCCAGTTCGCTCTCAGAAGTGCTTCTCCTCACTCACTCACCTGAATAGCAGAATCTCTATCTATCTCTTATCTCCCTCCCGTCCTCTCATGCTCTCATCATTTCTCTAAGAAGTCCCGCTGTCTAATCTCTCTACGTCATCTCCGTGGAACTTAGAAACCCTCTCTCATCATTTATCACTCAATTTTGCGGTCTGTCTCTCTCTCATCTTCACTCTCTTGCACTCTCCTTCGGCTCTGAGAAACAGTCCATCTGTCCTCTCTGTGGGGGTCCTGTCGCCCCTCCAGCCAACTCTCGATCCATGGAGGGGGGTGGGGTCCCTCAGAGCATCCTCTCAGTTTACATCTCCTCTCCACCCCCTCTCTCCTCCCTTCTCGAGCCTCTCTCTCAACCGCTCTCTCTCTCTCCATCTACTCCTTTCATTGTCGACTCCATGCAGCTCGCTCTATTTCAAAGCAAACGGGAAGGAAGTACAATCTGCTATACAATGCTTAGCTCTTTCCGATTGCCATGGAAGAATTGATACGGCGGATGTCAAATTGGCATAGTACACTTTCATCTGTCAATTCAGGAGTGTCAGGATCTCTACATCTCTCTCAGGCAGTGTTACTCGTCAGATCTCTCTGAAAAGTCTCAATCTTTCCCCGCCTCTAGTGTTTCATCTCTCCCTCTCTCTCCGAGGTTCATCAAACATACATCAAAGACTCTGCTCTCTCTCTCTCTCTGATCTCTGTGCCTCTCTCGTCTACTCGAAATCGTCGGGCTCGGCAGTCTCACCTCTCTCATCAGAAATCGCTCGTCTCATCATGCTCCTTCCCCTCGAGATCAATACTATTTGTCCAGCACTACACGGAATGCTCGTTCTCATAACGCTCCGTCCTCAACTCGCTGCTCTCTCTCCTCTCTTCCCCTCCTCTATCCTCCTCCCTCAAGAGATCCTTCTGGGGTCCCGCTCTCTCCTCTCCTCTCTCCTCCTCACAGCTTCACTCACGATCGCCTCTCCTCTCTACATGACTCTCCCACGTCTCTCTCCTCTCCTCCCTGCTCAGAAGGTACCCCTCAATCGCTCTTCTTCATCTGGGTCACTTCTCTCTCCCCAGTTCACGTCTCTCTCTCCTCTCTCCCCCCTCATCTCCTCGTCTCAGAAGTCTCATCCCTCTCTTCTCTCTCTAGTCGCCCTCAACTAGCTCCTCACCCATGGTCTCCGCACATCAGCCTCAGCAACTCGGTCATACCTACACATAATTTGAACGTCAGTCTCTCCTCTCTCATCCGATTCATCGTCTTCCTTAAATCCTTCCCTCTCCTCTCTCCCTCTAAAACGACACGACTGATCGTGTCTTGTTTTGTCCTCCCTCGTCCGGTCACTCAATCCTCCAACTGTGTCAGTGTGTCTCTGGTCTCTCGTGTAATCTGTGTGTGTGTCTGTAGCTCCTCTCTGTATGTGCTCTCTCCGTCGTCTGTGTGCGTGTCTCCCTCTCCATGCGTCAAGCGCTGCGTGTCCCTGCCACTGGCGTCTCCCTCTCCTTCCTACTCTCGCTCGCACTGCGTGTGGCCTCTCTCATCTCCCATGTGTGTGTGGTCGTCTGTGTGAGTCTCTCTCTCCTCCTGCCTCTGGGGGGGGGAATCCCCCTCTTGTCGACAGTTACCTCCTGCTAGGGGGTGCTCCTTCCCTCATCAGTGTGTCCCCAGGCAGAATCGTGCTCTCACCTCCTGACCTGTTTGTCTCTCTCTCCGTCTACGGTCTGTCTCATCTCTGTCTCTGTGAGTGCGTCTCTACTCTCTCTGTCTACTATTCTCGTACTCTCCCTCTGTATGTTCCTACGCTGAGTACCATGTGTCTGTGCACGCGTTGTTCCTGCGTCTCTCCTCCGTGTTGCATGTCATGCCTCCGTTTGCTTTCTCTCAATCTCTCTCTTCTCTCCTCAACAGGGCCATCGGAGTTTCTTATCAATCACTTGTCTGTCAAGTCTGACAATCAGAAAATCACTGTCACACAGTCAGTCTATATGATTATCTCTCTGTCTATGCAGTCGGGTCCATTTCCCCTCCCCCATAGAAAAACTAATGCACAAGAACAGCAAGGAATTTTCGGAGCGCACTGGAATAAGTCGAAGAGACTACAAACATCCCACTCAGCGACAACACAGCTCCACGCACATCAACTCCACACACCGTGCATGTGAAACGCACCCACCACCCACTGACCACGGACCACCCAACTGCTTTCGCTCGACGCACCTACGCACAGTGCGGCAGCAGTGGCGTGCGTAGTGCGTGCAGTGCACACACCACACACACAACCCACTCTCCTTCGCAAGCCGTGTGTGTTGTGTGTGTGTACCACAACACAGCAGACCGCGGTTATTTTGTGGCGTGGCGCTGTGTGTGGGTGTGTGTGTGACGTGTGAGAGAGAGAGAGAGAGTCGAGAATCGCTGCATGAGAGCGTGCGTGGAGTAGCATGAGGCAGAGTGCGGTGACGTAGGATGTGAGCATAGCACAGGTGAGTGGGAGTGTGGGCACATCATGTAGCTTCACTAGCGTACATATGTGTGATAAAGAGTCAGTGAGTTAGAGACGTGCAGAAGAGAGAGTTTTGCACGCACGTCGTAGACACGTTTTTAAAGTAAGGAGACGATGTCATGAGACTCTTTACAAAGTTCCCCTAAATTAAATAGTCTTCCTTGGTCGTTACATAGCAATTTTTAGTATATAATGACTGTTTTGGACTTTTCGTTTTCAATAGCAGCGTGTGTAGGATTGTTGAGATAGTGAGAGTTTTTTTAAACGGGGCAATACTTAGACATAGGTAACGCATGTGGTGTAGAGAGAGTGCACCTAAGAGAAACACTGAGTGTTGAGAAGAGAGCATAGAGAGAGAGTTCAGACAGGGAGGAGACGTGAGAGAGAGAGCTGTGAGAGACACGTTGATACAGGACGGAGAGAATCTTTGTTTTGCAGCAAAGAGAAGAATAGAGATCTTGTGTGTCTGTGTAAGTGTCTGCACGGCCTGTCTGTCAGTGTAGCATTTAATTAAGCTAAATATCCTGCAGAGTTTGATAAATGTAAAATTTAGAAAGGTTTTCGTACGTGAAGTACCATTTGTTTCATTTGTAACATGCCTAAGGACGTGTACACATACACGAGCGGATGTTCCGTGCGGAAACCTGTGCGCAATCCGTAATTAAGTAAAAGAAAGTCCTCTTTCAATTTAACTACACGTTTCCTGTATTTTCCTCTGATCCTTGGGATTTTGTTTCCTTCTTTCTCTCTAGGCCTATTTGGTATCTTATATATATTTTCACTTCCAAATCTGTGTTGTGTGTCTCCCTGTGTTGTGTGTGTCTGTGCATCTGTGTCTGTGTGTCTCCCTTATGCACGGCCACAGACAGTTCTCAACCGATCTCCGCAGCATCTTCCCCCTTTGGCGGCCACCCACTCTTTCCGGAGTCCCTCCACCAACGTGTTTCGAGCGGTTCGGGGGGGGCTCCAATCCGAAAATCGTTAAGGTTCCATACCTTTCCACCACCGCAGGTCCTAGACCTCTCTTCTTTTGTCAATGGGACGTCTTGGCATCGGATGTACTTTCGCTTACATATATGGAGCGTTCTGATGATGGGCGTACCGATGAAGGTCTAGGTCAAGGTCAGGGAGATCGGTATGTCTTGAAAGTGGTAGGGGTCTAATGATCGGGTTTTACTGTCCCACGCATATCTCACGAACTGCTTTACCTAATCGTTTCCAATTTTGTGCGGTGGCATGTCCCCATGAGAGAAGGCATGGCCACGCATAAATAATCGCCCTCATGACCTTCACCTTGGTGTATGACCTTGAAAACCGAAAATCTTTAAGGGGCTATAACGTCCACACCGTTGGTCTTAGGGTCTTCAAATTTGGCATGTATGTACTTTGGCTTATGGTTGTTCTGATGATTGCATACCGATCAAGTTCAAGGTCAAGAGGTCACGGTCAAGGTCAGGGAGGGTATCGGTAGGCCTTGAAAGTGGGGATGGGTCCAACAATTGTATTTTCAGCCAATAAAGTAAAATGACAACTATTTCGAGGACCCGGTCGAAACCGTACTCTTACTATTCAGCAGGTACCGGTACTATGGCGTTACCGGTACTTGGCTTTACCGGTACTAGGCTTTACGGGTACGGGGCGTTGCGCTAGTAACCCTATATAAGAGAGAGAGAAATGTTATGATTACCCCCCTTGTCACTTTAGACCCTTTCAGGTAAAGTACGCCGAGGAAACGTCAAGTGGTTGCAAGCTCATAGTCACTGAGGATGTCTCTCTCACGTTCGAGAGTTTTTGTTTCTAAACGAAGGTCCATTTACTACAAGTCTAGTGTATTCCCTTTAATTTATATCTTTTTAGCGTAATTGTAACGGCATGATGTGAAATTGCATGCACGCAACTTAGCGTAGAATACCATGGCGACTGAATGTTTTCGTAATAGGGTCGATTGGATTTACTTGGATTTTTCTGCATGGTATTTTGCGTCATTGTAACTTTTTTACTGGCATTATCTATTCATTTCTTTCTCCCATTTTCACCCATTTCATTATTTCTGTTTGCTGAGGGAGAGTGATAATGGTTGAAAGAAACATATCTAAGAGAGAGTGAGAGAGAGCGAGGAGAGAGAGAGAGTAGGAGAGTAAGTTGAGAAGGAGAGAAGAGAGAGAGCGAGAGATGAGAGAGATAGATGAGAGACTCAGTTACACGAAAGACAGACACAACAGCGGACAGATGACGACAGACAGAGATAGCAGACAGAATAGAGAGACAGATGATAGGTATAAGTATACTCTTTTTGAGGGGGGTGTTACTTATTGTGCATTGGGTTTCTTTTCCTTCTCTTCAAATATAGAGTTACCTTTTAAATGATAAAGTATGATTGAGGGTAATTTTTTTGTTTGTGCACTTCTCAATTTTTGAATGTTATAGATGAGTGTGAAAAGTTGGATTGGGTTTTATTTTCCCGTGTGTTTGCGCTTACTTCACACATTTTGAATGATGAATAATTAGTATAGTTAATAATAATAGGTTTATCCTTTGTTATTGATGTGTTACAATATAGGATGTTGTTTTGCATGCTTTATATTACTTTGTATGTATCGCGTTTCGTTTTCCATTTTCTACTTTTATATCTATGTATTTTGTCCAGAGGGCTGGATGTAAACAAAGAGCATGTTATTGTTTATTCTATTACCCTCTATAATAAAATTCAACAATCAATCTATCTCTCTTCTTCGTCTTTCACCTCTACAAGACTCTCAACTCTCGCGTCCGCGAAACACGCACTCAAAGTCATCTCCTGTGACCTCGTTCGGTCCGGCGCTCTCCCGTTAGTCTGCTCCTCTTCTCTCTTTTCTCACATAATGCTGCTTCGAACTTATCAATCCATGCCATTCCACCTAATCCTCTCTTCTCCATCCTCTCCCGTGTCTCAGTGCAGTATTGTGAGGGAACGAACACATCTATCCGAAGAAATACTCTGGCTCTGGCTTGTCCAGAACCTCTCTGCCTTCTCGCGCTCTTCTCTCGGTGCGTGCATCTCTCCCTCACCTAATGGAATTTTCTCATAAATTCCCCTCCTCCTCCTACAAGGTCGCGCAACGATGCCGGGTCTCTCCGCGGTATATAGAATTGAGTTATCTAGTCGAGCTTTCTGCTGTCTACACACTTGAAAATAGACATTCAAAATGTAATTCTTCATTCTGCATTAAAAAAGAAAAAAATCCAAGATCTTTTCTATCAACTATCTCTATTCAAAAACTCTCTCGCTTAAAGCTAGTTATATTTCTTTCCACGATCTACCAACTCTCTCGTTCTCTCAAATCAAAATCTCTAAAAACAAAATCTCTCTCTCTCAAATCTTTACTACTCATAATACCGAAATACCTCGTATCTACTCTCAAATCAATCTTCTCTTCGTATACAACTATCCTCTCTCATCAGTGCAGGCTCTCTCTCATCTCCATTCTCTCCAATCTTCTCTTCTCTCTCATATCTATCTATAGAAAATTGATATTCTGGGGTTAATTAACTATGTTTGGCTGTTGGGGCAGAAAACTATTCTGTGTTTCTCATGCGCGTCAATCACTCACAGCATGCGTAAAGAGAGGCTGACATTACACTGAAAAACATGCTGAATTAAATATGATACTAGCTAGCCTTCAGCTTTTCTAGGCATGTTTCCATCGTTTATCATAACCCAGTGCTTGATGGCGAGAAAGTATTCGCAAGTCAAATATGCCAATGATCAACTTGTCCAAAGTATAAATCCCACCAACGGCAGAGGTAGTACGGCAAAACTTTCGACCGTTCGACCCTCTGGATCATTGAGATTATGTAACCTGTCTGTGGCTGACTATCGAACTTTAACCAGGGTTCTGAGTAGGGTACGAGTGCAACACTCATTTTATATAAGACGCTGTCTCCTTGTATTTATTAGATCCCATTATGGGCTTGCGCGATAGGACGTAGGAAGTAAAAGCAATAATTAATATTATTGAGATAGCTGTCATAACGAATTAATCCTCATTTACAGGTGCTATGGAAAATTACAGACTATATATGGGATTTTGGTATTACTATTGAGATTTTTTAATTTTTCATGGATGGTATCAAAGATGGCGGGCGAATTGAGTTATGTTTATGCTAGTTTTTTTTATTGGGGTAATTATTTGAAGTTGGGGCGATTCGAATATAGATTGTGTAAAAAAAAAAAAAAAATCTATATTGGTCAGAAATCCGGGCTATAGTAAGATACGAATGTTGCTCGCTCTTTGTTTCTATCTGACTTGTATTTAGAAAACGATCTAAATAAACATCTATTAATCATTCATCAAATTGTCTTTTGCATGTTGTGGGATACTTGGTAGTAATCACATAAAAATAGTACATTAAATAATGTATAGCCTAACAAAACAGAATTTTTTTATTTTGGGGGTTGTTTGACTATTTTTAGACTTTTGCGAAAAGATACATTCTGAGCGGCTCTTATGTAGGTTTTTTTCCTTATTATGCACTAATCTGTTATTTTACTACGCAGGGCTGATATCTTATCCATTCGATGGTGGTGGACGACAAAGTAGTACGTCGTCACGACAGTTTCGGCAATTAATTAAATAATAATGCTTGTAAGATCGAATGGGAATGGTCAAATGAAAACAATAACAATCGTCTACATTCTAACGTTGACCGATTGCCGATCCTAAAACTTTGTAAACGATTTTATTATCAGGTCAAGTCTGCTTGATATTTAGGCTATGCGAGGGTTAATGAATAAATTGACAAAGTCTTTTTGTTTTATTGTGGGTGGTTTCTCTCTTTCCTGAGAAGTCCTGAGAATGTATTATTGCTTATACTTTTTTTGTTGGTGTCTTTTTTATCACTTTACACTCATATGGTTTTATACTTATTGAGTCTACTAAGCGGAAGCGCGCACACACAATGCACCACTACACTACGAACATACACTACAGCAACACACCCACACACACCCCACACAACACCACACAAAATACACCACACAGCAAGACTACAACTACTGACTAAACGGCGGCCAACCATTGATTTAGAAGCATAAATGTAGGGTTAAAAAATAATTGTTTATAAAAAAAACCTCTACTTGATATTCGAACGTTCGATCTTCTGTCACGTATCTTAGTTTGATGATGCATTCTGATCTTTCTCTCTCTCTACCATGGTGCGCGCTGGTCTCCAGGTATTCTAATCGGCCTGGTTATAGACAATCGGAATCAGGCATCCCTAGAATGCGAGGGCGCCACCCCTACCGGTTGCCTAGCCCCTTCGGACATTCGCAACGGCACAGCTACGTCATTTTTACCGTTATTGCTTTATTTCGGTACCCATCATGAATACACAAAAAAGGTGCGCCATACGCCTCGGGGGAGGAGCCTCTTACTCCATCCGGGGCAGTTCCGCGGACTACTGAGAGATTATTGTCGTCAGTTAGGGGGGCTTAGTATGTGGTGTCCTGAACAAGCTCTACTGAATGCTCCACTGGGCAGGAAAGGTGATACTCAGGCAGCAGTGGCAGTAGTCTCCTGTCGGATTGCCACGTGAGTCGCTCTCCGTCGCGACGAGACTATTAAACATATTGATTCGCTTCTCAGCCATTGAACCTGCTTGGTTCTACTTAGGATCTTCTGCGACCAATGAAGTTCTAATCGCTGGGGTGGGTTCTGGCTGTGATGTCTATCTCCTGGTGGTTAACAGGGATTGCTCTGGAAAATGTAGCGGCGTGGGTAGGGGCATACGCCACTGTAAGCGACCCTTAAGATGGTGAATTGGCTTTCATACCACAAAATTATCAAACCGATAGTGCATACGCCGAGCGGCATTCGCACGACCTGTCTGCAAAGTCCCCTCTGCAGCATCACATCGAGCTGACTACTTACTCCTGAAAGTCGCGAATGTGTCGGTTGTATATCATACATAAAAAAAACGTCATCAAAGCTAGCTTACGTAACTACTATAAAAAAGCATCATCAAAACAGCACGTAACTACTGATAGTTTTTTATATAGTGACAGCCCTTGGGGTTTTGGCAACCGTTGATTTTGAGCGGCTGGCGCCCGATCACTTGGGCGGGCTATAGACGTTATACGCGCCAAGCTACAGAAACATTCATGACATACTGTGTTATTGGTACCATTTCATCAAGATAATGTTGTGACAAAAAACTGCATTGAATTAATACATGGCAGAAAACTTCGGGCGAGATATTAGCTGATTATGTGTTTCGCGTGGACTTATGAACCGCCGTAAATGGCCTGGCGCGAGCCGATTGACCTTAATATAAAACTAAATACATATCAGTGGATAGCTTGACATCTTGGTAACACTATTAAGTCCAAATGTGATGTATGATACACTAGAAGTGGAGTGTTTGAGAAAAACGGAGCGATAACAGCCGGACGGACGGACGGTACTACCTGACGGACGGACGGACGGACTGTAGACAAAAACAAATAGCTGCGCCCGAACCCTTGCGGCTCGGGGACTAAAAAGAAAGAAAGAAAAGGTGTGGTCATAGTGTTGTGTGCTGAGATTGGCATTTGCATAATCTGACTAGCATTGTTCGTACTGCTCCAATGATGTAGTTAGTCCTTAGAGAGAAATGGCGCAGTACTGAGCAGGCTAGTGTGTGGGGACGTTGCTAAAACCTCTAGCTGGTGATCAATAGGTTTGTGGGTAACTTGCTGAACCTCCTATAACATTATTTTTGCTTAACTCATGCTTTATTCCAGGCAGAAATCGCGTTCTCTAAACTATATGCTGAGTATTGCGTGGTGGCTATGCCTGATATGCAGCATGCACAAGCACGCACGCAGCATGCACGGCGCATGCCAACGCTATGCGCACGCACACATCAGAGTAACACATATTGTCATCAAGCACGAAAACACAATTGCACACGCCAATCTTTTAACACACACACGCACGGACATCAGCACTTACACACGCACACACTTACACACAGTACATAAACACCATATACATCACACCGCAGGCGCACACAGACAAACAATAGACGAAACGGGAGCACGCGCGCACGCAAACATCAAACGGACACAGGCGCGCGCACGCACGCACAAACACGCACCACGCTTTACGACGCACATCACGCACTTAAACGGAACACTACACTCAAGCACTAGCACTACACACCACACCCGACGACGACACACTGTGTCTCTATACTACACAACGACGACACACCACACTTTCAACCCGACAGCGCAGCAGAGTAGTCTCACGATTCCAGTCTGGATCGTTATGCATTGACCCACTGAGTGATGTCTGCGCCATCTTCCACTTCCAATACTACCAATACTACTGGTTTGTTTCGATTTTCTATTGATACGCTCGTCTGGATCGGAACCCATAGGCTGTTCGGAAGTCGTGTACGCGAAATGGAGTGTGATGTGTTACGCCGCTTCCGTGTAAATTGCCTATTTCATGAATAGGGGGCAATTGTTTGACCGCGCTCAATTGCGCTTTGGAAAGTTGGGTCAAATGTAGTATCACAATTATTTCATTCCTCAAATTGCGAACACAGGCATTGGTTAAGGTTGATTCAGCAGATGCACATTTTTCTAAAAAACACATTTGTATTTTCATCCACCGCATCCTATCGCCCCAGACTGTCTACTCATAATGTGCTACTCTGGGCTTATGCCCGAGCCACAAGTGCCATGCAAGTTGTATCAAACATTCTTTTTTTATGAAATTAAATCTGAAGATAAAATAATTTTAACGCGCGATCTACAGGCGTGATTTCCTCTCATTCGCTTGAACCCATTCTTGATCTCATGTGTGTTGTGTGATTGAATGGAAAACTAGTTTTCATTCATGTACGCTGCTTTAACTAAATAGGCAAGTTTTAATTTGCCTATTTGCACGACCTGGGCAAACCATTTCATGCCGGCATATTGGTCATGGGCATTTCGAGGCAGAGTTGGGCGTTAATGCATAGGACATAAATCTGGTGGGATTGGGCGTGGGGTGGGGGGTGTAAGGTTGAAGTGGGGTGGGTAGTGAGGGTTGCTACTATGTGTGGTTTGGTGTGGGTAGGCATCGGCTGACTAGCTTGAACTATACTATAGGACCATTGCCGGTCAGCCGGGGTGGGTAGTCGGACGGTAGCTTACGATGTATCCGCCGTTCATCTGATGGTGCCCCCAATTTCTTCTGTCTATGTGTCCGCTGTCTTTATGCTGTCCTCGTCTTGTCTAAAAGAAATTATGTTGCGCCGTCTCTGTATTGTGTCCTCGTCGCCCGCTGTTCCCGTTTATTAATCTATGAGTCCCCGTCTCTATGGTGTCACCGTACCTCTCTTTCTTATTTTCCCACCCCCCCCCCCCCCCTTTCCCCCGTCGCTCTGTGTTCCCCCAGTCGTCTCTCTATGTGTCGCCGTCTCTCTATATGGCCCGTCCCCCCCCGCGCTATTGTGTCCCCGTCTCCTCTATGTGTCCCCGTTGTCTCTCCCCCCCGTCTCTATATGTGTTTATGTGTCCCCGTCTCTCTATGTGCTTACGCTCCCGTCTCTTCTATGCCACATGATAAATGTCCCCGTCTCTCACACGATATGTGTCGCAAGACCTCGTCTCATGCTATGTGTCTCCCGTCTCTCTGTGTGTCCTGCCGTCTCTCTATGTTGTCGCGCTGCGTCTCTTCTTATGTGTGCTGCCGGTCCTCGGCTGTCTCGTCTATGTGTCCGGGTGCCGTTCTTCTCTGTGTGTCTCTGCCGTCTCTCTATGGTGTCCCCGTTCGCTGCCTATGTGTCCGCTCCGTCTGGCTCTATGTGTCCTCCAGTCATCTCTATGTGTCCCCTGTCTCTCAATGTCCCCCGTCTTCTCTTATAGTGTCCGTCGGCGTCTCTCTGTCGGTGTCCCCGTCTCTCTTTGTTACACGTCGCTCTATATCCCCCGTCCTCTCTATATCCCACGTCTCTCTATGTTCCCCCGTCTCTCTATGTCCCCACTATCTCTCTGTCCCCCGTCTCTGTATGTTTCCTGTCTCTGTCCGCGTTTTCCCCCCACCCCCCCCCCCCCCCCCCCTCTCTGTCTCTCTATGCCCCCCCAGTCTCCTATGTCCCCCCGGCTCTCTTGTGTCCCCATGTCCTATGTGTCCCCGTCTCGCTATTTTCCCCCCCTCGTCTCTCTATTTCCCCCGTCCTGTATGTTTCCTGTCTCTGTCCTCGTCTCTCTATGCCCCCACGGTCTTCGTTCCCCCAGTCTCTCTATGTCCCCACTTCTCTCTATATGTG
The DNA here is from genome assembly GCA_017654935.2 of Phymorhynchus buccinoides. Taxonomy (NCBI): domain Eukaryota; kingdom Metazoa; phylum Mollusca; class Gastropoda; order Neogastropoda; family Raphitomidae; genus Phymorhynchus; species Phymorhynchus buccinoides. The sequence goes on along the minus strand of CM065713.1, from coordinate 31,997,686 downwards.
TCCCGTGTCTTGTTGTCCCCGTCTCTCTATGTCCCCCGTCTCTATGTGTCCCCGTCCTCTCTATGTGTCGCCCGTCTCTCTATGTTGTCCCCATGTCTATGTGTCCCGTCTCTAATATTTGTCCCCGTCTCTCTATGTCTCTACTATGTCCCATGTCCCCCTCTCTATGTCCCTCTCTATGTCCCCCCGTCTCTCTATGGTGTCCCCGTCTCTCTATGTGTCCCCGTCTCTCAGTGTCCTCCATCTCTATGTGTCCCCCCGTCTCTCTATGTTCCCCTCTCTCTATGTGTCCCCTTCTCTCTATGCTATTGTCCCCCCGGTCTCTCTATGTGTCCGCCGTCTCTCTATGTGTTCCACCGTCTCTCTATGTCCCCGCCGTCTCTCTATGTGTCCCCCGCGTCTCTCTATGTGTCGTGTCCCCCCCTCGTCTCTCTATGTGTCCGCCGTCTCTCTATGTGTCCCCTTCTATCATAATGTTCCCCCCGATCTTGTTATTTGTGTCCGACCGGCAGCTCTATATTCCCCGTCTCTGTAGGTTCCCTGTCTCTTGTCCTCGTCTCTCTCGTCTCTCTATGGTCTCTATGTCTCTATGCTCATCCCCCTCCCTCCTCTATGCCCGGAGGGGAGAAACGAAGGGAAATAAACTGTATATATAATCAGGGTGAGGGGGGGGGGGGGGGAAAAAAGGGGAGGGGGGGCGTGAGGGGAAGAAAGAGAAAGAGGGAAAGAGGAAGAGAGGGGAGAGAAGGGGGAGTGACTCCTCGGTCATTCCTTTGTCGCATACTGGACTTTTTTTCTCAACTCGTG
>CM065713.1:31988301-31996379 GCA_017654935.2 Phymorhynchus buccinoides | reverse complement strand
ATCTTCTCTCTCTCTCCTCTCTCTCTCTCTCTCTATCTGATGGTTTGCTTATTAACTCGATTAGGGCGTAGCCTCTTATAAATAGACAGTCTCACGTCACGCACTCGTGAGAACGGAACAAAATGATATAACTGGATATGCCAGGGAGTTAACTTGTTCAGATATAAAATAAAATACAATGTTTGACTTGATACTTACTCTTAGATTTATCTAACATGAACTTCACAAATAGTTAAAAACAAATAAACCGAACGTGCTTCTAGCGTATTTTAATCTAAACTTTTTTTGGACTAAAAATTCAAATAAAAAAAATTTTTTAAAAAAAACGTTTATGCTACCTTTTTGTTTCTTGAATAATATAGGTGAGTGAGTTTTAATTTTTGGCAGAATGGGTATGCTTATGACGTTAATTAGTCATTGGATTATATTGAAAGGCAGCATTCACCTGTTCCATATTTGATTATTTTAATTAAATATAAAACCGAGGATTTTGGCCAACATTAATGAATTTTAGGTATAATTTGACTTCCCTGTCATAACTGTGTCGAAAGTGATAGCAGTGTAATCATACTTCATAGAGTATTTTCAAGGATAGTCGAATTCAAACTAGGACATTATGCCCATAACTTAGTTAGGCCATGGACAGCAGCATTGCGCCATCTACGCTCATATATGACAGGAGCTGTCTGAGCAACGAAAAAGAAGAAATTATCACATAAAACAATGGGCAGAATAGTTTTGAAATCAGTGCCTCATGTGTCGTATTTTTCATTATCTTAAAGAAGGTAGTGTCGAAACTCGTGCGCAACGCTTCTCATCGTCTCCTCTCTCTCCTTCCCTCTCTCTCTCTCTTTTCTCTCTCCTGCTCTCATCGTCTCTCTCTCTCATCTTCATCCATACCCACGTGTTCTCTATTTCTCTCTTCTCTCTCTCTCTCTTTCCTTCTCTCTCGTACCCTCTCGTCCATCTCTCTCTCTGCTCTTTCTCTCTCTCTCTCTCATCTCTCGTTGTGTGCGTGTGTAGTCTGTGGGTGTAAGTTGTTCTGCAAATACCTGAGAGTCACAATCTTCAACAAAGACTCTACTCCGAAGTCCGGAGTGTCGGCTGCGCACGTGTCGGCGGAACCCAAGCAGCCTAACACACGTACGTTACCACATCCCTGCTGGCGTCATTTGGTACATAGTGTTTCATCTCGCTTTCGGCTGTTGGGATGATCCCTGGAGTCTTTTAGCCTGAAACGGCAACACCCAACAACAAATAACTACTGTACTTTGATATTTCTTTTCATGTGGAACGATTTTCCCCTTCCCCGTTGCTGTTGTCCAGAATGCCTGTCAATCTTAAACTCCTATATGGTGTGTTGTGTGTGTGTGTGTGTGTGTGTGTGTGTCCTCTGTGTGTGTGTGTGTGTGTCACAAGTGTATGTGTTTTGTCTCTGTGTGTGTGTGTGTTGTGTGTTTGTGTGTTGTGTACAGTGGTGTGTGTGTGTGTGTGTGTTGTGTGTGTGGGTGCGTTGTGTGTGTGTGTGTGTCACCGTGTGTTGTGTGTGTGTGTGTGTGTGTGTGTGTGTGTTTGGTGTGTTGTGGATTGTCTGTATCGCGTGTTTTGCGTGCGTGCGTGTTTGCGTGCGTGTTGTTATGTGTGGTATGTTGTTGTGAATATATACTGTTATTTCATGGAGAGATAGAGCGAGAGAGAGAGAGAGAGAGAGAAGAGAAGAGTAGAGAGAGAGAGAGAGAGAGGAGAGAGATAGAGAGAGAGAGAGATAGAGAGAGAGAGAGAGAGAGAGCGCGAGAACGAACAAACGAACGAGCCGAACGATGTTTTTTTTATTGAGGAACAGCGAATCAGCACAATAACCGGCTTTTTTTCATCCTGCCCTCAGACCAAAGAAAATTAATAAAAAAATTACAATAGAAAAAAAAGACATCGCAAACTACAATAAAAAACCCTCATAGAGAGAGAGAGTGAGAGAGAGAGAGAGATAGAGAGAGAGAGAGAGAGAGAGAGATAGAGCGAGAGAGATAGAGACAGACAACAGACAACAGACAGCAGACAGACAGAGGGAAGGATAAATTGAGACCACAGTGGTTAATATGAAGATGAGGAAAAGAAGAAGACAGAACGAGAGAGAGAGAGAGATAGAGAGAGATAGAGAGAGAGAGAGAAAGAGAGAGAGAGAGAGAGAGAGAGAGAGACAGACAGACAGACAGACAGACAGAGGGGGAGAAAATTGAGACACAGTGGAATAGTGGATGAAGGTATGAGAGAGGAGGACAGAGATTGAGAGAGAGAGTGAGTGAGTGAGAGGAAGAGAGTGAGAGAGAGAAAGAGAGAGAGAGAGACAGATAGACAGGCAGACAGAAAGAGACAGGGAGAGACAGGGACAGACAGACAGACAGAGATAGATAGAGAGAGGGGGGGGGGGGGGGAGGTCAGATAGAGATAGGCGGGTGGAAAATTAGAAAGACAGACAGGCCGAAGAATGAGACAGCGCAAAAGTGACACGAGAGATATGCATGGGAAGTCAGGGGAGGAGACAGAGACAGCCACCCATGTCTACAGGAGACAGACAAAGCTAGAGACAAGACTGACTGACAGACAGACAGACAGACAGAGATTCAAGAGAATAAACACACCACTGTAATCTTTCATCTGCCTGAAATCACTAATCATCAAAATTGGCATACTGACAACCAAAAAATAAGAAGAAGCAAACCAAACCAAATGAAAAGATCATCTTTAATCATTCATTACTGATTGAATGGAAAGCCTCGTTAATTAAAGAAAGAATTAAAAATTCCAAACAAATTACAAGTAAATTTGAAGTCAGTCTTGATTGAGTAGGGGAAAAAAAGCATTAAAAAAAAAACCAAGAATCAATTTAGTAATGACTATGCTTCAAAGAACTTGTGACACATCCTACTCTGCATAAAATGGGTTAGAAATAATTCTGAAGTGTTTTTCATATGTGTGAAGTTAAGAAATGATACTCTCTCTCTCTCTCTCTCTCTCTCTCTTCTCTCTAGCCCTCTCTCTCTCTCTCTCTCTCTCCACTCTCTCTCTCTCTCTCTCTCTCTCTCTCTCTCTCTCTCTCTCTATCTCTCTCTCTCCCCTCTTCTCTTCTCTCTCTCTCTCTGTCTGTCTCTCTATATTAATGATCTTCCTCTTTATATTAAAAACCCTAGTGAGCTGTTTGCAGATGACACATCAATCCATTCAAACCATACCAATCTCAATCAATTAACCTTTAGTTTACAAGAAAGTGTAGATCAGCTACTTGACTGGACAGAACTTAATCATATGGCATTAAATGACTTTTTATAAAAAACTAAGTATATGATTTGTAACGTCACGGCAAAAGCGAAAAAAAAACAAAAAGCGAGCCAATTGTGTGTGGTACAAAAAAAATATAGTACAAGTATTATTCGCAACAAGTATTCCCCCCCAATATATATTCGCAATAAGCAAGGGTTTTTTTGAAGAAGTCAACACACATAAAGTTTTAGGGATTACTCTAGATAACAACCTTACTTGGTCCTCCCATATTAGTAGCTTAAGCAAACGAGTATCTCAAAAAGTTTTCCAGCTCTCTAAGATAAAGCATCGGTTCTTAATATTGATGCACGTAAGCATTTCTTCCACGCATGCATCCAGTCTCACATAGATTATGCATCAACTCTCTTTGATTCAAGTAGTGCTAACACCCTAAAGCCGTTGATAAGTGTTCATAAACGAGCTCTAAAAACATGTCTTTGAAATCGTCTTCATTAAAATTTCAAGATTACGTCTCACTAAATATTCTTCCTTTCACAGATAAGCTTCGGTATAATAAAGCAGTCATGATGTACAGAATTATAAACGGTTTAGCACCTGCAACCTTAATCAAAAGATTTCCGCTCAACCAGTCTAGATATACAAACAGTATTATTGTCCCCAAGCCCAGAACTGATCTTTTTAAAACCAGTTTAACGTACTCGGGTGGGACTCTATGGAACTCTTTTTGCCATCTAATTTAAAACAAATAGCAGGCATGAATTGTTTCAAAAAGGCATATAAAAATATTCTATTTCAAAATCTTTAAAGACCCCGCACGTCACGTGTCACATTCCCTCTTATACTAGGAAGATTTCTTTAAGATTCCTTACCAGCTATAAGAGGGAAACACGTGCCAAACCGTGATTTTGACACGTGACGTGCGGGGTCTTAGGAGGGTAATGCGGGGTTAAAGAACAAAATTAATGTAATTTTGTTTTGTGTTTTTTCTTCCTCTCCTATGTTTTACTATTATTACTCATGTGCTATGTGTGTTGTGACATGCTTCAGCATACCCTCCCTTCCCCCTTATTCCCCCTCCTTACACCCCCTCCCCCCCTCACCTGTAATTACCCCAAGCGTTTCTTTCTTTTTTTGTGTAACCCATTTGCCTTTTCACTTTTGCATGCGTTAGTTAACTTAGTTAACTTTGTTATTGAATGTTCTATTTGCCCCAGGGCTGGGTGGAAAAAGCATTGTATTGCTTATCTCATGTTTCCCTGGTTAAATAAAATTTCGTTTTCGTTTTTCGTTGTCGTTCTCTCATTTCCTCTCTCTCTCTCTCTCTCTCTCTCTCCATCTCTCATCTCTCGCTCTCTCTCTCTCTCTCTCTGTGTCTTTCTCTCTCTTTTCTTTCTCTCTCTCTCTCTCTCTCTCCTCTCTCTCTCTCTCCTGTGTCTTTCTCTCTCTTCTTCTCTCTCTTCTCTCTCTCTCTCTTTCTGTCTTTTTCTCTCTCTCTCTCTCAGTCTCTCTCTCAGTCTCTCTCTCCTCTCTCTCTCTCTTCTCTCTTTCTCTCTCTCTCTCTCTTCTCTCTCTCTCTCTCTCTCTCTCTCTCTCATCACCTCAAAAACACTAAGGGATAGAAAGCAGAAATGAATGGTCATTGATTTATTCCCTTATCCCAACCCAGTTGGCACATTTACCAATCGTGCGTTTTGTGCATGCGCGGGGGGCGCGCTCACACATGCACACACACACACACCACACACACACACAGCACACACACACACACACACACACACACACACACACACACACACACACACACACACACACACACACACAACATACACGACGCGCCCCCCCCCCCCTCTCCATCATCAGAGTATGGACACAGTTTAAGACTAGGCGTTTCAGGCGCAGCACTAACTCTCTCTCTCTCGTCTCTCTCTCTCTCTCTCTCTCTCTTCTCTCTCTCTCTCTCTCTCTCTCTCTCTCTCTCTCTCTCTCTCTCTCTCTCAAAAACACTGATGTAAGCTCTCTCTCTCTGAAATCTCTAAAAGAGAAAATCATCTCTCTCTCTATGTCTCCCTTTGATTCTCTCTCAACTATCAGTGGCACTCTCTCTCATCTGTGCCGGTCGGGTTTCCCCCCCGTAGGACCGCTACGATAGCCCGGAGTGGTCTTGCCTAGATACTGCGAAAAGTTAACACTTTTTTGTTTCTGTTTGTTTTTTAATTGAACTTAAATCTGCTTCACTAAACAAGAAGAATATGAATAACTTCAAGAACTAGGACAAGGAAGAGATGAAATAAGATCTGCAGTCTCCTGAAGCATTTTTGTTTTATTTTTGTTTGGTTTCTCCTCTCCGTTTCTTTCTTTATTCTCCTTTGGTCACACCCCTAAGTGCGTGTACGTTTACTTCTGTAAATAGAAGAAGAAGAAGAAGAAGAAGAAGAAGAAGAAGAAGAAGAAGAAGAAGAAGAAGAAGAAGAAAAAGAAGAAGAAGAAGAAGAAGAAGAAGTAAGAAGAAGAAGAAGAAGAAGAAGAAGAAGAAGAAGAAGAAGAAGAAGAAGAAGAAAGAAGAAGAAGAAGAAGAAGAAGAAGAAGAAGAAGAAGAAGAAGAAGAAGAAGAAGAAGAAGAAAAAGAAGAAGAAGAAGAAGAAGAAGAAGAAGAAGAAGAAGAAGAAGAAGAAGAAGAAGAAAAAAGAAGAAGAAGAAGAAGAAGAAGAAGAAGAAGAAGAAGAAGAAGAAGAAGAAGAAGAAGAAGAAGAAGAAGAAGAAGAAGAAGAAGAAAAGAAGAAGAAGAAGAAGAAGAAGAAGAAGAAGAAGAAGAAAAAGAAGAAGAAGAAGAAGAAGAAGAAGAAGAAGAAGAAGAAGAAGAAGAAGAAGAAGAAGAAGAAGAAGAAGAAGAAGAAGAACAATCTCCTTTTCTCTCTCCGCAAATCTCCGTCTCTGTCATCCTTCAAAACTGGCTTGAAGACTCATCTCTTAGAAAAAAAAGTACCTCTGTTAATTTCTGTCTGTTTATCCACCCTCAATAGGGCATTTGCCGCGTGCCGGCGACCTTGAATTTTACTCAGTTGAATTTAGAGAGTTGAATTAGAAAGGTTAGCGTAACTCGGGCAGAACGAGCGCGGGCAAAATAGTAGTGTAGTATAAAGAACGAGCACTCGTGGCAAATGCCCTATTCACCCAGTAGAAAATATGGGCCAAGAACGTTTTTTAAAAACTTTTTAAAATGATGTATGCTAAATTAATAACATCGCTTGACATCAGCTTACAATACTTTTAGTGACGTTTTCATAGCGAATGTTAAGTGGCAAAGTAAAAAGAAACGATATCATGTCTTAACGTGAATATAGCCCAGGGACGGTATTCATGTCGAGATAGCATGAGACTTAGCATGATGCTAACTTAAAAGCTCTTCCAAAAGTCCTATAAATCCTATAGGACATTGGAAGAGCTTCTAAGTTAGCATCATGCTAAGTCTCATGCTATCTCGACATGAATACCGTCCCAGGCTGATAACAATGACTGAACAGACAAAGTGAATCCAAAGTTTCACAGACATTTCAGTTGATTTAATATGAAAACTGTCCGTGAACATTCAGATCTGCACAACCGGAAACAGATAAGAACAAATTATCAGTGGGGTTTTTTTTAGCACCCTTTTTACTTCTTTGAAGTCTGGGTAAAGGTCAAGATGTGCCACCCCCCTACCTATCTCGGTTAATTGTATTTTTCCGTTATTGCCTTTCTTACCATACATAAAGCTGTATTTTAGGAACATTTTTAGCTAATAAGCTTTTTGGAATACTAACCCTAACCCTAACCCTAGCCCTAACCCTAACCCTACCCCCCACCGCATAAGACGGAAAAACGCAACGAACCACAACTGTGACAAATCGCGGTGTACTGCAGTACATAGTGGGGGGTAGGGTTAGGTTTAGGGGTAGGGTATGGGTTAGGGTTAGTATTCCAAAAAGGTAATTAGCTAAAAATGTTCCTAAAATATAGCTTTATGTATGGTAAGAAAGGCAAAAACGCAAAAATACAATTAACCGAGAAATGCATGGGGGGTGGCACATCTTTACCTTTGTCTGTAACATAATTTTCTTTCGGATGAGACGATAAACCGAGGTCCCGTGTGCCCATGCACTTAGCACACGTTAATCCCAGTTGCAACAAAAAATAATGTCGTTTGGTCAAAATGTACCCCACTCCCTTTCCCTCCTCATCAGTCACACAAACATCGCATGCAAAAAGTAATAAAATTGGGTGGCGCGCCTCTGGCTACGACGCGCTCTCCAGGTGGGAGCAACCCGAATTTCACAGAGACGCCTCTGTGACTATAAAGTACCTAATACCTAATAATACCATACCTAATAAAGGCTATTTTATTAGATTGTATTAATTTGCTGTACTTTGTTGCGAAGTCACCATGTTACAAGACATTTCAGAGCAAGACAAGCGGTTAGTGTTCACTATTCAAGTTTAAAGACAGTGTCAAAACATCGCTCGCTTAAACTTTCCTTTAATGAATGAATGAAAAATGGTGTTTAACGTCCTCTCGGTCTGGAACAGACACATATGGGACATCTGTATAGATACAAAGATGGTGGGAACGATACTGGAGGCAATGCCCGGAGGCAGTGCAACTCCAGTAAAGTCCTGATTTTTTAGCAATACAGATAGGTGTAGCGGTAACCACGCCTCGGTTAAACCTCATCGGCATGGTACCGCCACATATATAAGCTTTTAGACAATTTTAGTTGTTTCGATACTTTCCTTTAATTAAAAAAAAATGTAGCAGTTAATTG
>CM065713.1:31980801-31983301 GCA_017654935.2 Phymorhynchus buccinoides | reverse complement strand
TCTACACCGATTAGTTCCCCACAACAAACCACTACAAAAGCAAAGTCAGAGGCAACATTGTGGTCTAAGGGAAGCGAGATTAGAAGTGACCAAGGTATAGTGTGCACACAGATTTACTTCCCTTGAAGCAAATGCATCAAATTGACAGCTATCTATTAATTCCAGACATATATGTCTGGAACGACTCGAATAAGTTAACTGAAGCCAAACATTTCCATGTTTCATCAAAATAGTCCCGCCATGTCTGAGTCAAACGAAGACCAACCATTGGACTGGACCCCGGTGTTACAAGCCTACTGGGCGATGGGATTCATGTCGCAAATCGGCGACCCAATTCTGATCCTGCTGGGAACCTTTGGCAATGTCATGACTGTTCTCATCATGTTGCGCCTCCCTGCTTCCACCTCAGCAATCGTGTTCCAACTCTTGGCCATCTCTGATCAAATGGTCCTCACGGTTTCTCCCCTACAGACATGGCTTTTCACACAATTCAACATTCCGTACATAACCACCCAGAGTTCTTTGACGTGCAAAGGGTACTTCATGGTAAGTAACATCGTGGGGATTTTATCGCCTTGGCTTCTAGTTATTTTAACAATACAGAGAGCTTTCTCTGTATTGTGGCCTCACAGAATGAACGCTGTGTGGACCAAAACCACTTCACGAGTCGTCGCAGGGGTCTTGGTGATATTCACTATCATTATCAACACCCACATTCTATATGGGTGGGACCGGGATTCCGTTCAATGTCACAACTTCCACGACTGTTGTTATTTAGTCGTCTCCGACACTTATGCATGGTTCTGGGAAAACGTTTGGAGTTGGGTGTACCAGTCCTTATTCTCCTACCTCCCTTTCAGCTTGTTAGTCATCAGCAATGCAGTTCTGCTGTACGCTTTGTTAGGATCTGTCAAAACTGGCGCTGTGCGAATTCCGGTACAACGAGTGGCTCAGGATTCTCGGCAAAGGAAACTATCGTCGTTGACAGTCACCTTAGTCATTATGAGCATTGCCTTCATTGTGTTAACTCTACCAGTCACTGTTAGCGTTTTTCTGGGCAGGATTGCTGATAAGAGAGACCCTCCTCAATTGGCGAAGCTTTACATTGTGAGAAACGTGTCCATTTTTCTGTCGCATTGCAACAGCGGCGTCAATTTTTATCTGTACATTTTGACAGGGAGCAAGTTGAGGACTGAATTCTGGAAGATGGTGCTTCAGGCGGTCAACGTGTGTCGCAGCTTGATGGCTATCTGTCAAAGGTCAAGGGTTAAGGCTTAAAGGTGAAAGAAAAAAATCGTGAAGGTCAAAGGGTCAATGATCATCATCATAGTCAGTAGTGACGTCACTTAGGGTCATAGAAAACGTCACGAATGACAGTGAGTAGGAAGCCAATAACTGACAGTGTTTTAGCGAACAAAAGTTAAGGCCCAGAAAGACAATCATCTCCGAAAACTCACGAACTCAATAAAACGCACCCAGCTCATAACAAAGCTGAATCTATTCTTTTAACATTAAGTTCATGCAAACAAATCGTTAATCAAAACAAGTTCAGTCAACAAAATGCCCCTTTCAACAACTTCCCCCTCCTCTTGAAAAGTCACACATTCAGAATCAATGCACTTTGGAACAGTCAGTAATGTGGGTTTTTTGTGTGGGTTTTCTGTCTGTCCCAAGGATATATCCCAAACCGCTTAACCGAATCGCTTCAACTTTTGTGTGGTGATGTGTCACCATGAGAGGAAGGCATCCGCGCAAAAAATAAGTGTAGTAATGTGTACTGACTGTTCCAAAGTGCGTTGATTCTGAGTGTGACATTTCAAGAGGAGGGGGAAGTTGTTGAAAGGGGCATTTTGCTGACTGAACTCGTTCTGATTAATGATTTTTTGGAATGAACTTAATGTTAAAAGAACAAATTCAGTTTTGTTATGAGCTGGGTGCGTTTTATTGAGTTCGTGAGTTTTCGGAGATGATTGTCTTTCTGGGCTTTAACTTTTGGTCGCTAGTTTGTAGTATGATTTCATTGCACTGACGTCGTGAGGAGGCAGCTTTTTTGTAGAAGAAACACACTTATTTCTGTTTGTTCTGTGTCCACCCCTTACTACAAAGAAGTCTTCAAATTGAGAGTTTCAGCTTCTTCCTCTTCTTCGTCGATCACTCGATGGTGACACTGATGATCATTGCAAAGGTCCGCCAAACAGCCTTACATTTAATACTTTTAGCTGAGATTTCATGTCCAAGGCCACATGTATGTATCGTTTAGACTCTTGCGCTTAAATGCATGCAACATACATGCTACACAATTGTGGTTAAAATAACATTTCCCCTCCCTTCAGAATAGAATGAGCTATAGCGTTCAGTCTTTGTTGTCTTATTTGTAACTAGCATTCCTGCTCGCTACACTTCGCACCCGCGTACACACACACACTCTCTCTCTCTCACTCACTCACATACTCTCTCTCTCTATCGCCTCTCACCCTCTTTTCATTTATGATGCAAGGGA
>CM065713.1:31953301-31958301 GCA_017654935.2 Phymorhynchus buccinoides | reverse complement strand
TCCATATTCAGGTATTAGGTTCTGTTGAATTGTTAACTTCACTTGACAGTATTAAACGTGTGGGCATGAGATGTGACATGGGTGGATCATTTCTCACTCCCAAATCGTTTGTTTTGGTTTTTAGCTTTTAATTACTTGTATCTAATCTTGTTTGCGTTCGTTTTCGTGTTCGTTTTTTCTTTTTCTTTTCTATTTAATGAACGTCCCCTTCGTCACAATAACAAACCTTACCATCATCCATCTTTAGTGTTCGTTTTTCTTTTCTAATTACTATCCCCTTCGTCACAATAACAAGCCTTACCATCATCCATCTTTCGTTTTCGTTTTTCTTTTCTAATTACTATCCCCTTCGTCACAATAACAAACCTTGCCATCATCCATCTTTCGTTTTCGTTCTTTTCTAATGAATACCCCCTTCATCACAATGACAAACCTTACCATCATCCATCTTTGTTTGTTTTCCAAAAAGATTGATTTAATCCCCTTGTTTTTCCTTTATTAGTATTTATTCTTTTTTTAATAATTTTTTTGTTTAGAGAACGCAGTACATACGGGCATGGGATGTGGATTGGGCGAGCCGCGTCTCATTCCTTAAAAGTGCTGTCGTTTTTCGTCTTTTCTTTCATCGTTATTTCTCTTTTTCGTCAACATTATTTTGTTTTAGATTTGCCATCACAAACTAACGCTGTACACATGGGCATGAGATGTGAATTGGGCGAGTCACGTCTCACCCCCGTGGTACTTTTCCCTTTAAAGACCCTGCACGGCACGTGTCAAAATCACGGTTTTCACGTGTTTTCCCTCATACAGTTAGTAAGGAATCTTAAGAAATCTTCCTAGCACGAGAGGGAATGTGACACGACCTGGGTCTTTAAAAGCCGAAAGTTCTCTGCTCATTAACAAAGCTTGTTGCGTTGTGGTTTCTTTTACTATATTATTTTCCCTCCTTTAGAGATTTTGTTTCTATTGCCAGTGTTGGCCTTAATTCAAGCATGTTATCCGTATTCAGTTATTGTTTATTAATTGTCAAACTCCCTCCACTGTTACCTGTATAAAACTGTGGGCATGAGATATGAAATGGGTGGTTCATTTCTCACTCCCAAATCGTTTATTTTATTAATTGGCTTTTAATTACTTGTAGCATCGTTTGTTTGTTTGTTGTTTAAAAAATCTTTTTAATGTCCCTTTATAACACCATCAAACCTTACCATCCTTAATGTAAGGTTTCTTTTTCTTTTTCGAAAAGACTGATTTACTAATGTTATCTAACATCTTATCTACTAGACTTAAGTGTCTATGATCTCGATTCATCACACTACTAAACCTTACCATCCTTAATGTAAGTTTGTTTTGTTTTTCGAAAAGACTGATTTACTAATGTTATCTAACATCTTCTCTACTATGATCTATGATCTCGATTCATCACACTACTAAACCTTACCATCCTTAATGTAAGTTTTTTGTTTTGTTTTTCGAAAAGACTGATTTACTAATGTTATCTAACATCTTCTCTACTATGATCTATGATCTCGATCATTCACAGATTGGATTGTAGAGGGGTCATTCACAGATTGGATTGTAGAGAGGTCATTCACAGATTGGATTGTAGAGGGGTCATTCACAGATTGGATTGTAGAGGGGTCATTCACAGATTGGATTGTAGAGGGGTCATTCACAGATTGGATTGTAGAGGGGTCATTCACAGATTGGATTGTAGAGGGGTCATTCACAGATTGGATTGTAGAGGGGTCATTCACAGATTGGATTGTAGAGGGGTCATTCACAGATTGGATTGTAGAGGGGTCATTCACAGATTGGATTGTAGAGAGGTCATTCACAGATTGGATTGTAGAGAGGTCATTCACAGATTGGATTGTAGAGGGGTCATTCACAGATTGGATTGTAGAGGGGTCATTCACAGATTGGATTGTAGAGGGGTCATTCACAGATTGGATTGTAGAGGGGTCATTCACAGATTGGATTGTAGAGGGGTCATTCACAGATTGGATTGTAGAGGGGTCATTCACAGATTGGATTGTAGAGGGGTCATTCACAGATTGGATTGTAGAGGGGTCATTCACAGATTGGATTGTAGAGGGGTCATTCACAGATTGGATTGTAGAGGGGTCATTCACAGATTGGATTGTAGAGGGGTCATATTGGTGTAGTCTCTTGTGAATCCAACATCACTTGCTGTGTGCCTGTGTGCTTGTTGTATGTTCCAGTGACGTTGCAGTCTGTTTCAGGGTGCTATTTTAACATCTCCTACTGTCCAGTTTTCCCTGTAACTCATTCTACTGATAAAAATATATGCAAAATATATTTCATTTTTACATTGCTACCCTGTTTGCCATAATAATAACGTTTGGACTATCAAACAATGACTGAAATCAGGAATATAAAAAGGGGGTTGACCAGGGTGGTGAAGATCCTCTGTGGAAGCGCCTGCCACTCAGCATCTGGTAGAGGTGCTGGGCATACCTGGGTTTGCTTTTTATATTTCAGCAGTCTTTTTTTTAATACAAGTTATCAGTTTTCGTAAGTTCAATATGTCAATGGACTATCTAAAGATAGTCCGTTTTGACCTGGGCGCCTCCAGACCCTCAGTCGGCCGTCCAAGCCATCGTATGGTCTGAATGTGGAGTCTTTCGGAGGAGACGATAAACCGAGGCTGTTCTTGTCTGCAGGGCTTGTCGTTCAATGAGACGATCTTCACGTGGAGTTGTCTTCTTCGGTCGACCACTTCAGCACACGTTAAACCCAGTGGCAACGACAAAGTTGTCATCGTGGTCAACTGGTGGTATGTCTTCTTACCCCCCCCCCCCTTTCCTTCCTCATCAGTAACACAACATCGCCCACACAAAATCGCATGCAACAAAAACAAAATTGGTGTGGCGCGCCTCTAGCTGCGACGCGGCTCTCCAGTTGGGAGCAACCCGAATTTCACAGCGACCTCTCTGTGATTGTAAAGTACCAAATACCCAATAAGTGTTAATATACCAGACTCCTATGGAGGGGTATATGTCAGTACGTCCTCCATTCACTACGGTCATTGTTAGTGTGTGTTCATGCACCTTGACAGTCGTCTGCTTCCCCCGAACTGTGTCGGAAATTGCCGAATCTACCTCGGAAAACACGGAGAATGCCGAACCTGTGCTTCTTAACTTCCGCCCTGTACTTTCCGGCTGTGTGATGTTGGCCAACTTTAAAAAAAAATAATGTAAGTGTGTGCGTGCGTGTGTGTGTGTGTGTGTGTGTGTGTGTGTGTGTGCGTGTGCGTGCGCGTGCGCGTGTGTGTGCGTGCTTTGCTGTGTGTGTGTGACTCTCTATGTGTGTCGCTCTCTCTCTTTATCTCGTTTATTATTTGTTCATCTTCACGTGTTTGTGTGAGTGTAGCGTTTTGATGCTTTGTTTTAGTTCAGTTATCATCAAAATGTGTAAGATTACTAGTATGTGTTTACTAAACTTTTTTTTACTGTTTTTTGAAATACCTGGATCCGATAAATAGAGTGGCTCAACGTTTTTAGTACTGTGTGGACTTATGTGCTGTAGGGTGCAATGATGGAGGTGTCATGTTATGAATTGTACTGTATATTTTGTTTACAGGTTGTTGAACGTTGGTAAGATACATTGATGAGTGTTTTGTAATCAAGTGGTCGAACTTTACGCGGTGACAGTCCTCAGATGACCATAGCTGTTGACGTTGACGGGACCATAATGGAATTTTTTTGTTGTGGTTACTGTTTCCATTTTTTTGTATATGAAGACGAACGTGTTTGAACTCTTTACATTCTACTGTTCTTGCCCATTCTTTGTGTAGAAAGCGTTATTTCCATCCATTTTAACATACAGCTCATCTTGTAATATCGTTTTATAGAGTTAATAAACGTAAAATGATCCATCGTTGAGACGATGATGTGTCGACAATTTAGCCGACGACATTTATATTTTACTTGTGATAGAAAAATAAACCATTCCAGATTTCTTTGAATTTGTTAATCGTTTTTAAAAAAAACGTTTTTAATGTGTTGCTTTGTGTTGGGTTTTTAGAAAATTGATTAGCATGTTTTTGTAATGGTCAAAATGCAAGTTATTTTGCGCTCTTTTCCCATGGCAATACTCTGACGCGCTAGTAATAATATGACTTTCATATCACTGTGTTGCCATGGGGGGGGGGGGGGGGGGGGGGGGGGTGGAGTGAAAAATAGCATCGTGTATTGAGACCACAATGAAACATTGCAGTAAAGTGATAATAAAGCATCGGTGTGTTGTGTCCTTTGTATAAATGCCATAGCAATCGATTCACTAAGACAATTAACCGTCCAACCACTCACCCAATCACTCGAGAGTAATTTTATTGTGACCCAGCACCAGGAAAGGGGCATTAAGTCGCTGGGCTAGTTTCTCACAACAGGCTTGCAAAGCCAAAACTATCATTTTGGGTCAATTTTGAGTTATGGGCATTTTCGTGTTCTCTAACATCTTATCTTTCATATTTGTAAAAGATAATCTTTAATATTGCCTCTAAATGGTCTTATAAGTGCTTTAAAACGAGTAGGTCAATGCGTTTTCTTCAGCAAGGCTAGACTTTAGACTGTTTTCTCAAAATGGCCAACTCTCACCCTACTAACTGTAAGTGCTCGTAACTCCGGAACGGAAAAAGATACAAGAATTGTTCTTGTATCAATAGAAAGAGAATTGACTGAAGTTTTCAAATGTTTAATGTTCTCACAATGGTTAGTTTGACACTTAATGTCCCTTTCGTGGTGCTGGTTCACAGTTTACAAAACTCCTCCACGTCACAAATTCACGACACAATACACAATTAATGGATGTAGTGGACGACACTGGTAGGATTGCATCAAGATTCATGTAGACCGCAATATGTCATGAGAATAATGCCTCACAGAATGCCACAGTTGGATAGTCGTAGGACTACAGTTGCAGACAAAACGCACGCGCGCGCACGCGCGCACGCACGCGCACGCACACGCACGCAC
>CM065713.1:31945801-31950801 GCA_017654935.2 Phymorhynchus buccinoides | reverse complement strand
TACCCCTTTTCCAAATTCCACCCACCACCCCCACACACACCATACAACACAGCGCGCGCAGCACGCAAGCACGCACCTGCACCGCAGCGACGCGCCACGCACACGTCACACACGCGCACGATACACGCGCACGACACAACGCGGCACGCGAAGAACACGCACACGAACCACGCATACACGCACCGCGCACGACCACACCACACCCACACACCACACACACCGTGTACGCATTGCTAGTCCCTCTTTTGCAGTTTTTTTTTTTTTTTTTTTTTTTTTTCCCCCGGCCTTCTTTTTTTTTTTTTTTTTTTTTTTTGTCCCCAATTCCCCCCCCAAACATTTACCCAAACATATGAACATGAGTCGTTCGTCGTCACATACTTGACAAAGAAAAAAAACACTATAGAGGAAAGGTCCGAAGTGACGGTTTCAGACAGACAGACAAACAGACACAACACCATACAATATGCACGCACAGGCCGCCGCAGGCAGCGGCAACGCACACACGCGCACACCAAACGGCAGACTCTCTATCTCTCTATCTCGCTATCTCGGGGACAACACACACACACACACACACACACACACCACACACACACAACAAACACACACACACACACACACCACACACAATACACCCACACAACCCACACACACACACACACACACACACGAATACCGATCTACATACAACTTAAAATCGACCACAACACTGGTATAAGAATAGCAGAATTATATCTATTTATTGTTGGTTCTACATGGGAAAAATTGATCGGCCTATGCTATATTCCCATTTGTGCCCGGTCCTAAAAGAAGCAACAGAAAAATTTGTGAAGAAAGAAAAGAACATAGCGATCCCCCCTTTTTCACGGTCAACAGATTATGCGTTCTTGACCGGGCATCAATGGGAATTTATCAATGTGGAATATATCGACGAAATTGTCGGGGGTTTTGGGGGGTTAAATCCCTGAAGTGGTGCGGCTAAAACCAGGTGTAGTATTTTCAAAGCGGTTTGGTTGTTTTCTGGACATGCACATTTATAAAAAAAAAATTGTACTAAAAAAGGAAAGAAGCATCAACGAAGCAAGCAGTTTGCAAAGATTCCAAGTCCAAGGTAGGTGAGCTGTTTGTGTGGCCTCACGTGCTGTTCGAGTGGGGTTTCTTGTGGGTGTGAACGTCGTAACGTCCAGCATCTAGTATCGTCCCGTAAGTCGGACAGACGACTCCAACGAAACGAAACGAAACGAATGTTTATTAATACAGGGCAATGAGACCCCAAAAATCTCAGGGTGTGGTTTTTTCAGTCTCAGCCCCTGAGACAACTTTGATGTCTAGACGACTCAGAGAGAGGGGGTGAGAGAGATGAGAGAGATTTGGGAGAGAGGGATGGAGAGAGAGAGGGGGGAGAGAGAGAGAGAGAGATGAGAGAAGATGAGAGAAGAGAGAGAGGAGAGAGAGAGAGAGTGAGAGAGAGAGAGACGGAGAGACTGAGAAGGAGAGACGGAGAGAGGAGAGAGAGGAAGAGAGGAGAGACGGGGGAGGAAACTTGATGGACGAGAGAGGACAGACCGAGAGAGATAGAAGAGAGGATGAGAGAAGACGAGAGAGGGAGAAGGAGAGAGACTCCGTGAGAGAGGACGATGGAGAGAGAGAGAGAAGAGAACCTCAGAACTGGGAACTATTTTTAATGTACATCGGTGCCATGGGCCACACTACATTGTTATGGGAGGATGGGGGAGATAGAGGGGGAGGGAGGGTTAGTATATTAATACTATAATAATTATATTAAACGTCATTCAAATATCCACAGAAATTAAAATAATCAAAAGGAATACAGTACACAAAATCAAATAATCACCATTTAACTTGAGAGAGAGAGATGAGAGAGAAGAGAAGAGATTGAGACTGATGAGGGGAGATGAGAGAGATGAGAGAGATGAGGGGAGCGAGAGAGGAGAGAGGAGAGAGAGAGAGAGAGGAGAGAGAGAGAGACCAGAGAGAGAGAGAGAGACACGGAGGACGGAGAGAGACCGAGAGAGAGAGAGAGAGTTTGAAATGACCGAGAGATGAGGAGACGAGAGCACGAGAGACGAGGAGAGAGAGAGAGGAGAGAGCAGAGAGAGACGCCGCGGAGGATGAGAGAGAGAGAGAGAGACTTTGAAATTGAAAAATGTTTTAATTGCCAAGACTTTACCAATCCCTATGGTATGATGGGACACGAGATGAGAGAGACACTTGAGGGAGGAGAGAGAGGAAGAGAGAGAGAGGAGAGAGAGAGAGAGAGTGAGAGAGAGAGGGAGAGAGAGAGAGACAGAGAGAGAGAGACAGAGAGAGAGAGGAGAGAGAGAGAGACAGAGCTAAGAGAGAGACAGAGAGAGGAGAGAGACGAGAGAGAGGAGATGTGAGGAGGAGAGGGAGAGAGAGAGAGAGAGGAGAGACGCGAGAGATGAGAGCGGGAGGAGAGAGAGAGAGAGACAGAGAGAGAGGACAGTTTGCAGACAGAGAGAGAGAAAACAAAACAGAAACCAAAGAGAGAGACTCAGAAGGACGAGGAGAGAGAGAGAGAGAGAGAGAGAGAGAGAGAGAGAGGAGAGAGAAGACGAGATGATATGAGAGAGACAGAGGAGGACAGAGAGACAGAGAGAGACAAGGAGACAGAGAGAGACAGAGAGGAGAGAGGTTTTTGAAACTAGAAATGTTTTAATTGCCATGACTTTACAATCTTTATGGTATGAGGACACCGTGATTGAGAGAGAGAGAGATTTGGACGAGACATTTAGAAGAGAGAGAGAGACTGACGGACCGAATTGGAGAGACAGAGAGAGAGAATAGAGAGAGAGAGAGAGATTAGGAGAGAGAGAGAGAGAGAGAGAGATCGAGAGAGGAGAGAGACGAGAGAGAGCGATGAGGAGATGGAGAGAGAGAGAGTTGAGAGAGACCTGAGAGAGAGAGAAGTGAGAGAGAGAGAGAGAGAGAGATGACGCTGGTAGACGGACGAGCCAGAGAGAGAGAGAGAGACTACGAGAGAGACTGACAGACAGAGAGACTGTACAGACAGAAAGAGCAATCCCTTCCCACCCCCCAAAAGTTATAATTTAACGGAAATTACAAAGCACGTCCCGGAAAAAGCCCGAAGTTAATCTTTTATGGTAGTAGTGCTTCAAACGACGCCATTTTCTCTAACCTCCAAAAAAACACCGCTAGTGGTTAGAAAGTCTTTTAGAAAGTTGAGGAAGAGAGTTCCAAGCATAGTGTGGCTAAGAGCAAACCTATGTACGAGATGCTATCAGAATGTATCGTATACTTGAAAACTTCATTCAGTTAGTATGTAGCTCGCTTTTTAGAACGTAAAATAAAATAGTGTGTGTGTGTGCTGGATGTGTGTGTGTAGACTATGTCGTGTGATGCGCGAGTCTTGAGTGCGTGTGTTGATGAGATGAGGAGTTGTTCAACTGTGTGTGTGTCGTGTGTTGGTGGAGGGTGCGAGTGTGAGAGTGAGTGAGAGTGTGGTACGGTGTGTGTGTGGTGTGGTATGGAGTGTGCATGTGTGTGGGTGAGTGATGAGAGTGTGGTGAGAGAGTGTGTGTGTGAGTGTGTGTGACTTGAGTGAGTGTGTGCGTGCGCCGGAGTGAAAGGAGTGACCGCGGGATGAGGAGAGAGAGGATTGAGAAGAGGGGCGGTGGTCGAGGGCTGGTGCCGGATGACAGGGGAGGAGTAGCGAGGCACGAGGAGTTGATGGCGGGGCGAGGGAGGCGGATGGGGAGGGGGAGGAGAGGGGTTGGAGGAGGGTGCGGGGGCGAGTCTGGCGGAGTGGCGGAGGGGGACCGAGAGTGGAGGGGGGCGGATCGACGGAGTGGAGAGAGCTCTGATGAGTATCACCTGCAGCAGGGGCGGCCGTTGTTTAGGCTGGACGAGGAGAGAGAACGAGAGAGCAGAGGGGCGAGACGAGAGAGAGAGAGACTGACAGAGAAAGAGCAATCCTCTTCCCACCCCAAAATAGTTATATAATTATTTTCAATTGGAAAATTACAAAGCACGTTCCGGAAAAAACCCTGTGAAGTTACAATCTTTTATGGTAGTAGTGATTCAACGACGCCATTTATCCTCTAACCTCCAAAAAAAAAAAAAAACCCTCGCTCGTAGTTTAAGAAACCTGCTTACGTACCACCCCCACCCACCCTCCCCACCCCCCCCATCCCCCCCCCTCTCTCTCCTCTCCCTCTCCCTCCTCTCCCCCCCCCCTCCCGCCCCCTCTCTCTCTTCGCCTCTCGCTCTTCTCTCTCTCTCTCTCTCTCTCTTCTCTCTTCTCTCTCTCTCTCTCTCTATCTCTCTATCTCTCAACTGTGCATGTATCTTGCGTCGTGTGCCGGCGGCCATGTGCAGGTGGTCAGTGTATGGTTGAAACATGTATTGCCCTCACAAAGTATTAACAATATAACATGTGCGTATGTAATTCTATAAATTTAGTATTTCAACATGTTTTTAATAACAATACCTGCTCTTTGCTATTTATGGTTTAATTATGTATGTGTTTTGTATTTTGTTCGCATATGTACAAAGGTGCTACCTTTATGTTCAAATCCGGTATGTGTAATAATCATGCCTTGCCATGTTTGTTCTATGGTTCGGATATGTACCAAAGGTGCTACCTTATGTTCAAATCTGTATGTGTAAATATCATGCCTTGCCATGTTGTATTCTATGTTCTATATGTACAAAGGTGCTACCTATGTTCAAATCTGATGTGTAATATCATGCCTTTCATGTTTGATTCTATGTCTCATATGATACCAAGGACAGATTGGAAGAATAGGCGTTGTCCAAATCTATCCTTGAAAAATAAAGTTAAAGTTTTCAAAAGTTCTCTCTCTCTCTCTCTCTCTCTCTCCTCTCTCTCTCTCTCTCTCTCTCTCTCTCTCCTCTCTCTCTCTCTCTCTCTCTCTCTCTCTCTCCATTCTTCTTTTATTCTGCTTCTCTGTCTCTATCTCCTCTCTCTCGTCTCT
>CM065713.1:31935801-31938301 GCA_017654935.2 Phymorhynchus buccinoides | reverse complement strand
TATCACCCCCCCACCCCACGCACTGGCGTCCACACCCACCTCCAGCAGCCTCCTGTCCACCACCATCCCCACTCCACCCTCACACAAGCAGTCATCTCTCCCAGTCAGCTTCTTTTTCTTTCCGGTTATTTTTCTAATAATTTTTTTTTTTTATCCGTCTCCCAGTTTCATCTCCCCCCCTTTCATCTCCTCGTTCTGAGAGAGAGAGAGAGAATGAGGAAGAGAGACAGAGAGATAGAGAGAGGAGATGAGAGAGATTTGCGAGAGGAGAGAGCTAGCGGAGGAGCGAGATGGAGAGGAGGAGCGAGACGAGGCGAGAAGAGAGACGAGAGAGAATGAGAGATGAGAGAGGGAGAACTCGGGAGGGAGGTGGGACGATGAGAGAGAGAGAGAGAGAGAGGGAGACGGGGACGAGAGGGAGGATGAGAGGAGGGGGAGAGAGAGGGAGGGGGAGAGAGGGCAGAGAGAGAGAGAGAGGGGGGAGAGGGAGAGAGATGAGAAGAGAGATGGAGGATGGAGAGAGAGAGAGAAGAAGAGAGACGAGACGAGAGGAGAGAGAGACGTGAGAGAGAGAGGGAGGAGAAGAGAGAGGAGGAGAGAGAGAGGTAGAGGGAGAGAGGGATGGAGAGAGAGAGAAGGAGAGAGAGAGAGAGAGAGAGGGAGCAGAGAGAGGATGAGGAGAGATGGAGAAAGAGAGAGAGGGAGAGAGGGATTGAGAGAGGGAGGATGTCTGGAGAGGAGAGAGATAGAGAGACAGAGAGAGACCGAGGGCAGAGGAGTGAGACGGATTTTGGAGGTGGAGAGTGCGCGAGGAAGTCGCAATTGGAGAGAGAGAGAGAGATGAGAGAGAGGATCGAAGAGGGGAGAGAGAGGGAGGGATGAGAGGGGAGAGAGAGCTAGAGAGAGAGAGAGAGGGAGAAGCGGGAGAGAGGAGGGAGGGAGAGAGGGAGTTGAGCGGAGAGAGAGAGATGAGGAGGGAGAAGGGAGGAGAGAGAGAGAGGAGGACGTGCGGAGGGAGAGAGAGAGAGAGAGAGAGTGAGGAGACGAGATGAGAGGAGGGATAGTGGGAGAGAGAGACGAGAGAGAGAGAGAGAGAGGGGATAGAGGGAGAGAGAGGGAGAGAGAGGGAGAGAGAGGAGAGAGAGAGAGAGAAGAGGGAGAGGGAGAGAGAGAGGAGAGAGGGGAGGCAGAGGATGGAGAGAGAGAGAGAGAACGAAGAGAGAGAGAGAGAGAGAGGTGAGGAGAGAGGAGAGAGAGAGGGCGAGGGAGAGAGAGAGAGAGAGGTTCTGAGTCGAAGAAACGACTGTTGACGTGCGAGATGCGAGAGAGAGAGAGAGGGGAGGAGAGGGCGAGAGAGAGAGGGATGATAGAGACCGAGAGAAAGAGGAGGAGGGACGCGAAGCGAGAGAGCGGGAGAGAGAGCGCGAGAGAGAGCGGAGAGGGGGAGAGAGACGAGAGAGAGAGAGAGAGAGAGAGAGATAGAGAGAGAGAGAGAGGAGAGGAGAGAAATGAGTGAGGAAGAGAGCCGTGAGATGGAGAGAGAGAGGACGCTTCATAATCGTTTTATTGACATTGACTAAGTACAAGTCCTTATGTCCAGGGGGATTACCATATTTGACAGCGTCAGGAATTCATGCAAAAAACGAAAACAGATTAAATGTGTTATGAATAATGCAAATTGAGTCAACGTGGGACACAATATAACAACATATATACAATATATTCTAATAAAGAAAGACCAAAAACATTTCAAGTGACATCAATGATTGACTTAGTTGCAATTTTTCTCACACCAGAGGGCATGGACGCTCGTGTGGGGCTAATCCTCTCTATATTATTAGTGGGGATAAAGAAAGAGAGAGAGTGTTCCTACCATCACTCTCTCTCTCTCTCTCTCACACGCCCAAGTAAGAAAATAGCGTGCGTGATCAGCCCCTAGTGCATTGACCTGCCCTCTGGCTTGGTGAAAAATTCGCTAGTTGACCATTGTCGAATGAATTTTGGTGTTTTACGTTCCTCTCGCCGGGTAGGCAATAATTATGGGACATTTGACGGTGCATTGTCGTTCGTAATATACGAATACATGTACAAGTCTAAGAAGAAGAACGTGGCGGTGTTTTTGTCGCCATTTGCTGTCACTAATTGTTTTAAACATTATGTAGGCGAAATGCGCGTAGTCGAATAGAGACAAACCGGCGTGACAGGGCCCCCCCCCCCCCCCCCCCCCGTAAGAACAAATCAAACCAAATTTCACCATCACATTTCTTACCATGAGAAGTCTCTACCGAAGTTTCGTGACTCAGACGTCAGTTAAAAATCGCGTGACGTAGTAGTACTTACGGACGTCAGATTAACTTGAATGCGAAAAGTAAAATATACGTCACTAGACCTAACTGTAAAACTGCCGTGATGTAGTACTTATGAAGTCAGGTTAACTGATGACGAAGCGATCTCGTCACTTAACGGTCACTCGTTTGTTCCCTAAGTCTGACATATTTTT
>CM065713.1:31932736-31935301 GCA_017654935.2 Phymorhynchus buccinoides | reverse complement strand
GAATAAAGTGAAACTTACACACACACACACACACACACACAACACACAGCAACCACACACATTACCACACACTCTCGCCACTTACAGCAAATAACGTTCAGAAGGTGATGTAACTCTTTGTACGAAAAGACATCCCTCATCCCTCATTCCCCCATTCCCCGCATTCCTGATGCATGAAGTTGAAAACATGTGCAACTCAAGAATGATTGGGGCAGAATTAAAGACAAGAAGGGTTAGGTTGGGGGGGGGGGGGGGTTCCCTTTTCCACCATGATACAACGTCATCTGCTCGCCATAGTACAGGAAGTATTAACCGGAAATTAGCCTCGCTCTGTGCCAGTCACGTGACATTGATACCACCAATCAGACTCGGATTACGCTTCGCTGAGTCTTGTTTCAACCTTGTCTGACCCATATCCCCCCTCCCCACACACACACCGCCCTCCTACACAGACGCGACCACTACCACACTACACACGCACACGCACGCAGCACGCACTACCACAACACACACCAACACCATACACATACACCACACACACAACCACACACTACACACACACCACACCGCACACACCACAAACGACGACACACATACAACACACACACACACACACACACACACACACACACACACACCACACCTACATGATGACGCACGCGACAACCAATTCTCAAAACATACCATATAACACTCCCTTGGTTACCTTTCTGGTGATGGCGATACGTATAACTCGAATGAAATGCGTTTAACGTCTCTTCCGACCGCTATGAACAGGCACGGGTGTTTTTCTGGGTTTTTCATGTGGGACTTTTTAAACTATTAAATTTGGGACGATCCTGAGGTAATGCAAATACCAGGAAAGTCCCCGATGTTTTGTGAACTAATTATAAGACGATGATAATGAATATGTAATGACGGTGGCGAACTCCTGTTTGCCGTGTGCTTAATAGAAACGATTTTTAATTTTCCTGAAAGGGATCAACTCACACTTGTACAACCGCAAATGTACTGCTGTCATCCAACTATGACATCCGTCCAGGCACGATTCTTGTAAACAACACTCTCTCTCTCTCTCTCTCGGTCATCTCTCATCACTTCTATCTCATCCTTCCCCCTCTCTCTCTCTCTCTCTCTCTCTCTCGTCTCGTTCTCTCTCTCTCTCGTCGTCGTCGCTCCCTCTCTCTATCTCTCTCTGTCGTGTATGTCCGTCTCTCTGCCTGTCTCTATTTCTCTCACTCTGTCTCTCTGTTCTCTCCGTCACTCTCTCTCTATCTCCTCTCTCTCTGTGTCCACTCTTTCTCTCTCTCTCTCTCAATCTTATCTCTCTCTCTTCTCTCCTCTTCGACTCCACTCTCTCTCGTCTCTCTCTCTCTCACTCTTTCTCTCTCTCTCTCTCACTCTTTTCTCTCTCGTCTCTCTCTCTCTCACTCCTTTCTCTCTCTCGCGCTCACTCTTCCTCTCTTTCCCCCTCTCTCTCTGCTCTCTCTCTCATCTTCTTTTCTCTGCTCTCTCCTCTCTCTCTCTCTCACTCTTTTCTCTATCTCTCTCTCTCTCTCTCTCTCTCTCTCTCTCGTCTCTTCTCTCTCTCTCTCTCTCCTTTTGTCTCTTGTCTTCTTCTTCTATCTCTCTATATGTCTCTCGTAGCACTCATGTCTCCTCTCGTATCGGGACTACTGTCCCTCTCTCTCTCTCTGCTCTACTCCCGCTCACACAAACTTTCTCTCCTCTCTCTCACCCTCTTTCTCTATACTCTCTCTCACTCTCTCTTCTACTATACTCTCCATCTTTCTCTCTCTCTGTCTCTCTCTCTCTCTCTATCATCTTTCTCTCTCTCTCTCACACACTATTTCTTCTCTCTTCTCACGCTTTCTCTCTCTCTCTCTCTCACTCAAAACTCTCTCTCTCTCTCTCTCACTCTTATTCTCTCTCTCTCTCACTCTCTCTCTCTCTCTCTCTCTCTCTCTTTCTCTACGTCTCCCTCTCCTCCCTTTTCCTCTCTCTCACTCTCTCTCTCTCTCTACTCTTCTCTCTCTCTCTCTTCTCTCTCTCTCTCTCTCTCTCTCTCATCCCTTTTTTATAACTATTGTTACAGTCTTGATGCTCTCCATCTTCCACTTTTGTTGAAAGTTCTCATACAATATAATACTAATGCTTTGTTTTGATCTTGGGTCCAGGGGGAATAATTGGTCCTTCAATTGCACCATTGTCCCTTCAAATAGCATTGTCATTCAACAAATGGCACCCGTTCTGAGTGAGAGAGTTGAGAGAGAGGAGAGAGAGAGGAGAGAGAGATGAGAGAGAGAGAGACGGGGTGAGAGAGAGAGAGATGAGAGAGAGAGAGAGAGAGAGAAGGAGGAGAGAGAGAAAGGAGAAAGACGAGAGAGAGAGAGAGAGAGAGAGACTGATGAGAGAGAGAGAGAGAGAGAATGAGAGAGAAAGACAGAGAGAGAGAGAGAGACAGAGACAGAGACAGAGAGAGAAACAGACAGAGAGAGACCACAGAGAGAGACAGGGGAGTTCATTTAACAACAAAATCGTTTTCGAAAAATAGAATAAGGGGAG
>CM065713.1:31892736-31895236 GCA_017654935.2 Phymorhynchus buccinoides | reverse complement strand
CTCCCTCCACAGTCGAGCAGTCTCCAAATGACTGTCACTGTGTTGAGAAGGATTGTTCTTGTCTTATGTATAAACAATCGTACCAAACTTCGACATCGCCCAAATTTAACCCGATCTTTCTTTCCTGATATTTCAGTACCTCCAGGATCGTCCCCCTATTTGTGCATGTATAAATGTCCCATAATTATGTACGAGTACATGTGCCAGGTCGGAGGACGTTAAACTCACTTTCATCTCCTTCTCTGAAGTCTTTTTGGCTGTCCAGCTTTCCCTGGAGTTTCTCTGTACTCTATGGCATCGTAGTGTAAGGAGTTCAGGGGCTGAAACGTTTTGTCTCTGGAAGATGTTCTTCTCTGGAATCCATCTGTTGTCCAGCTGTCCCTGGAGTTTCTCTGTAAACTGTCTCATCGCAGCGTGAAGAGTTCAGAGCTAAGTGATTTGTCTCCGAGTCGGAAGATTCTCATTTCCGAAAACCATCTTTTATCCATCTCTCCCTAGAGTTTCTGTTGCACTACGTCATTGAAGGGTATGAATTTCGCTATGTTGTTTTAACGTTTTGTGTCGCGCAGAACGAGTTTTAGCTAAGAATAGATGCACGTGCGCTCTCGAACACCCCCTTCCCACCTCCTTCTCCCCCCCCCCCCCTTTTTTTCTTTTTTTTTTTTTTTTTGGGGGGGGGAGGGCTGGATCGAATGAGAGAGAGAGGGCACTGTGTGTATGAGAGACATAGAGAGAGACACAGAGAGCGAGACAGAGACAGAGCTGATGTTGTGACAGAGAGAGGGAGACACAGAGACAGAAAAAGAAAGAGAGGGTGGGACAGAAGAGAGAGAGAGGGGAGGATGAGGAGAGAGAGAGCGTTGAGAGAGAGGAGAGAGAGAGAGAGAGAGAGAGAGAGAGAGAGAGAGAGAGAGAGAGAGAGAGAGAGAGAGAGGAGAGAAAGAGAGAGAGAGAGAGAGAGAGAGAGAGAGAGAGAAGAGACAGAGAGAGAGAGAGAGAGAGAGAGAGAGAGAGAGAGAGAGAGAGAGAGAGAGAGAGAGAGAGAGAGAGAGAGACAGATAGAGGGAGAGACAGTTAGAGGGAGAGGCAGAGACAGAGAGAGAGAGAGAAAGAGAGAGAGAGAGAGAGAGAGAGAGAGAGAGAGAGAGAGAGAGAGAGAGAGAGAGAGTGTTATGAAAGAGAGAGAGAGAGAGAGAGAGAGAGAGAGAGAGAGAGAGAGAGAGAGAGAGAGAGAGAGAGAGAGAGAGAGAGAGAGAGAGAGAGAGAGAGAGAGAGAGAGAGAGAGAGAGAGAGAGAGAGAGAGAGAGAGAGAGAGAGAGAGAGAGAGAGAGAGAGACGGAGAGAGGGAGAGACAGAGAGAGGGAGAGAGAGAAGAGAGAGAGAGAGAGAGAGAGAGAGAGAGAGAGAGAGAGAGAGAGAGAGAGAGAGAGAGAGAGAGAGAGAGAGAGAGGGAGAGACAGAGAGAGCTAGTGTTATGAAAGAGAGAGAGAGAGAGAGAGAGAGAGAGAGAGAGAGAGAGAGAGAGAGAGAGAGAGAGAGAGAGACAGAGAGAGAGAGAGAGAGAGAGAGAGAGAGAGAGAGAGAGAGAGAGAGAGAGAGAGAGAGAGAGACAGAGACAGAGACAGAGAGAGAGACAGAGAGAAAGAGAGAGCTGGTGTTATGACAGAGAGAGAGAGAGAGAGAGAGAGAGAGAGAGAGAGAGAGAGAGAGAGAGAGAGAGAGAGAGAGAGAGAGAGAGAGAGAGAGAAAGACAGAGACAGAGAGAAAGCCAGAGACAAAGCCAGAGACAGAGATAGACAGAGATAGAGACACAGACAGAGACAGAGACAGAGCTCGCACAGTGAGAGAGACGGATTTCTGCTATATAATAGGCCAACGCGAGCGAGGCACTGTACTAGGCAGACAGGCCGTAACGTATGCCGTATGTAGGGCCTAGTCCTAGTCCCTTCACGCTGTTCTCAGATCGACTAGCCTAGACGAAAAAGTTTTGCACGGGAAACTCGGTTGGTTCGAAGCAGTGCGTGTTTTCTCTGTTGTGCTGCTTGACTCTATAATTATGTGGGATATCCCAGACAGCGGTTGGAGTTCAGTGTGTGGTTTTTGAGTGTGTGTGTGTGTGTGTATGATACAAACAGTGACGTTTTGGCCTCCTTTCTCTTCAGCCCAACTTTTCGGAATAGTACTATATTAAGCAGTGCCGTACTTTGTGTGTGTGGGTGGTGGTTTTTTTTTACTTCCTCAGTATGGGATAGAACCAAGTCGCAGGATGTGTGTGCATGATTTAAATCAGTGAATGAAATTTAGGGTTTCCGTCCGTTTGGCTGCGAAACAGCATCATTATTTGGGACGAACCATCAACCAGCCATCCTTCGATGCACGGAGCAGATTCTGGAGGTACCGAACGCAATGTGACCAGATCTGATCCGGATAATTAAGACCCCAAAACAGTATGCCGTAAGCTTCTTTAATTAAGCCTAGTCTGGCTATCCGGAATGGCAGT
>CM065713.1:31885236-31890236 GCA_017654935.2 Phymorhynchus buccinoides | reverse complement strand
AAGCAAAATTTCAGTCTCATTTTGCCCATGAGACGAGCGTTAATGTCTAGCATTCGTCTCATGGGCAAATTTGACTGAAATTGTCTTTATTTCATGAGATAATTGGGGTGTGCTTCTTACCCGCCCATGCGCTTTTTACCCCGTCTTCCCCTATAGATTACCTAATACCTGATACCTAGAGTTACAAGAGGGATGGTGTTTGTGTGTGTGTTTGTGTTTGTGTGTGTGTGTGTGTGTGTGTGTGTGTGTGTGTGTGTGCCTGTGCATCACTATTAAGATGCAATACGTTCAATAAAATCCTGCCTCTGACAACTGACAGTTTGATTGATATTTCCTGCGACATTTTTTGGCTTGAATTTGTTTACCTACCTGCCTTGGACAAAAAAAACAATTGCAAAATCGGTGACGGTGAACTCGTGAACTTTCCTTCATTTATGTCATAGTTTTCGATTTTCAAGAAAACTCCTCCAATAGAAGAATATAAGTTTGTGGAAACAATAGTTTTTGACATTTTGCAGAACACATTTTTGTGACACTTGACTCAATTGACACAAACAAGTATGGTTTGTTTTTCTTCTAAACATTCTTCAGTTCCTGCTATTATTACTATTGTCATTTATTTGTGAACTGTTAGTCTTGTGAATCTTCAAGTTATTGTTGATGGTGCAATCTCTAAAGGAATAAAAACTGTCGTCTGCTGTCGAAGCTGTCAAGTGCGTGTGACGTCAGAGGGATTGACAGTTCAAGAAGGTAATGTCAATTTTCTGTCGCTGTGAATTGTATTGTTTGTGTTAGTGAGGTGTTTATCCGTTTTTGTTTGTTTCTGTTATTGTGTCTTTGTGAATTCAGAGAGAGAGGGGGGGGGGAAGAGGGGAGAGAGAGAGAGAGAGAGAGAGAGAGAGAGAGAGAGAGAGAGAGAGAGAGAGAGAGTGAATGAGTGAATTAATTAATTAATTAATTTTTTAAAAAATTTTATAGAGGGTAATAGAGTAAGCAATAACATGCTTTTTTTACATCCAGCCCTCTGGACAGAATACATATATATAAAAGTAGAAAATGGAGAGAGAGAGAGAGAGAGAGAGAGAGAGAGAGAGAGAGAGAGAGAGAGAGAGAGAGAGAGAGAGAGAGAGAATAGTTCACTATATGCCTTTTGTTCTTTCATATTTCTGTGATTTTATTTGTTGCCCTTTATCTGTCAATGTTTATGTGCACTTTATTTTCGTAAGTATGAACATATTAGAGGACTTTAACTTTACGGTAACGCATCTCTGCTTTGCGTTTGCGGTAAACATTTGCATTTGCGTGAGCTACATTGTAGCTTTAACTTCACGGGCTCCAGCCAGCCCCCTATCGAAATAAGGGGTTCTGGTAGGGGGTGCTTCTTGCATCCACGCATTCACTTCATAGTTGTTGGTGTTCATTCGATCTCATTTGGTGTAACTACCTATTTCTCTAAATTATTTTATATTTATAGGTTGCATCACTACTAGGAAATTTCATCTTAGGTTGGTTAGGCTATTTTTTTACTTCCCCCCAAAAAACATAATTTGCTGTAAGCGTCGCTGAGTTAACCCTAACAGGGCCCCATGACCCACTGACACATATTTCGCCTCGAGTTATTGTCAGTTTCATGTCGTCTGCTGCAATGTTCTAAGTTCTTTCCAAATTGTATTACTCCAAACGCTGAAAATTATCTTCTCAAGTTGGAATTGTATACAATGAGGTCAGTTTGAGTTTTATTTTTTAGGTTAATTTGTTACTGAATTAAGTTTAACTGTTCTCATTGTATCTGTAGTAAAAGCTTTTTTTTTGACTCGATGTTTAGGCGCCCGTGGGCCTAAATGTGTAGGTCGTGTGTCTAGTTCTACTGAAAGGATCTATGACAGCTCAAACGAACACTGTTTTGTGATCAATTATTGATTGCTGAAAAACACAAAATGCATATATTGTCGTTTTCATTACTTGAATACCTGCTGGGTTCCATAAACATCTTCAGGGGCCAGTTTAATGGATTGTTTTGACCCAAATCAAAAGCTCAACATCTCGTTCTGAATTCTGAGTTTAGCTACGTGACCGTCAGCCAAAGGCGACAGTCAAATAGGGTGCCTCACAAAAGATGCAATTTTGAGTAAAATGATTGAGGTTTCCGAAACAAAATGCAATCTGAACGAAAGAAGAAGACTTTAATTAAATTGTTAAATGGGTGTTTGCATGTTGAATTGCTTTAATTTAAATGCGTTGAGATACGGAATCGATCATGCATGAAGTACGCCTCCACCGTCATGACGTACGTATCTTCCACCGTTTGCGTGGGTTTTTTTCACGCGAGAAATGACGATACGTAACGCATCTCAAGCTTGACGGTAAAGTTGAAATCCTCTTATATCTTTAGTTCTGTGCGTTTGGTCACTGTGTTCATGAGAGAGAGAGAGAGAGAGAGAGAGAGAGAGAGAGAGAGAGAGAGAGAGAGAGAGAGAGAGAGAGAGAGAGAGAGAGAGAGAGAGAGAGAGAGAGAGAGAGTGAGAGAGAGAGAGATACAGAGAGAGAGAGAGAGAGAGAGACACAGAGAGAGAGAGAGAGACAGATACACAGAGAGAGAGACACACACACACAAACAGACAGAGAGAGACAGAGAGAGAGAGAGAGAGAGAGAGAGAGAGAGAGAGAGAGAGAGAGAGAGAGAGAGAGAGAGAGAGAGAGAGAGAGAGAGTGAGAGAGAGAAATCGTTTTTATTGATGGCTAAGAATAAGCACAGGGCTTCTTTATATCTTGACATCCGAAAGGAGAAAATGCAAAAGCAATTCATGAGTAAACTTGTTTGAGAGAGAGAGAGAGAGAGAGAGAGAGAGAGAGAGAGAGAGGAGAGAGAGAGAGAGAGAGAGAGAGAGAGAGAGAGAGGGGGGGGGGGGAGGGGGGGGAGAGAGGAGAGAGAGAGAGAGAGAGAGAAAGAGACGAGAGAGACACAGAGAGATAAAGAGAGAGAGAAGAGAGAGAGAGGGGAGAGAGAGAGAGAGAGAGAGAGAGAGAGAGAGAGAGAGAGAGAGAGAGAGAAGGTGAGAG
Source organism: Phymorhynchus buccinoides (assembly GCA_017654935.2). Classification (NCBI taxonomy): domain Eukaryota; kingdom Metazoa; phylum Mollusca; class Gastropoda; order Neogastropoda; family Raphitomidae; genus Phymorhynchus; species Phymorhynchus buccinoides. The sequence goes on along the minus strand of CM065713.1, from coordinate 31,887,176 downwards.
AGACACAGAGAGAGAGAGAGAGAGAGAGAGAGAGAGAGAGAGAGAGAGAGAGAGAGAGAGAGAGAGAGAGAGAGAGAGAGAGAGAGAGAGAGAGAGAGAGAGAGAGAGAGAGAGAGAGAGAATGTGAGATAGAACGGGCACAACATACAGACAGACAGACATAGAAGCAGTCACACAGACAAACAAAGAGACAGACAGACAGACACACAGACAGACACATAGACAGGCAAACAATCGTCTAATTAACGAGCATAGTAGCAAACGAGGGCTCTCTCTGGATAGTGACTTTTACGATTGGCCGTACAGTAGGAAGATCCAGTCATCCCAATTAATTTAGTTGATTGATGCGTGTGCGCGCGCTGAGCACTGACTTGCACTAGTGTGTTTGCAAGCGCGCGCTAAAGCGCGTACACACACACGCGCGCACGCGCGCAGTAAAAGAAACGGGGAGAGAGAGGGGGAGTGACAGACAGACAGACACACAAAGACAGGGACCAAGCGACAGAAAAACAGGGGAGAGAAGGAGAGAGACAGAGGGGGCGGGAGATGGAGAGAGAGGGGGAAAAACTTGAAAACGTTTTGAAAACTTAAACTTTATTTTCCAAGGATATAGATTTTAGGCAATGCCTATTCTTCCAATCTGTCCTTGATACATATAATAATAACAGAGAGAGAGAGAGAGAGAGAGAGAGAGAGAGAGAGAGAGAGAGAGAGAGAGAGGGCGGGAGAGAGAGAGGGGTGGGGGTGGGGGAGAGAGAGATGGGGGGGGGGGGGAGAGAGAGCGAGCGATAAGGAGAAAGAAAGAGAGAGAGAGAGCTAGGGGGGGAGAGAGAGAGAGAGAGAGAGGGAGAGAGAGAGAGAGAGAGAGAGAGAGAGAGAGAGAGAGAGGAGAGAGAGAGATGGAGAGAGAGAGAGAGAGAGAGGAAGAGAAAGAGAGAGAGAGGGGTGTTTGGGCGTAAGAGGAACGGAGGAAGAAAGAAAACTATAAGAGGGGTGGGTGGGGGTGTAGGGTATCACAAGACAATGATGATGATGGTAACTCAAATGCCAAAAAAATATATGATTTTGATAATGATGATGATGATGATGTCGACGACGACGACGATGACGATGATGATGATGATATTGATAATAGCTAAGTGATAGCCATTCGGTTTTTTTTATTGTCCACTATCAACAGTAATATGAGTGGTCAGTGTGTGTGTGTGTGTGATAATGATGACAATTGCTTCGTTTATGATCTCTTGTGTAAATTAATAGTGAGTGATTGATTGAAAGAAAGGTGAGAGAGAGAGAGAGAGAGAGAGAGAGAGAGAGAGAGAGAGAGAGAGAGAGAGAGAGAGAGAGAGAGAGAGGGGGGAGAGAGAGAGTCAGTGTGTGTGATAATGATGATCACTACTTCTTTTATGACCTCCTGTGTAATTAATAGTGAGTGATTGATTGAAAGAAAGGTGAGAGAGAGAGAGAGAGAGAGAGAGAGAGAGACGGAGAGAGAGAGAGAGAGAGAGAGAGAGAGAGAGAGAGAGAGAGAGAGAGAGAGATTCTGCTGGGAGGCGGGGAGAGAGAAGGTGTTGTGTGTGGTGAAAAAAATGATGATGGGTGATACTAAACGCGTTGTTCCCTTTGATGATAGACAAGTCATTCTGTTTTATTGTGTACTGTTTCACCGACGGTCACTACGGTAGAATGATGATCAAACTGACGTTTCTGTTTCACTTTGTGATTAGTAGTGAATAATTGAGTGAGAGAGAGAGAGAGGGTGGGGGTGGGGTAAAGAGAGATTGGGAGAGAGAGGCAGAGAGAGAGAGAACACTGAACATTGAATGGTGTAATGAGTAGCTCAGCCTTAGGTCCATGTCATGTTGGGCGGTTACAAAAACAGAAACAATCAAAAACTTGAAGGGTATTGCAATGCAGAGAGAGAGAAAGAGAGAGAGAGA
>CM065713.1:31855236-31857736 GCA_017654935.2 Phymorhynchus buccinoides | reverse complement strand
ATGGCCTCTTTCTTTTCCTTCGAGGGGGTGCTCGGGTGTGGTAGGGGGGGACGGGGGTGGGGGGGGCGGGGGCGGGGAGGTCATCTGGGGTAGTAGGGGGGTATATTAATAAACCTATGGGTGGGGGCGGTGGGTGCGGAGGGGGGGGGGTCCCGGGGGGGGGGGGGGGTTGGGGGGGGGGCGCGGGGCTCGGTGTCGCCGCCGGCAGATGGTGCCACGAGGGGTGGAGCGTGGGGAGGGGGGCGGGGGTGGGGGTATAGCCCGGGGTCGCCCCCCCCGGGCCGGCTTAGCGCGTGGGCAGATGCGGGTGGGAGGGGGCCGCGGGGGGGGAGCGGGGTCGTGAGAGGGTGGCGGGGGACGAGTGGGAGCGGATGGCCGGCCGCGCTACGGGGGGGTTCGCTAGGGGAGGGGAGTGGCGGAGAGGGCAGGGGGATAGTTATTAATATTAATATGGGGTGGGCGGTCGGGGTAAGGGTTCCGGGGTGGGGGCTGGGCGTGGGGGGGTTGGGCGCTGGGGTCGGGGGGGGGGGCGTGATATTATAGCCCGCCCCGGCCGGTCTTTTTTCTGCCCTCTGCTTTGGCTCTTCCTGGCGGTCTTCTTTCTTCTTGAGGAGGGACGGTGCTGTGGAGGGGGGAGGGGTGTGTTTGGTAGGCAAGGTTATCTTGTTGTTTGAGGGGTTGTTTTTGTAGCGGTCTTCCGTCCCAGGGTTGGCAGGAGGGGGGAGGGGGCACGGGGTGTTGTAGGAATTGTAAGTGTTAAGGAAGGTGGGAAGGACTGGGGGGGGGGGGAGGGATGGTTGTTTTTTAGGGTTTGTGGGGTGAAAAACTGACGGTGTTCGAGTATTTTAAGTTTTGACTGTCCATGTGGTGGGTTTTTTTCCGTTTGTTTGTTTAAGTACGGAATCAAAGAAGGGCGTGGAGAGAGAGATCGCAGGCCGAGAGAGCAGAACGAGGAGATGATAGCTGAGAGAGATATATAAGTTGTGTATGGAAGAAGGCGAGATCTCTCTCGTCGCGAGATCATATCAGATCAGATCGATATATATAGATATAGCGAAGCTCTCTACTCTCTCTTCTCTCTCTCTCTCTCTCTCTCTCTCCTCTCTCTCTCTCTCTCTCTCTCTCTCTCCTCTCTCTCTCTCTCTAGTCTCTTTGGAAAGGACTGTTAAAGATATTCAACACCACACACAAACACACACACACAACACACACACACCCACACACACACACACACACACCACACACACACACCAACATGCACGCACACAACCGCGCGCGCGCACACACAAGCAGGCACGAACAGGTGTAGAGTGACCCAGAGGTAACGCGTTCACCTCGTATACAATAAACCCGAGTTCGAACCTGGGTACAGGGGATTTTTCCTCTCACTCTACACTAGGCCTTACGGTCTGAACGTGAGTGTTTTTCGGGTGAGACGACACAAACCAGGTCCCGTGTGCCCATGCACTTAGCATATGTTAAACCCAGTGGCAACAAAAAAGCTGTCATTTGGTCAAAAATTACCCCCCCACCTTCAATTCCTCATCAGTCACACAAAAAATCGCATTAAAAAAAATGCAAATAAAAAAAAAACATGGGTGGCGCGCCTCTAGCTGCGACGCGCTATCCAAGTGGGAGCAACCCGAATTTCAAAGAGAAGCCTCTAAAGTAACAAATACCAAATTGCATGGACTAGAGAGAGAGAGAAAGAGAGAGAGAGAGAGAGAGGAAGAGACGAGACTGACTGAGGAGAGAGAGAGAGATATATAGTATATGTATATATATAGAGAGAGAGAGGGAGGAGAGAGAGAGAGAGAGAGAGAGAGATGGGAGAGAGAGAGAGAGACGAGAGAGAGAGAGAGAGAAGAGAGAGACGAGAGCGCGAGAGCGTGAGAGAGAGAACGGAGAGAGAGAGAGAGAGCGAGAGCAGAGAGAGAGAGCGAGAGAGAGAGAAAGGGACAGAGAGAGACGGAGACGAAAGCAGGCAGACAGAAAGAGAGTGATACGAAGAAAGAGAGACCCAGAGAGAATACAACGGAAAACCAAACCGAACGGAGACAGACAGCATGACACGCGGACAAAACAGAAACAAAAGCATTCAAGTAATACCAAGAGATACAGACAAGCAACAGACCAGACCAGATAGACACACACACCCACACACACACGCACACGCACGCACACGCACACACACACACACCACACACATCACCAAACACAACACACACACACACACACACAACACACAAGAGAGAGGACAGAGACATGAAACACAGATAGAAAGAGAACAGGGCAAGGGAAGATACACTCCTCGATATGTTGAGGCATCTCAGTGGGGAGTTAACAAAACGAACTACTAAGCCGGTAATTCGGTCGCCGCCTAGGGAGTAGGGAGATAACAACCAAATCACCAACAGTACCGAGATAGAAACAGGAGAGAGTGTGTCGGTTTTACAAGTAAGATACGTCATGACTTGAAGAGAGAGAGAGAGAGAGGGAG
>CM065713.1:31853154-31854736 GCA_017654935.2 Phymorhynchus buccinoides | reverse complement strand
CATTCTTCTTCTTCTCTCCCCTCTTCTCTTATCCTCCTCTCTCTCCACATTCTCTCTCTCTCGTCTCATCTCTCTCTCTCTCCTTCGCTCTTTGAAAAGGACTTAAAGATATTCACACACACACACACACACACACACACACCCACAAACACCCCACACACCACACAACACACACACCCACACACACACACACATGCACGCAACACAACGCGCGCGCGCCACACAAGCGGCACGAACAAGGTGTAGAGTGCCCAGAGGGTAACGCTTCACCTCTATACAATAACACCGAGTTCGAACTCGAGAGATGCGAATTTTTCCTCTCATGACTTCTGCACTAAGCCTTACGGGTCTGAACGTGAAGGTCCTTTCGGATGAGACGACAAACCGAGGTCCCCGTGTGCCCATTGCACACATTAAAAACAGTGTCACAAAAAAGTTTGTCATTGCACATTCATCCCCCCCCCCTTCCTTCCTCATCAGTCACACAAAATCGCGATGCAAAAAAAAAAAAATTGGGTAGCGCGCCTCTGGCTGCGACGCGCTCTCCAAGGGGAGCAACCCGATTTTCACAGAGACGCCTCTAAAGTAAACACATACCAAAGGCATTGAGAGAGAGAGAGAGAAGAAAGAGAGAGAGAGCGAGCGAGAGAGAGACGGAGAGGAAGAGAGAGGAGGAGAGAGATATAATATATAATTTATAGAGAGAGAGAGAGAGAGGAGAGAGGAGAGACAGACAGAGATGGGGGGCCTGGGACGAGAGGGAGAGAGAGGAGAGAGAGGAGGAGGAGAGAGAGTGGGAGAGGAGAGAGGAGAGAGAGCGCTGGGGGCGGGCTTCTCGTGCCCGAGGGCTGCTACGGTGATTGAGAGAGAGAAACGAGGAGAGAGGAGAGAGTCGAGAGAGAGGAGAGAGCGAGAGAGAGAGAGAGAGACAGAGAGAGACTGATACGAAAGCAGGCAGACAGAAAGAGAGATATACAGAAAGAAAGAGAGACACAGAGAGAATACAACGGAAACCAACCGACGGAGACAGACAGACAATGACACGCGGACAAAACAGAAACAAAAGATTCAGTAATACCAACCTGAGAACAAGACAAGAAACTAGAGAGAGACAGATAGACAAACACACACACACACACGAACGCAGTACACGCACGCACACGCACACAACACACACACAGCACACACACACACACAACCCACACACACACACACACACACACACACAGAGAGAGACAGAGACAGAAACACAGATAGAAAGAGAAAGTGGCAAGGTAAGATAACCCTCTCTATTGTCCTGATCCGCATTTCTCCAGTGCTGGAGTTACAAACGAACTACTAAGCCCGGTAATTGGCGCCGCCTAGTGGAGTAGGTGAGATAACAACCAGACTCACCGAACAGTACAGAGATAGAAACAGGGAGAGACTGTGTGGTTTTTACCAAGTAGACTACGTCATGACTATGATAGGAGAGAGAGAGAGAGGGAGAGAGAGAGGGAGAGCTAGAGCGGAGAGGGGAGAGAGAGAGAGGGATAAGAGAGAGAGAGAGAGAGGGAGAGAGGAGAGATGGAGAGAGATGCGA
>CM065713.1:31840654-31843154 GCA_017654935.2 Phymorhynchus buccinoides | reverse complement strand
CTTCTCTCTTTCTCTCTGTCTTTCCATGGCGTACTGTGTCTATATCTTGCTTTGTTTATCGAGGACGTTAAGCAGAATGTCATCATCCATCGGACTTTCCCGGTGTTACACTGCCTCCAGGCATTGCCTCCAGGATCGTTCCCACCATCTTTATGTCTACCGATGTCCCGTATGTGTCTGTTCCAGATCGGAGGGCGTTCATTAAAACCGATTTTCTTCTCTCTTTCTCTCTGTCTTTCCACGGCTTACTGCGTCTCTTTCCACGGCTACTGCGCCCCCCCCCAGTTCCCCCCCCCCCCCCCCACATGCGTGCGCATCTCGACCCTTCCAACGGAAGTGTCGCCATCTTAGTCCTTATTTGTGTGTAAACAGCATCGATGTGGCATTTTTCAAACAAAGTTACTGACTAAGATGGCGGTCTCCCATAATATGGTGCGCTCCTTGTGGCCGGATATGACGACACGTGGGTACAAGCCATATCTCGCTTTGTTTATCGCGGTCTCTGTCTCCCTTTGTCTTTGATTCTCTCTATATATCTCTCTCTCTCTTTCTCCCTCTCTCTCTCTATTTCTCTCTCTCTCTCTCTCTCTCTCTCTATTTCTCTCTCTATATATATTTATCTCTCTCTTGCTCGCTCGCTCTCTCTCTCTCTCTACTCAACAAAACAAACTGTATTATTGTCTCATGAGAATGTCAGTGTTTCAACACCCGCGATTGTACAAATAAGAGAGAGAGAGATAGAGAGAGGGAGAGAGAGAGAGAGAGGGAGAGAGAGAGAGAGAGAGAGAGGGGGGGGGGGAAGCACACACAAATTATACACCCTTCGGTTTTTTGTTGTTTGGTTTTTAAGTATGATGCAGTTGAAATCCTTTTATACTCTCTCTCTCTCTCTCTCTCTCTCTCTCTCTCTCTCTCTCTCTCTCTCCCTCTCTCTCTCTCTCTCTCTCTCTCTCTCTCTCCTCTCTCTCTCTCTCTCTCTCTCTCTCTCTCGCCCACTCTCTCTCTCTCCTGTTATTATTATTCCTTCCTTGATTTACATTACATTATACATGCGTCTATGTCAGTGGGACAAACAGAAACATCAATTGATGGTGGACAAAGACAAACACCTCCAGTTTATCCCCTAGATAACTGGGCGAATCCCCCATAGCTGTATGTCATCTGCTGCTGTGTCTGTGTCTGTGCCAGTCTGTCTGTCTGTCTGTCGGTCGGTCGGTCTGTCGCGAGAGCATTTTGTCATCAGAATTGATTTATTCTTAGCAGCGGGGTGTGGGGTGGGGGTGGGGGTGAGTTTGGGGGTATGTGTTCGCTTTGTATTGCATTTTTGTTTGAATGCGTTATGGATGCTAACGTGTGTATGCGCTTTGATTTGATTTCTATCAAGATTCAGCGCCGTATGAATACTGTATGTTGTTGTTGTTGTGGAGGAGGATGAAAGTGACGAGCACACAAATATTCTCCCTTTTATATTTTTTGTTTGTGTGTGGGGGGTTTTAAAGGTGGACCCTGACGGATGAGGTTTTTTTGCAAGGAACACGTCGAGGTCGCCAGAAAGACAGCCTTTTCAAGGATCTGGACACTCGCTTTGCTCTGGTTTCCTAGAAATCAAACCGTCAAAACGGCGATTCCTCCTTGGCGGAGATGCCGGAGAGAGAGAAGCCATTTTGGATGGGGTGGGTGGGGGCCAAACCCATTGCGGTTGAAGTTGGGTTTTTTGTAGTGCAGTAAAAACAATTGAAGCTATTTCCTTTGTTGTGAGCGAAACTCTTTTAGATAAACTGCATAGAATTTTAAAAAAAGATAAGTAAAAAGGTTTGTACAACGAACATTCCGTGCAAACAATTTGGTCGCCATTACAAAAGAGATAGCACACGCCTTCTCCGGTCTTTCACTGAAATAATTTGACTTCCAGCACCTCCGCCAAGGATGAATCGCCGTTGTGACGGTTTGATTTCTAGGACACCAGAGCAAAATGAGTGCTGCGATCTCTGTAAATGGTGTTTTCATGGTGATATCGATGTGTTTCTGGCAAAACCTCATCCGTCAGGATGCCCCTTTAAAGTATGATACGGGTGAAATCCTTTCACGCAAATGGGTTTTATTAGTCCCCGAGCCGAAGGTTCGGTGAGCTATTGTTTCTGTCTGATCCGTCCGTCCGTCCGGCTATTCGTCCGTTTTTCTCAAAAACTATTCAGTCTATCATCATCAAATATGGTATACTAGTTTGCCAAGATGCAAGCTATCCACTGATGTATTTAGTTTTACATTAAGGTCAAGGTCGCGCCAGGTACGGGGTTTAAACCCCGAAACACATAATCGCTAATATCTCGCGAAGTTTTGCATGTATTTCAATGCAGTTTTTTTCCACAACATTTCTTGATGAATGGTCTATAACACAGTTGTCATGAATTGTTTGTGTGGGCTCGTGTGCGCATGATCGCGCGCGCTCAAATCACGGGTCCGAACCCTAAGGCTATATATCAAAAACTATTCGGTTTCG
>CM065713.1:31818154-31823154 GCA_017654935.2 Phymorhynchus buccinoides | reverse complement strand
GTGTTAAAAGGGTTTTAATGTCTCTTCCGCTGACTTTCCTGACAGAAGATGGTCAAGACATATGTTTGTCCTCACCTGATGTTACTTGCAGTGGCGCCGTCAATGCGAGTAATAGTGAATCTCCTACAACCCCTCAATCCCCTCTGTTTCAAGAACTGCCTGGTGGTGATGAGAGGAAATCAGAGTTCCTGGGGTTCTCTCCCTCTGGTCTCCCTCTTCCCGAATCCATGGAAACCAATCTCCCTATAATAAGCAATAGTGATCAAGAACAACTTGTTCATGCAGATGAGCATTCGGACAATGCCAGTGGTGGGTCTAAAAACACCGGCCGTAAATCAACTCCAAAGCTGTCTAGAAGTGCTAAGCGTCATCGCAGACTGACGCTTTGTCCATTAAAAGATATTGGCAGATGTGTGACGGACAAACTAGACAATTTAGAAACCTCTCTGGATAGCATGTTCAATGTATTTTCTGATTTTGAAAGCAACACCTTTTCCAGATTAGAAGATTCAAAAGTGTGCCTGAAAAATGACCTGAAAGGCCACATTGACCACAGGATAGAAACAGTGCAATCAACTGTTGAAGAGATGCAATCTACTCTGACAAATCTCCAATCAACTGTAAATTCCTTAATGAAAGAAAACACGTCCCTCAAATCTTCTCTGGGTGCTATCCATTCGGACATTGGACACATGAAACGTCTACCTCATTCAACGTCATGTGTATCCATCCAGTGTGATTTGCCCCTAGCAGGTGTGTCCACACAGTGTGACTTGCCCCTGGTCAGTACTGCAACACAGTGTGAACTGCCCCCACCCAATGTCAATGAACAGTCAGAAGACACCTCTCCTAAAGTTGTTTCTCAGCACATGGTTACTTTCTCGTATCCATTGCATGCTGACAAACCAGCCAATGTATCTCAGCACATGATTTCACTCTCTTCCCCATCACTTGATGACAACCCAGTCAGTGCCCCCCCTTCCAGTTCTCGTATATCCTCCTTCACAGAAAACACTGATGGCCAGGCAAACCGCACACCTCATGCACAGCATTCACCCCATGACAATCAGGATGACATGGTGCAGGTACAGGTTCCTACCAAGAATCGTTTTGATGTCCTTTGGGGCATACCTGATCATGGTAACTCTGACTCCACTCATAACGAGGACCGTGTCTCATGTGAAACTGTCAATGGATCACTGAAGAAACAATCCCATGTAAATGTTCCATCTATTGACAATAGACAAAAGTTGACTCCCGAACAAGTTCTAAGCAACATTGTCATACCTCCCAAATGTTCTTCCCTACTTATTGGTGACTCTGTTACGAAGTACGTAAATCAAAAAAGACTGGAAACACATGATGACCCCATGTTTAAGATATGTGTTCCTGGTTTATCAGTCCAGCACCTTATTCAGTGGTTAAATGACTTAGATGGTCATGATCATGTCAACACCCTGATTGTGCATGTAGGGGTAAATGACTGTCCAGCTGGGCCCATTACTACAAAGGAGTGGCGTGAACTCATTGGTCTAAGCAAAAAACGATTCCCATCTGCCTATATAGCAATGAGCTCTATTGTCCCTGCCTATGGTAGGCATCAATTGCATAACTCTATTGCCCCCTCCAACAAAAATCTCTACACCATTTGTACAAATATGCAGGCTGATTTGATTGACAACCACAATTCCTTTGTCACACTTAAAGGCCTCCCTCACAAAGCATTGTACAATGACCACATCCACCACCCCAGTCCTAGAGGCACAGCATGCCTGGCCATAAACTTCAAGACGGTTCTCCCTCAGTCTGGGCGTTCATTTGTGGACGACCGTGTCAGCAATGCTGGTAACTCCTACTTTGCCCAAAGTGATCTTTCTGTGTCCCGATATGACAAAAGGCAGAACATGAGAAATAATGTAATGAATACAACTTCTCATGACCAAGACGGCCCAGTCAATTCTAGACCACCACCCATGTCATCTATAGCTGACTTTCCCCAACTAAGTTCTCAAGCTAATCGCAAGATTCTTGTAACTCAGTCTGACACTGTCAGGTCAGATCAGTCCACTGAACCAATCACTGCACAGAACCACCCACAAAACAGTGTTTTTCACGTCCCCCTCCCAATATTCCTCCCCAGTTCCCGCCCCATACCTCTTACTCTAATAATATCATGGCTCCTGACACTTCTTACCCAAGAGCCCCTTACCCCTTCCCCATTCACAATGCCTATCAAGGCAGAAGCTTTGGTCAGCCCCAATTCCAATTTCCCCCGGTTTCAACAGCCCCAGCTGTTAACTCTTTCATTCATTAGAGGCAGGCTGACAGCCAGAGCTGGCCTCCCCCCATTGCCCTTGGTCAATGTGCGCAGCAACTGATGGCCCTAGCCTCACAGCTGGCAACGCAGCGTGAACAGCCAGGGCTGCCTCCCAATTGGATGCAGGCTTAACAATCATTTATATGTATTACCCAGTCCTTGTTTCATTGAGTCACCCATGGTTCTTGTTATGACCACATTTTATTTTATGAATGATGAATATTCGCTTGTTATTCTTTCTGTGTTTTTCATTTTCATTGTACTTTCTTTTCAATAATCATAATTAGAATCCTCAAAGCACATGGCCTTCTGATGTAATCATGCTCGGACAAGGGACGCCGCTCGATTGATTGGAGTTTGAGATATATTGCTTATTTGTGCGTGTGTTTTCTTTCTGGTTTACCCCTCTAAAGAGGTTGTGTACTAGGATTTTGTGCCATTGGGGAAAGTTTAATGCGTTTTGGCGGCAACTTTACTTGATAACGTTTATTATTTGACCTTACATGTGACTTGAGAATCGTTTGTAACGGTTGTATTTTCATTATATTGCGCATTTCTTGTTGATTGTATGTTGTGTCTGTCATTATTGCTCCTTTTTCGATAATTGTTTTGTATGTAATAACATTATATTATATTATGCCTGTTACGCAAGATTCCTGGCCCTCTAAGGACGGACTTAGAGTTGGATTTTTAAATATTAATCATATATACAGCAAAATTGATGATGTTTCAGAAATCCTAAATAATTCAGGTAAGCATTTCCATGTTTTCTGTTTTGCAGAATCACGGTTAAACGACCGCATTTCTGATTCTGAGGTAGAATGATCTGGTTATAACTTTATTCGTTCAGACCCTAAGCGGCCACGAGAGACTGGCATCATAGTGTACGTGCATGAAAGTTTAAATTACAACTGCATTACACTCTCTGGTAAATATAACATAGAATGTTTGTTTATTAAAGTTAACTTCAAAAGATCTTCTCCCCTTACTTTAGGATTTATTTATAGAAACCCCGCTGAACATGTAGACTGGATTAATAACTTTACACTTTTAATGGATGAAATTTCTTTAATATCTAATGAGACTTGCTTGTTAGGTGACTTCAATATCGATTTACTAAAACCGAACCAAACATGGAAGCGTTCCTTTGAATTATCCCTTTTGACTCAAGTTATTGGCAAGCCTACAAGAATTACAGCTAATTCCCAAACCCTGATCGATCATATTTACACATCCCAACCAGAACATTTAGTCGAAATCTGCTCACCTAGCTTTTATTGCAGCGATCATCTCCCTGTCTGCTTCACGTGGTCAAAAAAGGGTGTCAAAATTCCAAAACACTGTCATACATTCATAACATATAGAAACTTTTCTAACTTTGATACTGACCAATTCCTAGTTGATCTTAATAACTCGTTTTTGTCTTTGGTATATCAATTCACGAATCCAGATGAAGCCTTTGAAATTTTCTACCACAACTTTTTAAATGTCTATAATAAACATGCGCCATTAAAAACCAAACGTGTAAAAAATACCCCCAAAAAGCCATGGTTAACGGATAATGTAAGACAAGCTATGAATGTAAGAGACTCACTTTTTGCTATGGGGGATGAGGGAGGTGCTCGCAAGCAAAGAAATTATGTAAATCACTTGAAGAGAAAGTCAAAAAGCAATTATTTTCAAGACTTAATAACTAACAAATCAGACAGTAGATCCATATGGTCAGCCATTAACCAGCTAAATAACAAAAAATCCAGTTCACAAAAAAATGTTACAAATGAACTATCTCCAGAAACCTTTAACGTGTATTTCTCTGAAATAGCCAACACTATTATACAAAACAATAGATCCGAGGAAAATGATCTTAAATATCTTCATGACTTTTGTTTGTGTAAAGAAATTTCATCCGAACTAACTATTCCTTATTTAACGGTATACGAAGTCTTTAATTATCTTGTTCATTTAAAACAAACAAACACCAGAGGCCTAGACGACATAGATGGCAAAATTCTTAAACTATCAGCTCCAGTCATATCCGAATCGCTCACTTACATATATAATTTGTGTATTTCTAAAAACCATTTTCCTAAAGCTTTTAAGACAGCGAGAATCACACCCATATTTAAATCAGGAGATCGTTCTGACCCTTGTAATTATAGACCCATTTCCATCGTGTCTGTCTTATCAAAAGCATTAGAAAATCACATGAACAAACACATCCTTAATCATTTTGACCACTTTCATCTTTTCCATCCGTGTCAGTCTGGTTTTCGAACGAAACACTCTTGTCAAACAGCTCTTACAACTCTTGTTGATAAATGGCTTACTAATATCAATAATAATGAAATAACTGGTGCTTTAATAGTTGACTTTGTTAAAGCATTTGATGTTGTAGACCATTCTCTTCTGCTTAAAAAACTAACATTATATGGATTGTCTTGTAATACAATAGAACTTATATCATCATTTTTAATGGAGAGGAAACAGGTGGTGGCTGTTAACGGCCACGTGTCTTCATCTAGAACAACAAAGTATGGCATTCCTCAGGGTTCCGTCTTAGGACCTTTGCTTTTCTCCGTTTATATCAACGATTTGCCTCTAGTTCTAAGTACGTTGTGCGATTTGTTTGCTGACGATACAACGTTACACACTAATCACTCTAACTATGAAGTAGTATTACGAA
>CM065713.1:31810654-31813154 GCA_017654935.2 Phymorhynchus buccinoides | reverse complement strand
TTTTGATCACTTCCCTGTTGACACATCAAATACACCTTTCTCGCCTTCTTTGGGCCCCCAAAGATGGGAGAGCTCTTTTTATAGAGGGAGAGGAACAGCTATCCGAGAAACGTGTATTCCTCAACGCTTTGGTTGCAAAAGACAGGATAGTTAGGGAGGGGGGGGGGGGGGGGGGACGGTTTGCTAGAAGCAGACGTTATTTACCTCCTTTGGTTGATAAAGACAGGAGAGCTCTGGAAAGGGGGGAAACGAACGGTTTGCTAGAAACAGACGTTATTTACCTCCTTTGGTTGATAAAGACAGGAGAGCTCTGGAAAGGGGGGAAACGAACGGTTTGCTAGAAACAGACGTTATTTACCTCCTTTGGTTGATAAATACAGGAGAGCTCAGGAAAGGGGGGAAACGAACGGTTTGCTAGAAACAGACGTCATTTACCTCCTTTGGTTGTTAAAGACAGGAGAGCTCTGGAAAGGGGAACGGTTTGCTAGAAACAGACGTCATTTACCTCCTTTGGTTGATAAAGACAGGAGAGCTCTGGAAAGGGGAACGGTTTGCTAGAAACAGACGTCATTTACCTCCTTTGGTTGATAAAGACAGGAGAGCTCTGGAAAGGGGAACGGTTTGCTAGAAACAGACGTCATTTACCTCCTTTGGTTGATAAAGACAGGAGAGCTCTGGAAAGGGGAACGGTTTGCTAGAAACAGACGTTATTTACCTCCTTTGGTTGATAAAGACAGGAGAGCTCAGGAAAGGGGGGAAGACGAACGGTTTGCTAGAAACAGACGTACTTTACCTCCTTTGGTTGATAAAGACAGGAGAGCTCTGGAAAGGGGGGAAGACGAACGGTTTGCTAGAAACAGACGTTATTTACCTCCTTTGGTTGATAAAGACAGGAGAGCTCTGGAAAGGGGGGAAGACGAACGGTTTGCTAGAAACAGACGTTATTTACCTCCTTTGGTTGATAAAGACAGGAGAGCTCTGGAAAGGGGGGAAGACGAACGGTTTGCTAGAAACAGACGTTATTTACCTCCTTTGGTTGATAAAGACAGGAGAGCTCTGGAAAGGGGAACGGTTTGCAAGAAACAGACGTTATTTACCTCCTTTGGTTGATAAAGACAGGAGAGCTATGGAAAGGGGAGAAGACGAACGGTTTGCTAGAAACAGACGTTATTTACCTCCTTTGGTTGATAAAGACAGGAGAGCTCTGGAAAGGGGGGAAGACGAACGGTTTGCTAGAAACAGACGTTATTTACCTCCTTTGGTTGATAAAGACAGGAGAGCTCTGGAAAGGGGGGAAGACGAACGGTTTGCTAGAAACAGACGTTATTTACCTCCTTTGGTTGATAAAGACAGGAGAGCTCTGGAAAGGAAGACGAACGGTTTGCTAGAAACAGACGTTATTTACCTCCTTTGGTTGATAAAGACAGGAGAGCTCTGGAAAGGGGAACGGTTTGCTAGAAACAGACGTCATTTACCTCCTTTGGTTGATAAAGACAGGAGAGCTCTGGAAAGGGACGAACGGTTTGCTAGAAACAGACGTCATTTACCTCCTTTGGTTTAAAGACAGGAGAGCTCTCGAACGGTTTGCTAGAAACAGACGTCATTTACCTCCTTTGGATAAAGACAGGAGAGCTCTGGAAAGGGGGGAAGACGAACGGTTTGCTAGAAACAGACGTCATTTACCTCCTTTGGTTGATAAAGACAGGAGAGCTCTGGAAAGGGGAACGGTTTGCTAGAAACAGACGTCATTTACCTCCTTTGGTTGATAAAGACAGGAGAGCTCTGGAAAGGGGGGAAGACGAACGGTTTGCTAGAAACAGACGTCATCTACCTCCTTTGGTTGATAAAGACAGGAGAGCTCTGGAAAGGGGAACGGTTTGCTAGAAACAGACGTCATTTACCTCCTTTGGTTGATAAAGACAGGAGAGCTCTGGAAAGGGGAACGGTTTGCTAGAAACAGACGTTATTTACCTCCTTTGGTTGATAAAGACAGGAGAGCTCTGGAAAGGGGAACGGTTTGCTAGAAACAGACGTCATTTACCTCCTTTGGTTGATAAAGACAGGAGAGCTCTGGAAAGGGGAACGGTTTGCTAGAAACAGACGTCATTTACCTCCTTTGGTTGATAAAGACAGGAGAGCTCTGGAAAGGGGAACGGTTTGCTAGAAACAGACGTCATTTACCTCCTTTGGTTGATAAAGACAGGAGAGCTCTGGAAAGGGGAACGGTTTGCTAGAAACAGACGTCATTTACCTCCTTTGGTTGATAAAGACAGGAGAGCTCTGGAAAGGGGGGAAGACGAACGGTTTGCTAGAAACAGACGTCATCTACCTCCTTTGGTTGATAAAGACAGGAGAGCTCTGGAAAGGGGAACGGTTTGCTAGAAACAGACGTCATTTACCTCCTTTGGTTGATAAAGACAGGAGAGCTCTGGAAAGGGGGGAAGACGAACGGTTTGCTAGAAACAGACGTCATTTACCTCCTTTGGTTGATAAAGACAGG
>CM065713.1:31793154-31795654 GCA_017654935.2 Phymorhynchus buccinoides | reverse complement strand
GTTCGTTCTCTGCCTCTCTCTGTCTGACTCTGTCTGTCTCTCTCTGTCTCTGTCTGTCTCTCTTGCCTCTCTCTGCCTCTGACTAAACAGTCATGTGTCCTGGTGCTTTGTCTAGTCATTTAATTGATTCCTTCAAGCTAGAGGGTAAACCTCACCCCCTTTTTCCTCATTCCGTGGTATCTCTGTCTGTCTCTGTTGTCTCTGTCTCTGTCTCTCTCTCTCTCTCTCTCTCTGTGTCTTTGTCTCTGTCTGTCTCTCTCTTCTCTCTCCTCTCTCTCTCTCTCTCTCTCTCTCTCTCTGACTCTTTGTCTCGTTCTGTTTGTCTCTCTCTCTGTCTCTCTCTCTCTCTCTCTCTCTCTCTCTTCTCTCTCTGTTTTCACTCTCCTCTCTCTCTCTCTCTTCTCTCTCTCTCTCTCTCGCTATCTCTCTCTCTCTCTCTCTCTCTCTCTCTCTCTCTAGCTCTCTCTCTATCTCTCTCTCTCTCTATATATCTCTCTACTTTGCCTGTCTGTCTGGCTGTCTCTCTCTCTGTGTCTCTTTCTGTCTCTCTCTCTCTCTGCTCTCTCTCTCTCTCTCTCTCTCTCTCTTCTCTCTCCTCTCTCTCTCTCTCTCTCTCCTCTGTGTCCTGTCTGTCTGTCTTTGTTTTTCTGTCTCTCTCTGTCTATAATAGTATCTTTCTTTCTCTCTCTCTCTCTTTCTCTGTCTTTGTTTGTCTCTGTCTCTTCTTCTCTGTGTGTTACTCTCTCTCTCTCTCTCTCTCTCTCTCGATCTCTCTCTCTCTCTCTCTCTCTCTCTCTCTCTCTCTCTCTTCTCTCTCTTTCTAAAATCCCCCCCACCTCTCTGTGTGAGTCACATAGACTTGAAAAAAAGTTAACCTTTCCCTCGCTCCCCACTCTCATGTTTTCCCCCTACTCACATACCGCCCCCTCCCCCTCCCCCTCCCCTCCCCCCAAACTCCCATCCGCTCGACAGACAAACTTTCTTGGCTTTTGATCGACACCGTGCTATGGATGATGGATGTCTTGCAAGAATCACTCAACAGGCATGGACAGTCTTAGATGCAATTTTGATAACTTTGCATCCCTCTCCCGACATTGTATATTATCCGCTTGTGAGTCATGTGTACACTTGAAAGACATTCTCTGTGTGCGTGCGTGTTGTGGTGTGTGTGTGTGGTGTGTGTGTGTGTGCTGTGTGTGTGTGTGTGTGTGTGTGTGTGCGTGCGGTGTGGTGCGGTGCGTGTGCGTGTGCTTGTATGTGGCGTGTGCGTGCGTGCGTGTGTATGTGTGTGTGTATGTGTGTGTGTATGTGTGTGTATGTGTGTGTGTGTCAATGTGTGTCTGTCTCTGTGTATGTCTGTCTCTCTTTCTCTCTCTGTTGTTCTCTGTCTCTGTTACTCTCTCTCACTCTCTCTCTCTCTCTCTCTCTCTCTCTCTCTCTCTCTCTCTCTCTCTCTCTCTCTCTCTCTCTCTCTCTCTCTCTCTCTCTCTCCTCCTTCCCTCTCTCTCTCTCCCAGTTACATTTTGTACTTGCTCGCCCATTTTTTTTAATGAGTTGAGAAAATAATTGATAGCACCTACATTTTACAGAAATCCCAGTTTATATAAGCTTAGTCTATTAATGTCTAGTAGAAATGAGAACACGATTTAAAAAGATGTCTATATATTTAAGGCCTTTAAGATGAGAAGAGTTGCTTTGTCATAAGTATTGTATTGTTGCTAATTATTGATGTATTAATAATCCGCTTCGTTACATGTTGACACACACCCTTCCTAAAGGGGCGAAGCCATTTCTGGAATAAAATATTGTCATTCTCTCTCTCTCTCTCTCTCTCTCTCTCTCTCTCTCTCTCTCTCTCTCTCTCTCTCTCTCTCTCTCTCTCTCTCTCTTCTCTCTCTCTCTCTCTCTCTCTCTCTCTCTCTCTCTCTCTCTCTCTCTCTCTCTTCTCTCTCTCTCTCTCTCTCTCCTCTCTTCTCTCTCCCTCTCTCTCCTCTCCCTCCCTAACCCTTCTCTCACCTCTCTCACTCTCGACACCACCACCCCCTACCCACCCACACACATAAGCCAGTACCATCCTGTTTTTGACAGTCGTCAGTGCAAGTTTTGATAAAGTTCTCTGCAGATCTGTCACTCACAGGGGGCGCTTTGCATAGTTTTTTAAATATATTTTGTATTATGTATTGTATACGTTATCTGACGCCCATCTATCTCAACCACCCTTTGTCAAAATGGCTACCATTGTTTTTGGAGAAACGCAAGCACAGAGGGTGAGAGAGAGAGGGAGGGGTGGGGGGGGGTGGAGAAAGAAAGGAAAACTGATTGACATTCAGATAGACAGAGGAGGAGGAGGGGGAGGAGAGGAGGGAGGAGGAGGAGGAGGAGAGAGGAAGGAGTCAAAAGAAGAATGAATGAATGAATAAAAGAAAGAAAGAAAAACGGATTGACATTCAGACAGACAAAAGAGGAGGAGGGGAGGAAGGAGAAGAGGAATGAATGAATG
>CM065713.1:31785654-31790654 GCA_017654935.2 Phymorhynchus buccinoides | reverse complement strand
TCATCAGTCTGACCAAAGGGTTCAGAATTATTTGACACTTGTATTTTATTTACTCCCAAAATCTGCATAAGATTATGCAACAATAATAATAAAGCAGCTCAATGGCGCCAAAACAAAATATGAATAAAAAAAACAATGAAATCCGAAAGGATTCACAAGACTTTTGTCTTTCTATAAGGTTCGCCCCATGCCGGAAGGGTTACTAATTATATTCGGTGTCCGTAGGAAAGTTCAAATGATTGGCGCAGTCAGGTAGACTTAGCTGTTTGAAGTTCTGGGCTTGCTCGTCAGGTGAGAGTAGCTCCCAGTCGTTCCTATTACGGCTTCGCGGGATGGCACGGTTCAGGCGTGGTCTCCTCGCGGATTCTGGGTGCGGGTCGTCTTGGCGGCGGATCCGTCTTGGTGCTTGGTGGAGTCAGGGATGGATCTTCCTGCCCACGATGCCTTGCTGATAATCACAGGAGAAGGTGGATGTAGATCTCTATGGCTTAGAGACAAGGGGCTTCAGTCGGCAGGGAATTAGTGAATCCCAACCGGCTTGAAGGCTTCCCTTGTACAATAGCACTACATGTAGTTAATAAATAAACTGAATTTCAGTTAACAAACTGAGATCAGTAAAACATAAAAGGTGATCAAGACATCATCACTCTCCATCCAACACCTGGAAAGGAATGGTATCACTAAAAAAGTGCAAGATTGCGGCCCATAGTGTTTCCTACTAAAAATAGACAAAAGGGGTTAGTAGGCATAAACTCCGGTTCTGGTACCAAAAGTGTTCAAGTCAAAAACACACACACACAAATAATCAGTGCACATAAATAGAACAGAATGTTTACCACTTCTTTTCAATAACATATCTATATCTACTCCTTATTCATCATTGAACATAGGATCTAGATCAAAACTAGAGTCAAACAAAACAGATCTCAATCACCTGCCATCAATAATACTTTACTAGTGGGCTTACGTTGTTATATGACTGGTTGTGAGTGTTGCTCTAGCTACGTTTCAGCTAATCTTGTGTGACAACTTTTTCTCACCACTCCAATTATAGCCTTCACTTTCAAATAAATGAAAGCCTGCTATTGGTGTATTACAGTCCACACGTCACAATTTGCTGTTCTAAATGTACTGAACAATCACGCGCCTATTACATCCTTAGCACATTCCTGACATTCCTAACCTCTGTGATTGAAAAGGAAAAACCGTCTTCAAAGGGATATAACCGTGGTTGTCACTTTCTTGTGATGAGACGGTAGAAAAGGGGGGGGGGGGGGGTGAAGGGAGATAACCTCGGTAGGTGGTACGTGCTGACTGACCGGGTAGACAATTCGAACTTGAAAAGGACCTATCCCGGAATCGGCATTCTTTAGATGGTGGGTGGCAATTAACGTGGCGGCCGGACAGAGAAAAGAAAAGAAAAGGCAGAGGGAGCGGGAGGGGGGGGGGGGGGGGGGGTGTAGACAGATCAGATATAGAAAAGAAAGAAAGCGGGTCGCGCGGGACACTTACGTCACAGAGGCCCCCCAAAGAAAAGATTCTGGTACAGGAATCTTCCTGTGGAACGCCGACTCCACTTTCGACTTGGGCGACAGGGACAAATTAGTGGGGGGGACTGGGTCGGCTGGAATGGTGGAACATCTGGTCGCAACACAGAGTTCAAAGGAGCAGGTGGGTTAGAGATCAGTGGAATGGATTCCGACTGAGGTTGGTGCGGCAATCCTGTGTTGAGTTGTCCCAAGGTTGATTGCAGAATAGCAAACACCTCTTGCCTGAGTTTCCCCTTTAGCCTGGACTCATCATTGCTGATGATGTGGTTTGGTAGGCCGATTCGGGCGAAAATGGCTTTGAGTGCCGCAGCTATCTGACTAGCATCAAGTGAGGAGATTGGGGCGGCATCGCACCTCATGGTACATATGTCGACCACGGTGACTATGTACCGGAATTTCTTCTTCCGTTTAGGTAGAGGCCCGACCAAGTCGACTGCCACTCGCTGAAAGGGAGGGGTAGGTGACGGCTGTACGTGCGGCGGCCTGTCCCGATAGTACCTTCGGTGGGTGTTTGTGGGTACAGTGCTGCCTTTCACCTGAGGTACCTGTGGCGAGTGGTCTTGGGTCGTTAGGCGGACATTCCTTGGGAAGGATTTTCCAAGTTGTGGCGGACTTGGGGACTTGGGACAATCTGGATTTGCTCGCGCGGCAATTTGGTTTGCCGCGTTGAGAGGTTTCTTCCCCGCTGAGGGAGATTTGCTCTTTGGGAAGGAGGGAGGGAGTTGGTTTGTGGATTGGGGAGAAGGGAATCCTGCTGAAACTAGGGCAGGTTGAGAGGGGTGCCCTAAAAACACATACTGTGATCCAAGTATGAGGTCATAGACAGGACTGTCCATGAGCACTGCCTTGATGGGTCCCTTAACATATCTGGTGTCGACATTGATTATGGCGACTGGCAAAGTGGATGGGGGGATTGCAGCATCAGGGCCCTGCAGAGAGATGAAGTCTCCCGTGTATGCTGACGCGGGGACTAAGGATCCGCAGACAATGACGTCGCATGACAGTCCAGTGTCATAGAGACACTGAACAGGAATGTTGTTGACAGTCGCCTGTCCAACGACTGATGGTGTTCCTGGACACTGTACTGGGGAGGGGTTTGTGCAATTCTGCGAAGTCGAGACAACTTGCATAGTTGCAACATTTTGCCACTTGTAAGCAAGTTTCCTGCAGTCATCCCGATTGTGGGTGTTCGACTTGCAGTATGAGCAGAATAAGGGTTGTCCCAGTGGTTGTCGTTCATGGGTAGAACTGTTTGACCCACTGTTGGAGTTGGGGTTACCCCTGCTCTGCTGTGAACCAGTGGACCCAATAACTTGCTGCAGTTTTGGCCTTTTAGGGGCGCTAGGTTCATCATGGGCTAGAGTGTACCTATCACTTAGCTGGATGAGGTCAGCCAGAGTTGTGGCACCTTGTTCGGCAGTAAAGGTGCGTAACTCTGGGGACATGGTTTCGCGCAGTTGCTCGCAAACCATCAATTCCCGGAGATCCTCATAGGACTCAGTTTTGGCAGAAAGGGACACCCATTTTGTCAGATAGTTCCCCAATCTATCTGAAAATTGGGCATAGGACTCTCCCCTACCTTTTCTGGTTGACCGGAACTTTTTCCGGTAGGCATCAGCTGTCAACTCATATCTGTTGAGCAGGGCTTCTTTCAAAGCTGGGTAGTCGGTAATTTGGCTTGACGGAAGTTTACTGTATACCTCATAAGCCACACCCCTGAGACTTTGGGCAAGCTTGAGGTTGAACTTTTCCGGAGCAAGCTCAAATTCCTGGGCCAGTCTTTCAAATCTATCGAGGAATGCATCGATAGACTCGGTTGCCTCATTGAATGCCTCCAATGTGAAGGTCATGGCTGAGGTATGAATGGGAGGGGGAAAATTTTGAGGGGCAGCAGTCTCAGAGTCTGCTGAGTTTTCAAGCTGCTTCATAGCTAGCTCATGATCTCGCGCCTTTTCTCGCTCAGCGGCCTCAAGTTCGAGTTCTTTATTTTTGGCATCCTGCACTAGTTGTCTCTGCCTCAACTCATGAGTACGGATTTGCTCTTGAGCGTCGCGATCTTTATCAGCCTGTTGAGCCTCGCGATCTTTATCTGCTTGTTGAGCCTCGCGATCTTTATCTGCTTGTTGAGCCTCGCGAGCTTTATCAGCCTCTTGAGCCTCATGAGCTCTCTGCTTGTCTTTCTCGGCCTCCTCGCGAGTTTTCTCTTTGTCTTTCTCGGCCCTCGCGAGTTTTCTCTTTGTCATATTCAGATATGACAAAATTTGCTAACTCTTGGACTGACATTCCTAGAGATTCTCCCCATTCTTTAAGTTCCCTCCTAAGTTTAACAATCTCAGCCATGGTTGTAAATACAACTATTCAAAATAAAAACAAAGCTGCTGAGTTGAATGGATCAAACAACACTTAACTATTTCAACATAAACAGAAATAGCATGCACATCAAAAATAAAGTCATAAATAGCATTCAAACAAATCAAATCAAAACACAGTGAACCAAATCACAATAACTTTCCCAGTGGACACAAGATAAGTTTTGAAAAGGAACTACAGTTTGAATTGAAATTTGTTAGAATTTATGAAAAAAAAATATCCCGGACGCGAGCCCCCAATTAGATGTGACTAGGTAATGGGTTAAAAAGGCTAAGTCCCTAGGGAAGACTTTAGAATAATTTGCCTTTAGCCCACTACTCTAGGGTATGGGAGATTTCTTCGATATGAGCACAACTTACCCGGCCCCTTTTCATCTATTAAATTAATATTTTTGCCAGGGTTCTGTCTCGTATGATTGTATGAAATACAAGTTGTTGATTTGCTCTTAATGGCAGACAGAGATAAGTAGGGTTTTACATGAAAATGACAAAACTTCCACTCTCATCAGTCTGACCAAAGGCGGGTTCAGGATTATTTGACACTTGTATTTTATTTACTCCCAAAATCTGCATAAAATTATGAAACAATAATAATAAAGCAGCTCAATGGCGCCCAAAACAAAATATGGTTTTGAAACACAATGAAATCCGAAAGGATTTAAAAGACTTTAGTCTTTCTAGAAGGTTAGCCCCAAGCAAGAAGAGTCACTAATCATATTCATTGTCCGTAGGAAAGTTCAAATGATAGGCGCAGTCAGGTAGACTTAGCTGTTAGAAGTTCTGGGCTTGCTCGTCAGGTGATAGTAGCTCCCAGTCGTTCCGGTTACGACTTCACGGGATGGCACGGTTCAGGCGTGGTATCCTCGCGGATTCTGGGTGCGGGTCGACTTGGCGGCGTTACCGTCTTGGTGCTTGGTGGAGTCAGGGATGATCGTCCTGCCCATGATGCCTTGCGGATAATCACAGGAGAAGGTGGATGTAGGTCTATATGGCTTAGAGACAATTTAAGGGGCTTCAGTCGGCAGGGAATTATTGAATCCCAACCAACTAGAAGGCGTCACTTGTACAATAGCACTAATTA
>CM065713.1:31775654-31780654 GCA_017654935.2 Phymorhynchus buccinoides | reverse complement strand
AGGAGGAAAGAAAAAAGAGAGAAAAAGAACTAAAGAGAGAGAGA
Source organism: Phymorhynchus buccinoides (assembly GCA_017654935.2). Classification (NCBI taxonomy): domain Eukaryota; kingdom Metazoa; phylum Mollusca; class Gastropoda; order Neogastropoda; family Raphitomidae; genus Phymorhynchus; species Phymorhynchus buccinoides. The sequence goes on along the minus strand of CM065713.1, from coordinate 31,780,610 downwards.
AAGGGTGAGAGAAGGAAAGAAAGAAAACGCAAAACGTATGAGAAAAAAACAAACAATTGAAGTAAGAAAGGAGTGAAAAAGAGACCCTCTACTCTTTTCAGTTTTCTGTTGGGAATTTTCGAATTTCCTTTCAGAACCGGAAGCGGAAGTTCCTATTGAGGGTACCGTGAGTAGTTCCCCTTTGCTTAGGAAGAGAAAGAACGGATAGAAAGAGAAGAGAGGAGGACTGAGAGATGAATGAGGAGGAGAGAGAGAGAGAGAGAGAGAGAGAGAGAGAGAGAGAGAGAGAGAGAGAGAGAGAGAGAGAGAGAGAGAGAGAGAGAGAGAGAGAGAGAGAGAGAGAGAGAGAGAGAGAGAGAGAGAGAGAGAGAGAGAGAGAGAGAGAGAGAGAGAGAGAGAGAGAGAGTAAGGAAGGGAGACTCTCTTTGGACTAATCTACAGTCCTGTTCTGAAGAAAACTATTGTTTTAACCTCGTTGGAGACCAATGTTTTCCAGATAAGCAGAAATTTCAATTCTTACTTTTGTGAGGAGTACACTGTTGTATTCTCTCTCTCTCTCTCTCTCTCTCTCTCTCTCTCTCTCTCTCTCTCTCTCTCTCTCTCTCTCTCTCTCTCTCTCTCTCTCTCTCTCTCTCTCTCTCTCTCTCTCTCTCTCTCTCTCTCTCTCTCTCTCTCTCTCTCTCTCTCTCTCTCTCTCTCTCTCTCATAGAAATCAATCATTGTACCTTTTCCCGCCTCCAAGCCCTCTCTCCCCATCACATTCTTCCTAGATCCTGTATTAGTCTTGTACATTGATGATGTATAATAGTGCTGTGTTATGTTATTTCTGGATATTTTCTTTTCTTGAATCCTTTGTATTCTTTTGTTTGGCACGAAAACGCTTAATTCTTTTGTGTGTACATTTTTGTTGTTGTTTTTAACCTTTGTTTAGTCTCAGGGCATCGCATTGGAATCGAAATGTATGTGGTGTAGCCGTCCCTTCAGTGTGATGAAGTCGCTGTTTTGAGAGTCGCTATTAATATCCCACGCGCCGTATGTTTTTTGTTTGTGGCTCAAGCCACAAACCTATAACTCACTTTGTCGGTCGGTCGGTCGGTCGGTCGGTCGGTCTGTCTGTCGGTCGGTCCAAAATTGTCGCACATTTTGACAAAATGTCGCACTTCAAATCGAATGTACACTTCAAATCGAGGCTACACTTCAAATTGAGGCCGCTCTTTAACATGATGTATTTTAAAAGCGTACAAAATAATAAACATACGTAATACAGACACTACAACAGACACGACGAGTATGCGGTGCTTCTTTCGATGAGTATAAGTAGGATACATAGTTTTAAATGTTTTCCAAAAGATATAAAAAGTTACGAAATGGTGCAGAGATAACATTCTGGTTTACAGATTAAAATTATTGAAAAGCCAGGGGAGGTGACTCATGATTGGAGTGGTAAAAATAGACCGCGTGCCACAAACTATTGCGATTTCGCGCTTGTTTTATCCCCGAGCCGAAGGTCCGGGGAGCTATTGTTTTTGTCTGGTCCGGTGTCCGTCCGTCCGGTGTTCGTCCGTCCGTCCGGTGTTCGTCCGTCCGTCCGGTGTTCGTCCGTCCGTCCGGCGTGCCTCCAGCGTGCCTCCGTCCGTCTGGCTATTCGTCCGTTTTTCTAAAAAAAACTATTCAGTCTATCATCATCAAATTTGGCATACTAGTTTGCCAAGATGCAAGCTATCCACTGATGTATTTAGTTTTACATTAAGGTCAAGGTCCAGTTACGGGGTTCAAACCCCGAAACACATAATCGCTAATATCTCGCGACGTTTTGCATGTATTTTAATGCAGTTTTGTTCACCACATTTCTTGATGAATGGTCTATAACACAGTTGTCATGAATTTTTCTGCGTGCGCGTGTGCGCATGATCGCGCGCGCTCAAATCACGGGTCCGAACCCCAAGGCTATATATACAAAACTATTCAGTTACGTGCTGTTTGGATGCCTTTTTATGTAGTTACGTCCTGTTTTGATGCGTTTTTATGTATGTGTACAGCCGACGCATTCCGATTTCGGAGTACCACGGCGATGCTGCGAGGGGACTTTGCAGCCGCTCGGCGTTGCACTTGTTGTTGTTTTCTTTTCTTTTTTTTAAACCATATAAATGGAATCTAATGGAGTTAGGAGACCACTCATTCACTCAGACAAACAAGTACCATCTTCAAACGTAAATGGGTTAAAATTGTTAGTTTAAAAAAAAAATGTTGGTGTATTAGTATTGGACTGTTCTGTCTGTCTGTCTGTCTGTCTGTCTGTCTGTCTGTCTGTCTGTCTGTCTGTCTGTCTGTCTGTCTTTCTGTCTGTCTGTCTGTCTGTCTCATCACATCGATTTGTTTGTTTGTCTGTTGTTGCCCTCTGCATTTTCTTCTCAGATCTCTGTCTCTCCGCCCCTCTCTCTCTCTCTCTCTCTCTCTCCTCTCTCTCTCTCTCTCTCTCTCTCTCTCTCTCTCTCTCTCTCTCTCTCTAATATCTCTCTCTCTCTCTCTCCTCTCTCTCTCTCTCTCCTCTCTCTCTCTCTCTCTCTCTCTCTCTCTCTCTCTCTCTCTCTCTCTCTCTCTCTCTCTCTCTCTCTCTGATTGGAAGAATGGGCCCGGCCCAAAATCTTAATCCTTATGTAATACAGTTTTTCAGTCTTCAGTCTTCAGTCTCTTTCTCTCTCTCTCTCTCGTTCTCCCTTTTCTCTCTCTCTCACTTTCTCTCTCTGGACTAAAACTGTAGCCTATTGATTGCCTTCTCTCTCTCTCTCTCTCTCTCTCTCTCTCTCTCTCTCTCTCTCTCTCTCTCTCTCTCTCTCTCTCTCTCTCTCTCTCTCTCTCTCTCTCTCTCTCTCGTTCTCCCTTTTCTCTCTCTCTCCCTTTCTCTCTCTGGACTAAAACTGTAGCCTATTTGCCTTTCTCTCTCTCTCTCTCTCTCTCTCTCTCTCTCTCTCTCTCTCTCTCTCTCTCTCTCTCTCTCTCTCTCTCTCTCTCTCTCTCTCTCTCTCTCTCTCTCTCTCTCCAATCTGAAGATTTTTTTTGGTGTGTGTGTGATCGATACGTAAGAAAAACTTTGGTCGAAAAGTGCAGGTAGTATGGTACATAGTTGGTTCGATTAAAAGGATTGCAAACACAGAAAGGGCAAAGGGAATATATATCTAGTGTTGTGCCCCCGTCTCTCTATGTCTCTCATGTTGTCTCTATGTGTCCCTGTCTCTCTGTGTCCCCAATTCTGGCTCAACGTGTCCCCCATTTTATCTCTATGTATCCCTGTCTCTCTATGTCCCCAAGTTTGGCTCAATGTGTCCCCAAAGGTGTCTCTATGTGTCCCCGTCTCTCTATGTCCCCAAGTGTGGCTCAATATGTCCCCAAAGGTGTCTCTATGTGTCCCCGTCTCTCTATGTCCCCAATTGTGACTCATCGTGTCCCCACATTTGTCTCTATGTATCCCCGTCTCTATGTGTCCCCATATATGACTCAACGTGTCCCCGTCTCTATATATCCGTCTCTAATTCAGGGATAATGAGGGTGACACATAGAGACGGGGACATATAGAGACCGGGGCGCAATGAGGGTGACACATAGAGACGGGGGCATGTAGAGACGGGGGTACAATAAGGGTAACACACAGAGACGGGGACACATATAGACGGGGGCACAATGAGCGTGACGCATAGAGACGGGGACACATATAGACGGGGGCACAATGAGCGTGACGCATAGAGACGGGGGCACAATGAGCGTGACGCATAGAGACGGGGGCACATATAGACGGGGGCACAATGAGACGTGACGTATAGAGACGGGGACACATATAGACGGGGGAACAATGAGGGTGACGCATAGAGACGGGGGCACAATGAGCGTGACGCATAGAGACGGGGGCACAATAAGGGTGACACACAGAGACGGGGACACATAGAGATGGGGGCACAATGAGTGTAACACATAGAAACGAGGGCACATTGAGTGTGACACATAGAGACGGGGGCACAATGAGGGTGACGCATAGAGCCGGGGGCACAATGAAGATGACGCATAGAGACGGGGGCACAATGAGGATGACGCATAGAGACGGGGGCACATAGAGACGGGGAGTCTTAGAATTGATCCATAGAGCAGACGATAGTAGGATGACGAAACAGGTAGATAATCTGAGTCTATAAGAGAGAGAGAGAGAGCGAGAGAGAGAGAGAGAGAGAGAGAGAGAGAGAGAGAGAGAGAGAGAGAGAGAGAGAGAGAATCGGAGACAGAGAGACGGACAGACAGAGATAAACAGAGAGAGAGACAAATACAGGCAGAGAGAGCGAGAGTAGAGAGACAGAGAGAGAGACAGAGACAGAAAGAGAGAGAAGATGGGTGGGAGGGAGGGGGTGGGGCAGATAAACACAGACAGTAGATCGAAGGGAAAAGGTTAGGGGAAAGTGTTTCAAGTTCGATTGTTTTTGTACTGTGGAATTTAGTGTTCTTGTTTCATGCTCTTCTTTTTCTTCTTCTTCTTCTTCTTCTTCTTCTTCTTCTTCTTCTTCTTCTTCTTCTTCTTCTTCTTCTCTTCTTTCTTCTTTATTGTTATTGTTCTTGTTTTCTTGTTCTTCTTCTTCTTGTTCTTCTTCTTCTTCTTCTTCTTCTTCTTCTTCTTCTTCTTTATTGTTCTTGTTATTGTTCTTCTTCTTCTTCTTCTTCTTCTTCTTATTTCTTTCTTTCTTTCTTTTTTTCTTTCTCTTTCTTTCTTCTTCGTCTTCTTCTTCCTCCTTCTTCTCCTTCTCTTCTGTGTCTTTCTGTCCCTCTTTCTCTCTCTATCTACCTTTTTCACCTTTCCATTGATTTTATCACCGTTTTCGTTTTTAAGATTTTCGTTTTCGTTTTTAAGATTTTCATTTTCATTTTTGCCTTTTTCGGTTTATTTCGGTTTGGTCCGGTATATAACGGTGCCACTTA
>CM065713.1:31750297-31752797 GCA_017654935.2 Phymorhynchus buccinoides | reverse complement strand
GAGAGACCTTGAGCCTAGGGGGGAAAAGATGGGAATGTACTAGACCGTGAAGACCCGTTTAGGGGGAGGGAGGTAAGGGGGAGGGGTTTTGAGGGTGGGGTGGTTCTGAAAGAAGAGGAAGAAGCGGGTGGTGGCGGGGATAGAGGAGTCACAAAATAAAGGCTGGGGGCAGGGTTCCCACAAGTCCTGGAGAAGCTAAAAACTTGAAAAGTCCTGGAAAACTAGCAAGGCCTTTTCCAGGGTTTGAAAAGTGCTGGAAAAACAGCACAGGCCCAAAAGCTCCTGGCAAAGTCCTGGAATTTTTTTAATTTGCTGACCAGATTGTCAAGTTTCAAGCAAGCAAAACCAGCACTCGATCTCTTTGAAAATATATATAGTAAAACTGAAAGTTAGCACTTGGTTTTTTTTTAAATTCAGACTTTTGACCGCCTGATATTGTGACAGCAGACGACCATGCTACTGCATGTGGACTTTTTGGTGTGTGCAGGTTTTTGTAGTTTCAAGTAATTAGAATAGTTCGATATTAGCACACCTCTTACCGTAATGCTTATTATCCATTATTACAAGCAGTATTTTCAGTCCTTGAAATTTACCAGCATGGTCCTGGAAAAGTCCTTGCATTTTTCTTTTAGAGATCTGTGGGAACCATTGTGGGGAAGAAAAGAGAGAAAGTGATATACGGGGTGGTAAGAAAGAGAAGACGCTAAAACTGGAGAGAGAGAGAGAGAGAGAGAGAGAGAGAGAGAGAGAGAGAGAGAGAGAGAGAGAGAGAGAGAGGAGAGAACTAGAGGAGAGAGAGAGAGAGACACACACACACAGACAGGCATAGAGAGACAAAGTGACAAATACAAGAGGAGAAATAAATACAAGAAGAGAGAGAGATATAAAGAGATGGGGGGGGGGAGAGAGGGGGGAGGGAAGACAAAGAGAGTACAAGAGAAAATGGAGAGAGACAGAGAGAGAGTTGAGAAAGAGGAGAGAGAGAAAGACAGGGGAGACAGGGGTAGAAAGACATAGAGAAAAAGAGAAAGAGGAGAGAGAGGGGGGGTGGCAGGAGGAAAAGACAGCGAGAGAGGAGAAAGAGGGTAAATTATAAAGGGGGGAAATAGTGGATGGGGAAGGAGAAAGGAACTGAGCAACTGAGAGAGGAGAGGGGAGGGGGGGGGGGGGGGGGGGTAGCACAGACAGAAACGATATTGAAAGCGACAGATACAGAGAAGATGGTGATAAACAGACTGATGGACAGACAGACAGACAGGCAATGGCCTTTCGGTCAACCACCCAGAACTCTGTTAGTGTTACTACTTCAAAAGCAGCCAAGCCTTTTCTCCGTTCCTGACAATAGGTTATTTTGGGGAGACGAGAGAGAGAGAGAGAGAGAGAGAGAGAGAGAGAGAGAGAGAGAGAGAGAGAGAGAGAAGAGAGAGAGAGAGAGAGAGAGAGAGTGAGAGAGAGAGAGAGAGAGAGAGAGAGAGACAGACAGACAGACAGACAGACAGACAGACAGACAGAGAGAGAGAGAGAGAGAGAGAGAAAGAGAGACAGATAGACACAGACAGAGAGAGAGAGAGAGAGAAATAGAGAGAGAGAGAAATAGAGAGGGACAGACAGACAGAGAAAGAAAGAGAGAGACAGACAGGCAGACAGACAGGCAAAGATATATAATCGCTGTCCGACGCTAACCGTGTATCTACAAAATTTGACAAAAATATATTTTTTACTGAAACTCCTTCCAGTGACCTCACGCACGTATTCTATAAATATCTTGTGTCTGCGACCAATGAAAATGCTCAAATTTGTCACATGATACCACGGAAATAATCGTGTATGTGGCGGGTTTGTTGCTGGTTTTGACGCGATAAGCGTGTAACTGGTCACGCTAATCGTGTAACTGCCGGCAGCTGTCGTATCTTCCATTGTGAGAACAATGCACTAACTTTGTGACTAACCGTGTAACTGAATTATCACGAAAAGTTTGGGTGTTAATGCAACTTTTATTGTGTCACATGTTTACTCATCGGTAAAGAAGAAGGGTCAAGCGTATATCAAATGGGGATTGACTTTGTAGCAGGCGACAATATGTTTTTTAATGCTCCTGTAAAATCACTGATTGTGTAAATACACGGTCAGCGTCGGACAGCGCGATATATATATATATATATATATATATATATATATATATATATATATATATATATATACAGACAGAGAGAGAGGGCATAGTGAGAGATACAGAGAGCGGGACAGACTGACAAAATATTGTTTGACCAAGACGGTATCTTCTTCTTCTTCTTCGATCGCTCAAACAGTTTCCTGTCAATTATGAGCGCAGATGCGTCATGCTGCTGTTATGCGCCTAACTAAAGAAATAGTTAGGCCCAGCAAGTCCGACTTCGGCTGGAGGAAATCTTATTGAAAGTGTTTTGTGAAAAAAGGCAGGAGAATGGGCCGGTAAGGCAGAAAGATAGTAGATGACAGTAAGCAAAGGGAAAAGGCTGAG
>CM065713.1:31710297-31720297 GCA_017654935.2 Phymorhynchus buccinoides | reverse complement strand
AAAAGCAGAGTCAAAGAGAGTGACAGACTAGAGGAAGTTACAAGCACAGAACTTCCAGAAGGTGGGGGAACTATTTATAAAAAGACCCCCGGTATCCCCACGGGGGGAAACTGATGATCTGACAACCCTTCTCTAACCGTCCCTGTCCTCTCAGCTAGCCTCATAGTCCTCTCAGCTAGCCTCATAGTCCTCTCAGCTAGCCTCATAGTCCTCTCAGCTAGCCTCATAGTCCTCTCAGCTAGCCTCATAGTCCTCTCAGCTAGCCTCATAGTCCTCTCAGCTAGCCTCATAGTCCTCTCAGCTAGCCTCATAGTCCTCTCAGCTAGCCTCATAGTCCTCTCAGCTAGCCTCATAGTCCTCTCAGCTAGCCTCATAGTCCTCTCAGCTAGCCTCATAGTCCTCTCAGCTAGCCTCATAGTCCTCTCAGCTAGCCTCATAGTCCTCTCAGCTAGCCTCATAGTCCTCTCAGCTAGCCTCATAGTCCTCTCAGCTAGCCTCATAGTCCTCTCAGCTAGCCTCATAGTCCTCTCAGCTAGCCTCATAGTCCTCTCAGCTAGCCTCATAGTCCTCTCAGCTAGCCTCATAGTCCTCTCAGCTAGCCTCATAGTCCTCTCAGCTAGCCTCATAGTCCTCTCAGCTAGCCTCATAGTCCTCTCAGCTAGCCTCATAGTCCTCTCAGCTAGCCTCATAGTCCTCTCAGCTAGCCTCATAGTCCTCTCAGCTAGCCTCATAGTTCTGGCAAAAGGCAGACCCGTCCAACCCCTCATGTTCTCCTAGATCCCCCGAGCGTTTCCGCAATACACGTATCAAATCAAATGCCCTATGTACACACCCAAAAAAGAAGATATTTTCACAGATTATTGTACGGGACATTACAAACACAGTGAACATTCTTCTTCTTCTTCTGCGTTCCCAGGCCATATGGCCATAATGGGTAATGTACGTATGTGTCCAGTTTTCAGTTTTCACTGGTCTCCCTGCTGCATAGAGCCGACACATTCCGATTTCGGAGGAGCTCTAAAGGCAGGAGAATGAGCCACTAAGTCAGAAAGAGTGTACCGTAGTAGATAACAGAAAGCAAAGGGAAAAGGCAGAGTCAAAGAGAGTGGCAGAATTGGGGAAGTTTCAAGCACAGAACTTCCAGAAGGTGGGGGAACTATTTTTACAAAAGACCCACCCACCCCCCCCCCCCCCCCCGGTATCCCCACGGGGAGAGACTCGTGGAGGGGGCGGGGTCGTCCAGCTCCCCGTATGGAGGCACGAGGCATCCACCCACTGCCCCGACAGTGAATATAACTAATATGGTTTCATCAGAGTTATTTAAGCAACAGTAGAATTTCACGCCAATCATGCCCCACAGAATGTCAAAATCGGATCGTAGTTAAACGAATCGTGTGCAGTGTAGCTGACCCTTAAGTGAGAGAGAAAATGGAGTTTTACGTCCTCTTGGTCTGAATCAGACACATATGGGACATTTGTAAATACAAATATGGTGGGAACGATACTGGAGGCAATGCCCGGAGGCAGTGCTAAACCAGTAAAGTCCCGATTTTTTTTTATATATTAATACAGATAGCTGTATGTATGATAGCCTGCATTGCTGACCCTTAAGTGTGAGTGACGTCAATTTTTGTAGCGTGTTGTCTGGATCCGTGCGAGAAAGAATGGTAGATGGGGAGAGAGAGGGGGAGAGAGAGAGAGAGAGAGAGAGAGAGAGAGAGAGAGAGAGAGAGAGAGAGAGGGGAGAGAGAGATGGGGGACAGAGAGGGAGAGAGAGAGATTGGGGATATAGAAAAGAGAGATGGGAGAGAGAGAGAGAGAGAAAAGATAGATAGAGGGAGAGAGAGAAAGATAGGGGGTATGAGAGAGAGAGAGTGGGAGATAGGAGATAGAGAGAGAGAGAGAGCGCGAGATAGAGTAGAGGGATAGAGAGAGGGGGGAGAGAGGGAGAGGGGCGAGAGAGAGGGAGAGAGAGAGAGCGAGAGAGAGAGTGTTGTTTGTTCACACCAGCTAGAGGAGACGAGAGCTACTTTGGTGTTCTCTCCCTAGTCGAGGGTCTGCCGATCGCTCGCTAGATCGAGACGTCGTAGAGAGAGTACTACGCTCGAGAGAGAGAAACGATGCGAGAGATGAGAGAGAGAGATATTGGGGTAAGATCGAGGTGGGAGACGCGATAGAGCGAGTAGCAGCGCTCTCGGGGGATCGTACGAGAGATCGCTATCTGGTGGGGGCATCGGGTATAAGCTCTCTGGGGTGCGCAGCGCGAGTGGGGGACCAGAGCGGGAGAGAGAGAGATGTGGGCTCTAGAAAGAGAGAGGGGGTGAGATAGAGATAGAGAGATGAATCGTCGAGCGAGAGAGAGAGAGAAGCGACGCAAGGTAGAATAGGGGGAGGACGGAGAGAGATAGAGGAGAGAGAGCGAGCGAGAGCGATGGAGAGAGAGGGAGATGGAGAGACGAGAGAGGGTCGGGAGGGGGCAGCGAGGGGGGAGAGAGAGAAGATGGGATGGAGCGAGGAGAGGGAGAGAGAGAGAGAGAGAGGCGAGAGGCTGGCGAGGGTGAGAGAGCGGGGGAGAGAGAGAAGAAGAGCGAGCGAAGACGAGAGAGAGAGAGAGAGAGAGCCGCGAGAGGACGACGAGAGATAGAGAGAGAGAGAGAGACTGTTCGTGATCGTATAATCATTATTATGATGTACAGGTGTAGACCTCAATTTGTAGCGTATTGTCTGGAAGAGAGAGAGAGAGAGAGAGAGACTGAGAGAGAGCGTTGAGAGAGAGAGAGAGAGAGAGAGAGAGAGAGAGAGAGAGAGAGAGAGAGAGAGAGAGAGAGAGAGAGACTGTTCGTGATCGTATAATCATTATTATGATGTACAGGTGTAGACCTCAATTTGTAGCGTATTGTCTGAGAGAGAGAGAGAGAGAGAGAGAGGAGAGAGAGAGAGAGAGAGAGAGAGAGAGGGACGAGCACAGTGAGAGAGAGAGAGAGAGAGAGAGAGAGAGACTGTTCGTGATCGTATAATCATTATTATGATGTACAGGTGTAGACCTCAATTTGTAGCGTATTGTCTGGAAGAGAAGAGAGAGAGAGAGAGAAGAGAGAGAGAGAGAGAGCGGGAGAGAGAGAGAGGAGTGGGAGAGAGGAGAGAGAGGTTCGTGATCGTATAATCATTATTATGATGTACAGGTGTAGACCTCAATTTGTAGCGTATTGTCTGGAAGAGAGAGAGAGAGAGAGAGACAAAAACCCACAGTGTTATGTGTGCGTGTTGTGTGTGTGTTGTCTGTGTGGTGTGTGTGCTGTGTGTGTGTGTGTGTCTGTGTTGTAGTGATGTTTGTTATGTCGCGCGCGCGCATAAGGATGGGGGTGGGGGTAAGGGGGGGGGTGGCAGATGCGCGCACGGTGGAGTGCTTGTCGTCGTGTGTGTGGTCGGGTATATCTCTATCTCTCTTTCTCTCTCTCTCTCCCCCTCTCTCTCTCTCTCTCTCCTCCCCCTCTCTCTTCTCCCTCTCCTCACTCTCTCGCTCTCTCTCTCTTCGCTCTCTCTATCTCTCCCCCCCACCTTAATGACACCTTAGTATTGTGGGAATGAAAAAATGAAAATAACATAGTTCTTAGAGTTTGTAAATACGTGTATAAAGCATTATATAGTCAGGCAAAAATTTCTGCAAGCACTTCAGTAATGTCTTATTTCATGTATGTCATAATTTTGTCAACGTGAACTCCATTTGTATGGGCCTGTGGCCTAGCAAATGAAATCATTTCAGACTTCAGACTTCAGGCTCTATTCCCCCCCCTCTCTCTCTCTCTCTCTCTCTAGTCATCTCTCTCTCCTCTCTCACTCCCTTCCCTCCTCCCTATGTGTGCATGTAAGTCTCTCTGTGTGTCTATGTCTCTGTGTGTGTACATGCTTGTATGTGTGTTGTGCGTGTATCTCTTTGTATGTACGTGCGTGTGTGAAAATGGTAAGACTAGTTAAGGAAGATGGGTTCAAGTGACAGATTAAAGAGAAAGGGAGAGAATCGTTATTTTCTTGTCCTTTCTGTATAATGTCTGCTCTTCAGTGCTTGAAGGCAAGTCTGGTTTCGAATCTGTATATTGTTTATCTACTTTATTTTCTTCATTTCTGTTCTAACTCCCATCTCCTTTTTTGTTTGTTTGTGGCTAGCAAGCCACAAACCTATGACTCACTTTGTCGGTCGGATCCGGTCGGTCTGTCCCCCCCCCGGTCTGGTCGGTCCCAAATATTTGGATTGTCGCACATTTTGACAAAATTGTCGCACACTTCAAATCGAGGCTACACTTCAAAATTGAGGCCGCTCTTTAAAATGATGTATTTTAAAAGCGTACAAAATAATAAACATAACGTAATACAGACACTACAACAGACACGACCGACGAGTATGCGGTGCTTCTTTTGATGAGTATAAGTAGGATACATAGTTTTAAATGTTTTCCAAAAGATATAAAAAGTTACGAAATGGTGCAGAGATAACATTCTGGTTTACAGATTAAAATTATTGAAAAGCCAGGGGAGGTGACTCATGATTGGAGTGGTAAAAAAAAAACAGACCAAGTCGTTTTTGTGACCGCGTGCGCGTTGTGTAAATAAACTACTTTGCGATTTTCCGTTCGCGCGCTTGTTTAAAGTGTGAAACTAGTCCAGTGGGCTTTTTATCTTTATTATGTTTCCCAGCTAATCTTTTTTCTTTCTTCATTTTGTTTTTGTTTATATATTTAACCCACTGCATCCGACTTCTTTTTGTTTGACTGTACGTGTGAATGTTCTCCGAAAGTAGAGTTTCAAAGATCTCAACGTCCGACTTCTTTTTGTTTGACTGTACGTGTGAATGTTCTCCGAAAGTAGAGTTTCAAAGATCTCAACGTCCGACTTCTTTTTGTTTGACTGTACGTGTGAATGTTCTCCGAAAGTAGAGTTTCAAAGATCTCAACGTCCGACTTCTTTTTGTTTGACTGTACGTGTGAATGTTCTCCGAAAGTAGAGTTTCAAAGATCTCAACGTCCGACTTCTTTTTGTTTGACTGTACGTGTGAATGTTCTCCGAAAGTAGAGTTTCAAAGATCTCAACGTCCGACTTCTTTTTGTTTGACTGTACGTGTGAATGTTCTCCGAAAGTAGAGTTTCAAAGATCTCAACGTCCGACTTCTTTTTGTTTGACTGTACGTGTGAATGTTCTCCGAAAGTAGAGTTTCAAAGATCTCAACGTCCGACTTCTTTTTGTTTGACTGTACGTGTGAATGTTCTCCGAAAGTAGAGTTTCAAAGATCTCAACGTCCGACTTCTTTTTGTTTGACTGTACGTGTGAATGTTCTCCGAAAGTAGAGTTTCAAAGATCTCAACGTCCGACTTCTTTTTGTTTGACTGTACGTTGTGACTGTTCTCAATGTTCTCCCCGAAAGTAGAGTTTCAAAGATCTCAACGTAAATAGTATGTAGTGGAGAGGGTGGGAGGGTGGGGGTATGTGCCTGGGGGGAGGTGAGTGGGGGGGTCGGGGGGGGGGGGGGGGGGGGGGGGGGGAGAGGGGGGGGGGGGGGGGGGGGGGGGGGGGGGGGGGGGGGGGGAGGGGTGGGGGGGGGGGGGGGGGGGGGGGGGGGGGGGGGGGGGGGGGGGGGGTCTATATGTGTTCCTTGTGTGTTTTATATTTAATGTGCAAAACGCTATGCGCGCGCTGTGTGGTGTAGTGTGTTGTGCGGCGCGCCGCGGCACCGCGCGGGGCGCTCTTGTGTGTAGGTGAAAGTCGGGGTAAAAAGCCCATGGGCGTGTAATAAGCCCATGCCAATTATCTCATGACATAAAGCAAATTTCAGTCACAATTTCCCCCATGACACGAATGCTAAACATTAACACTCGTCTCATGGGAAAAATGTGACTGAAATTTTCTTTATATCATGAGATAATTGGCATGGGCTTATTACCCGCACATGTTGCTTTTTACCCCGTCTTCCCCCTATGCATATGGTGCGGTTGGTAGTGGGCTCCTTCTAGGCTTTAGTGGGAACTAGGTGACGAGCGTGAGGTTTATGTAGCGCCGAAGCGATGCGCTTGCGTGCCGTGAGTTGCGTGGTGTGCTTGTGTGACATGCATCGTGTGCGATTTGTATGTGTGTGTGTGTGTGGTGTGTTTCGCGCCCCCGCTCGGCCGCGCGAGCGAGCGCAGTATGTGTATTGTGTGTGTGTGTTTTCGCGTAAGGCTAGTTTATGCTGTTGCGGATTTGTGCTGCGTGCGTCCTGTGCGGCAAACTAAACATCGGTTGATATCCCAACAGACAGCTATATATCAAGGTAGAGAGCACCTTTCAAGGATTTAAACACCTGCGCGCCGCTCAACGATCCAGACCTACGTGACACGTATCACCCCCCCAATTTGGTTTTAAGAGGTTGAAAGAGCTAGACCTAGCAGTTGTGATTGGAAGAAGAAGGAGGGGGAGGAGGAGGAGGGGAGAAGAACAACGAAGAAGAAGGAAGAATAGACAAGTAAAGAGGGGAACAAAAGAAGGAAGGAAGGTGTTTAGGAAGAGGGAAAGAGGGGGGGGTGGGGGAATTAAGGAAGAAGAAACTGGACCAGACACTCCCTTTTCAAAGTCAAATTTCTTCTGTCTGCCGTGCTTGCAATTTGGAGCTTCGGCGCATCAGTTCTGTACATCATCTTCTGTCTGAAGAAGCCACCAAAACCCTCATTTCTGCCTTTGTTATTCCTGCCTTTGTTCTTTCAAGACTTGATTACTGTAATTCTCTCCTTGCTGGCTGCCCACAAAATCTCCTGATTAAATTGCAGAAAGTCCAAAATAATGCTGCTCGCCTCGTCCTGAAATGCCCGAGGACCTCTCATGTTTCTCCTTTGCTTCAATCTCTCCACTGGCTCCCTGTTGAAAAGCGCATAGAGTATAAACTCTCTCTATTATGTTACAAGTCGCTGAATGGTTTGGCCCCATCATATCTCTCTGATCTTCTATCGATTTATACTCCCACTAGACTGCTTCGCTCCTCCTCTGACACTCACGTTCTGCAGATCCCCCGTTTCCGTGCCAGAACTCTTGGCGAACGTTCTTTTTCTTTCCAAGCTCCCTCCTCCTGGAACGGCCTCCCTTCTGCACTCCGAACCTCAAACAGCCTCTCTTCTTTCAAGTCCTCCCTCAAAACAACTCTCTTCAAAACATAATCTTTCTCCTCCTCCTCCTGCAAAGGTTATCCATTGAGTCATGTGCGCGTGCGCGGGTGTGTGTGCGTGTGTGTGTGTGTGTGTGTGTGTGTGTGTGTGTGTGTGGGTGTGTGTGTGTGTGTTTGTGTGTGTGTGTGGTGTTTGACCTTAAGTTCGTGTGAGTGTTTTGTGTGTTGTCCAGCTTTTCATTTTGTTAGTATTGTTTTTATCATGATTGTAAGCGCTTAGGGCTTTTGTTAAGATTAAGCGCCCTAAATATTCATTATTATTATTATATTAGTAGTAGTAGAGGAGGAGGAGTAGAAGAAGAAAAAGAAGAGGAGGAGGAGGAGGAGAAGAGGAAGATGAAGATGAGGAGGAGAAGATAGAAGAAAAGGAGGAGGAGGAGGAGGAGGAGGAGTGGTGATGATGGTGATGAGAAGGAGGAGAAGAAGAAAGAAGACGAAGAACCGAGGGGAGAAGAAGAAGAAGAAAGGAACAAAGAGAAAAAAGAAGAATAAGAACCGACCACCCAACAAAGAAGAAGAGGAAGAAGCAAGAGGAGGAGGAGGAGGAGGAAGATGATGATGATGAAGAAGAAGAAGAAGAAGAAGAAGAAGAAGAAGAAAAAGAAAAGAAGAAGAAGATACGCAACAAAGAAGAAGAAGAAGAAGAAGAAGAACAACAACAACGAAGAAGAAGCAAGAAGAAGAAAGTAAAGTGATGAGGAGGTGAATGATTCCTAGAAGTAGATAGGGGAAGGAGGAGAAGAAGAAGAAGAAGGAAAAAAAATAAACGACGACGACGACGATGCTGCTGCTGCTGCTGCTGCTGCTGAGTGATGATGATGATGATGATGAGGATGATGATTTGGCGGGAAGAAGAAGAAGAAGAAGAAGAAGAATAGGTGTCGAGAGAAAAAAGAGAGAAGAATATCGACAATAGATCATGTGCGTTGTTATTCTATAGAAGTGGACTGGTAACACGTGTTCAGATCTGACAGGGTGTAGATGAGTCTGGGAATGAGAACGAGAGGGTGGATGTCTCGTGCCTCCATACGAGGGGGAACTGGGGAATCAAAACGGGAGAGATTTTATAGTGGGGGGGGGGGTGGGGGCCGGGTCCATGTGTGTACTATGTTGTTGGGGCAGTGGGTGGATGTCTCGTGCCTCCATACGGGGAGCTGGGAATCAAAACGGGAGAGACTTTATAGTGGGGGCCTGGTGTTGGGTACTACGTTGTTCGTGGCAGTGGGTGGATGTCTCGTGCCTCCATACGGGGAGGCTGGACGACCCCGCCCCCTCCAACGAGTTTTTCTCCCCGAGGCGGC
Organism: Phymorhynchus buccinoides; assembly: GCA_017654935.2. Taxonomy (NCBI): domain Eukaryota; kingdom Metazoa; phylum Mollusca; class Gastropoda; order Neogastropoda; family Raphitomidae; genus Phymorhynchus; species Phymorhynchus buccinoides. Next base: position 31,711,813 of record CM065713.1, on the reverse strand, counting down.
GGGGGGGGTGGGGGAGGGGGGGGGGGGGTGGGGGGGGGGGGGGGGGGGGGTCTTTCATACAAATATTTCCCCCACCTTCTGGACGTTCTGTGCTTGTAACTTCCTCTAATATGCCACTCTCTTTGACTCTGCCTTTTCCCCTTTGCTTTCTGTCATCTACTATCTTTCTGACTACCAGGTCTGACTTACTGGCCCATTCTCCTGCCTTTAAAAAAAAAATCTTCCAAATAATTTTTCTCCTTTGAGCTCCTCCGAAATCAGAATGTGTCGGCTGTGCGCAGCCGCAGCAGCGTGGAGACCAGTGAAAACTGAAAACCGGCACACACACGTACTTTACCCGTTATGGCCATAATAAGACACAGAAGAAGAAGAAGAAGAAGAAAGAAGAAGAAGAAGAAGAAAAAAAAGAACTGAAGAAATAGAAGAAGAAGAACCATAAGAATAAGAAGAAAAAGAAGAAGAAGAAAGAAAAAGAAGAAGAAGAAGAAGAAGAATAAGAATAAGAAAGAAGAACGAAGAAGAAGAAAGAAGGAGAAGGGAAGAAGAAGAAGAAGAAGAAGTGGATTAAGAAGAAGAAGAAGAAAAAGAAGAAGAAGAAGGAAAGAAGGAGAAAAAAAAGAAGAGGAAGAAGAAGAAAAAGAAGAAGAAGAAGGAGAGAAGAACAAAAGAAGAAGAAGAAGAAGAAGAGGTAATATGTTGTTGTTGGATTATCCTGGCTAAAGGACTCCAGGGATCATCTCAACAGCGGAAACAATTCAACACTTAATGGAACAACTGCATCAACTACGTTATCAGAACATTACGTATTTGACAGCTTCGTTTTTCATTTATTACCTCGCCACGTGGGCAGCCACACTCCGTCATCGGGGCAGTGTAGTATAAGATCGTAATGCTTGTTGTGCGTTTAATTTATCGTTCTCGTTAACTCAACTTTCTTTTCTTTCTTTCTTTTTCTTTTTTTCTTTCTTTCTTTTTTTCTTTTCTTTCTTTTTTTTTTTTTTTGGGGGGGGGGGGTGAGTGTGTTATTTTTTGTTTGTTTAGTTGGTTGGGTTATTTTGTTTAGTTTTTCTTTTCTTTTCTTTTTACTGTGTGTGTTGATGTTTTCTTTTATTGTTGTTGTCGTTGTTTTGTTTGTTTGGTTGGGTTTTTTGGGGGGTGGAAATAGGCCTACTTTGAGTTAACAATGATAATTTATTTTATATAGCGCTAAAATCCATACAGTAGAATGCTCGATGCGCTTTACAAAAACAACATTATTAGATAACAAACATGCAGTAAAATCAACACGACAGTCATACTACCAACATTCCAATGCAAACAAATTAAAATAACAAAGATAACACGATTCTTACTCACAAAACTAATGATCTTTGGATACCAGGTAATTATGCCGACAAATGGACAAACTCAAGCCCGCAAATAATTACATGTATTTTAGTTGACCGTTGTGGTTTGCTTTGAAGATTTATTATTTTTCGTTGTTGAGAATAGTTATGTTATTCTATAAAGTATCGAG
>CM065713.1:31702797-31705297 GCA_017654935.2 Phymorhynchus buccinoides | reverse complement strand
AGAGAGAGAGAGAGAGAGAGATCGAGAGAGAGAGAGAGGAGAGAGAAATAAAGAGAAGAGAGGAGAGAGAGAGAGCGAGCAGAGAGACGTAGATCGAGAGCAGAGAGATGACGCTATCTGGACTCTAAAGAAGAGAGAGCGAGACAGATCGAGAGAGAGAAGAGACGTACGGGAGAGAGAGGGCTCTCGAGAGGGCTAGCCGAGTGAAGATACGGACGCGAGAGAGAGAGAGAGAGAGGAATCGAGAAAGAGACAGAAGGAAGATTATAAATTATGTAATGTGATTAAAGTAATAAGAAGAAGAACATCGGAATCTTCATTTATGAAGAAGTGGTGATGATAAAAAACAGAACGACCGAAGACGTGCAGACCAGACAGAAACAGGGAGACAACAAAGAGAGAGATGACAGGTAGAGAGAGAGAGATAGAGAGGGAGAGAGATAGATAGGAGATGATAGGAGAATCACGGAGATGATGCCTTCCCTTAGATTTTTTCATTAGTAGTCTCTCGAGAGTAGGAGAGAGAGAGAGAGAGAGTCCATCCAGACTCAGAAAGAAAGAAAGGAGAGAGAGAGAGAGAGCTTAAGAGAGAGATCTAGAGAGAGATATAGAAACGGAGAGAGAGATAGAGAGATAGATCTATTCTATCCAGAACATAGATAGAACTCTAGATATATATCATATCACCTCTACCCTAGAGACATACAGACATACAGACTTCTACACCCTAGAGAGAGTATATATTCTCTATAATCTCTCTCCTATCTCTCCCCTACCAGACAGACAGACAGACATACAGGACCTCACAGACCCACTCCTAATACTAAGAGTCAGAGAGAAAGACAGACGGCATTCTAGCGACAATGTACTTAGAGACACATAAATAAAGAGAGCGAAATTGTGTAGTAAGAGAAGAGGGTACCAATTTGCCGCTCACAACTACCCCCAATGCATAGCACACGTCATTACCAATTTGACAGTCCTGTGTGGTGCTATGACACAGACCTTATCAACATCCAACACGTAAGCTTAGTGTGAAGTTATGGGGGGGGGGGGGGGTGGGGGGGGGGGTTGATAAAGGTGGGGGGGGGGGGTTTGAACGTGAGTGTGTGTGTGTGTTGTGTATGTGTGTGTTTGTAGGGGGTGTGTGCTTGCCCCTTCTGCGTGCGTGCGTATGTGTGGCGCGTGCGTGCTTGCAACCTGCGTGCGTGCGTTTCGTGCGTGCGTGTGGTGTGTGTGTGTGTGTGTGTTCTGTATGTGTATATTTGTGCACGCGCTTGGGAGAGAGAAGGGGGGGGGGGGGGTGACAGAGAGAGAGAGACAGAGACGGAGACTGATACAGAGACAGATAGGAGAGAGAAACAGAGACTGAGACTGCCAAAAGAGAGAGAGACAGACACAGAGAGAGAGAGAGAGAGAGACAGACAGACAGAGAGAGAGAACGACAGAGAGAGAGAGAGGAGAGAGAGAGACAGACAGAGAGAGACAGAGAGAGAGAGGGCAGAGACAGAGAGAGACAGACAAGAGAGTGATTATGCTTCACTTGCTCACGGGAACGTGGTGTAGAGTGGCACAGAGGTAATGGCGTTCGCCTTGTGTCAAGTAAACCCCCGAGTTCGAACCTGGGTACATGGGATGTTTCCTCCCACTTTGCTCTACTAGACCTTACAGGTCTGAACGAGGAGTCTTTCGGATGAGACGATAAACCGAGGTCCCGTGTGCCCATGCACTTAGCACGTTAACACGTTAACCCCAGTGGCAACGATAAAGCTGTCATTTAGTTAACATTTACCCCCCGCACACCCCCACCCTTTTTCCTTCCTCATCAGTCACACAAAAAATCGCATGCAAAAAAGAAAAAAATTGGGTGGCGCGCCTCTGGCTGCGACGCGCTCTCCAGGTGGGAGCAACCCGAATTTCACAGAGACGCCTCTGTGACTATAAGGTACCTAATACCTAATACCTAATACCTAATATGTATGTGTGTTGTGTAGCCCAATGGCTTGTGTGTATGTTCGTGCGCGCCGAAAATGTGTGTGGTGGTGTTGTATGCGCGCCGATGTATGTATGTATGTGTGTGTTGTGGTATGTTCGTGCGCGCCATGTGTATGTATGTATGTGCGTGTGATGTGTATGTTCGTGCCCGCCGATGTGTATGTCTGTATGTGTGTGTATGTGTGTCGTGCGCGCCCATGGTGTATGAATGTTTGTGCGTGCCCATGCGTGCATCTGTATGTGCGTGCATCTGTATGGAGGAGGAGGAGGGGGAAGGTAGGTATGAGAGAGGGGGAAGGGCGCATACCAAGAACACCTCAAGAATGCACGCAAGTAAACGACCGTAGCACAGTTTTATGGGATGCCAACAGTAAGCTACTATTGTAGTCAGCTGCCGTTGGTTCCATAGCAGTCGAGTCAGGAAAGTTAGCAACAGTTTATTTTTTTGGTTATGAAAATTGCGAGGCATGTAATAACACCAAAACGAATGGCACTTGGTAAGTGG
>CM065713.1:31685297-31697797 GCA_017654935.2 Phymorhynchus buccinoides | reverse complement strand
CATGCAAAGCCACATAATTTGAGACATTTTTTTATTTTTATGATTTATGGAAAATGAGGCCGATGATAACGATGATGATGATGCTATGGAGTTCCGTATCGGTCTGAGACTGCATGGCAGGGCTGTATTCTACGCTTCCTTTCATAATGATATCCCGGCGTTAACCAGCCCCGAGAACTACAGACACCTGCAGTGTTGGTCTTGCAATTAGAGCAACACTCTCAGAATCGCATCCGTTAAGCGGATGAAACTCGACTGTGTGGTTTCAGTCTTCCCATTGAGCCCATAGCCACTCACTCTGGGTAGGAGTCGGTCCAGGACCGAAAACACCCTCGCCTCTGATGGGATTCGAACCCAAGACCTCCCAGCCAGTAGTCCGCGACGCTAACCACTACACCACGGCGGCTGGTCCGAAGGTACTATTTATTCCTCTATCCCTGTGTCTTACGCTTATTCTAAATATTGGGTACCACTTAAGGTCAAGGTTACGGATGTACCCCTTGTCTAGTCTGTATCTTGGGGACTGCAGTGACCATAGTATAGTATGTGTCTGTAACATACTGCTGATATATTATCTTTGACAACGTAGGACAATCATAAAACCTGGACCAGTATTCACGTTGAGATAGTATGAGACTTATCAAGATATCATAGAAGTCCTTCCAAAGTAGTAGGATTTAATAGGACTTTAGACGGACTTATATTAAAGACATTATGATGATATGTCTCATATTATCTCAATGTGAATACGGGCCCTGGTCTGTGGGTGCATTGGTTTGATGGTAAGTCCAGACATTGGGTATCAGTCAAGGTCCCTATTTCCATCTTCAACTTGGATTGTAACTCACGCACGTAGAGGCGTGCGCACGCGCAGCGCGAATACACGCGCATGCTCACACAAACACGCGCGTACAGAGAGAGAGAGAGAGAGAGAGAGAGAGAGAGAGAGAGAGAGAGAGAGTTTCTCGAATGTTTATTGAGGATAACTGAATAAGCATAAAATATGGCTTTTATTCATCAGGTCCCACACAGAGAGAGAGAGAGAGAGAGAGAGAGAGAGAGAGAGAGAGAGAGAGAGAGAGAGAGAGAGAGAGAGTTTCTCGAATGTTTATTGAGGATAACTGAATAAGCATAAAATATGGCTTTTATTCATCAGGTCCACACAGAGAGAGAGAGAGAGAGAGAGAGAGAGAGAGAGAGAGAGAGAGAGAGAGAGAGAGATATGACTATTGTGATAATGGAGGAGGGACGCTGTGGATGTCAAAGATAACAAAGAAAAAAACAGTCTAGTGGTGGAAGGATAAGAAATAGGGATTATGGGGGAGAGAGGGGGGTGGGGTGGGGAGAGAGAGGATGGAGATGAGAGAGAGAGAGGGGACACATACACAGAGACAGAGAGAGAGAGACAGAGATAGGTGATAATGGAGGATGGACATTTGGGATGTCAAAGATAACAAAGAACAAACAGTCTAGTGGTGGAAGGATAAGAAATGATTATTATGGGGGGAGAGAGAGAGAGGGGGGGAGAGAGAGAGAGAGAGAGAGAGAGAGAGAGAGAGATGCAAAGAGAGATAGAGTAGGTAGGGTGTCAAAGATAAAGAAACAGGGAAACGGAGGGCCAAGGTGGAGGGGGAGGGGGGGCAAAGGAAAATATATATATATATAAGAGATAATGTAAAGTGTGTGTGTGTGTGTGTGTGTGTGTGTGTGTGTGTGTGTGTGTGTGTGTGTGTGTGTGTGTGTGTGTGTGTGTGTGAGAGAGAGAGAGAGAGAGAGAGAGAGAGAGAGAGTAGACAGACATATATACAGACGGACAGATAGATAGACAGAGAGACAGGCAGAATTATATCAGTATTCTATCCTGAATTGAAGACAACATCGTATCAACAGAAACACGATTTCTTGTTTTTTGAAACTAGTTGAGAGAGAGAGAGAGAGAGAGAGAGAGAGAGAGAGAGAGAGAGAGAGAGAGAGAGAGAGAGAGAGAGAGAGAGAGAGAGAGAGAGAGAGAGCGATATACAGAGAGAGAGAGAGAGAGAGAGAGAGAGAGAGAGAGAGAGAGAGAGAGAGAGAGACAGAGAGAGAGAGAGAGAGAGAGAGAGAATAAGAGGTGACAGAGACTGAGAGAAATAGAGTGCGATATACAGTGAGAGAGAGAGACAGAGAGAGAGAGACAGAGAGAGACATAGATAGAGACCGAGACACAGAGATAAATAATTGTGAGACACAGAGAGAGATAGTCAGAAGGAGAGACAGAAACAGACAGACAGACAGACAAACTAACAGACATCATTCCGCTGGCATTCCTCTGTAGTGATTTGAAAACAAAAAGGTTATCACCAGAGAAAGGGTTTCTTCTTTTCCGAAAATATATTTTTCCGAAAGGCTGCATTGCATTATCAAGATGCCAGCTAACACATACTATGAAATGCTAAAACAGGTGTGCATGTAGGTTTGTACTGTTGCACGCGCACGTACGTACATATGTACACATATGCACGCACACAGGCGCCAGAAAGTGTATGCATGTCACTTAAAGCACTTAAAGCACTTAAATCGGTGTCTGAAATTTTCGAAGCAAGTGGTCCTTAACGAGAGAGAGAGAGAGAGAGAGAGAGAGAGAGAGAGAGAGAGAGAGAGAGAATGAATTTTATTTAAAGAGGGTAATAGAGTAAGCAATAACATGCTTTTTTACATCCAGCCCTCTGGACAAAGAGAGAGAGAGAGAGAAACTTGAAAAACTTTATTTTGCAAGGATTGATATTTAGGCCAATCTTATGGCTCCCCCCCCCCCACCTGCGTGCGCATCCAACGGAAGTGTCGCCATCTTAGTCAGATTTGTGTGTAAGCAGCATCGATCTGGCATTTTTCAAACAAAGTTAATGACTAAGATGGCGGTCTCCCATAATATAGCACGCTCCTTGTGGCCGGATATGACGACACGTGGGTACCAGCCATTCTTACAATCTGTCATTGGGACGTAAACAAGACTAGGGCAAAACAATGAGGCAACAGATATGGGCATACAGAACGATTCAAGGCATCAATAAACAAAGTTGGAGCAGAACGAGACAACAAAACAGCTAACAACTGGACAAGTCAACAAACACAAGTTCAAGTTGAAAATAGGGGGGGGGGGGGAGCTAGATGAATTTAATACACAGCATTAGTCTTGCAACATGTGTAACAGTTAACAAACAAGGCAAATCATACGCATAATTGGATAGTCATACACACAGCTAGATAAGTCAACAAACACAAGTTCAAGTTGAAAATTGGGGGGGGGGGGGGGGGAGCTAGATGAATTTAATACACAGCATTAGTCTTGCAACATGTGTAATAGTTAACAAACAAGGCAAATCATACGCGTAATTGGATAGGCATACACACAGCTAGATAAGTCAACAAACAGAAATTCAAGTTGAAAAGAGACGAAAGGCAACAAGAATTTATAAACAGCATTAGTATTTCAACATGTGTAATATTTAATTTAGACACAAACATACACATAAACTAGATAATCAGAGAGAGAGAGAACTCGAACTCGAACTCGAATGTTTTAATTGCACAGACAAACGTCCTTACAATATCCGAAGACTAACCAACCGAATTGAACACATTAATTGTTAGAAACAACAGAGAGAGAGAGAGAGAGAGAGAGAGAGAGAGAGAGAGAGAGAGAGAGAGAGAGAGAGAGAGAGAGAGAGAGAGAGAGAGAGAACACTGAACACTGAAAGATTTTAATTGCACATCGGCCATAGGCCACAATACAATGCAAGGGAGGGGTTGGGGAAGTCGAGGGGTAATTTATGAGAGAGAGAGAGAGAGAGACAGACAGAGACAGACAGACAGACAGACAGACAGAAAGGCAAGGACATAAGGGGGAGAAAACAAACAAAAATTAAAAAACGACAGAGAAACAAGAGAAGATAAGAAGAAACCATTGAAAATTGACATTCACTTTCCCTCCAATTGCACAACAGCCTGAGGGGCTGAGAGGAGGTAGACAAGCAGATGGACAGATTGGATAAATAAAGAACAGCGAACGAAGAGGAACAGACAGGAAGAAAGGAAGGTGAAGGAAGAAAGAGAATGTGAAAACTAGAAATAAAGAAAGAATGATTAGTGGAAAAGGAAGATGAGAGAGGAAAAAAAAAGAGAGAGAGAGAGAGAGAGAGAGAGAGAGAGAGAGAGAGAGAGAGAGAGAGAGAGAGAGAGAGAGAGAGAGAGACGGACAGATACAGAGACAGACAGACAGGCATAATTCTACCAGCATTCGATCCTGAATTGAAGACAAAATCGTATCAACATAAAACGATTTCTTGTTTTTTTTAAAAATAGTTGAGAGAGAGAGAGAGAGAGAGAGAGAGAGAGAGAGAGAGAGAGAGAGAGAGAGAGAGAGAGGAGAGAGAGAGAGAGAGAGAGAGAGAGAAACAGAGAGAGACAGAGAGAGAGAGAACAAAACAGAGACAGAGAGACCGTCAGACAGGCAGGCAGGCAGGCAAAGAGAGAGAGAGACAGAGAGAGAGATACACACAGAGAGACACGGAGGGAGAGAGAGAGAGAGAGAGAGAGAGAGAGAGAGAGAGAGAGAGAGAGAGAGAGAGAGAGAGAGAGAGAGAGAGAGAGAGAGAGAGAGAGAGAGACAGAGAGAGAGAGAGAGAGAAACAGAGAGAGACAGAGAGAGAGAGAGAGAGAGAAACAAAACAGAGACAGGGAGACCGTCAGACAGACAGGCAGGCAAAGAGAGAGAGAGACACAGAGAGACACGGAGAGAGAGAGAGAGAGAGAGAGAGAGAGAGAGAGAGAGAGAGAGAGAGAGAGAGAGAGAGAGAGAGAAACAGAGAGAGATAAACAGAGAGAGACAGACACAGAGAGAGATTTAAAAAAAACAGTCAGATAGACAGGCAGGCAGGCAAAGAGATAGAGAGACAGAGACAGAGAGAGGTAGACACGGAGAGAGAGAGAGAGAGAGAGAGAGAGAGAGAGAGTTAGAGAGAGACAGAGAGACAGAGAGACAGAGACAGACAGTAGACAGACTGTAGACAGACAGAGAGAGACAGGCAGACAGACAGACAGGAAGTAAACGTCGAACATTACGTTCATAAACGGTTCGTTAGTAAATGATGTGTGCACTGTCTCCACAACATGTCATTGTACATCATTTCATAGACTGGTTGTTGCTGTTGTTTTTAGAAAATAGTTGAAGTTTTCTTTTCGTTTGCTTTCATCCAAAGAATGCGCCACATTCTGAACCAGAATAATGTGGTGTCGGGACTGTGTATGCAGCAACTGAAATCACAGGAAGGAAGGAGAGAGAGAGAGAGAGAGAGAGAGAGAGAGAGAGAGAGAGAGAGAGAGAGAGAGAGAGAGAGAGAGAGAGAGAGAGAGAGAGAGAGAGAGAGAGAGAGAGAGAGAGAGAGAGAGAGAGAGAGAGAGAGACAGAGAGACAGAGAGAGAGAGAGACAGAGAGAGAGAGAGAGAGAGAGAGAGAGAGAGAGAGAGAGACAGACAGAGAGAAACAGAGAGACAGAGAGAGACAGAGAGAGAGAGAGACAGAGAGAGAGAGAGACACAGAGACAGAGAGAGAGAGAGACAGAGAGAGAGAGAGAGAGAGAGAGAGAGAGAGGGAGAGAGAGAGAGAGACAGAGAGAGAGAGACAGAGAGAGAGACAGAGAGAGCGAGAGAGAGAGACAGAGAGAGAGACAGAGACAGAGAGAAACAGAGAGACAGAGAGAGAGAGAGAGAGAGAGAGAGACACAGAGAGACAGAGAGAGAGGAAGAAAAGAAGAAAATAAATATTCAATAAGAGAGAAAGGAATTAAGGGAATTAAGGAAGGAAGAAATAGAGAAAGAAAAGAAAGAAAGAAGATAGGGGTGGGTTAGAAAGAAAGAGAGAAGGAAGGAAGGAAGGAAAGAAAGAAAATATCAAATGGAAGGAGGGATGAACGAAAGAAAGAATGAAAGAAAGACAGAAAGAAAGAGAAAATAACAAAAAAAAGAATGGAAGAATTAAATAAATGAAAATAGCAAAAACAAGGAAGACAGAATGAATTAAAGAAAGAAAGAATATAGCAAAAAAGGAAGGAAGGAAAGAAAGAAAGAATATAGCAAAAAAGGAAGGAAGGAAAGAAAAAGAAAGAATAAGCAGGAAAAAAGGAAAGAAAGCAAAGAAGGAAGGAAAGAAGAAAGAAAAAAGAATAAGCAAAAAAAGGAAGGAAAGAAAGAATATAGCAAAAAAGGAAGGAAGGAAAGAAAGAAAGAATATAGCAAAAAAGGAAGGAAGGAAAGAAAGAAAGAAAAAGGAAGGAAGAAAGAAAGAAAGAAAGAATATAGCAAAAAAGGAAGGAAGGAAAGAAAGAAAGAATATAGCAAAAAAGGAAGGAAAGAAAGAAAGAAAGAATATAGCAAAAAAGGAAGGAAGGAAAGAAAGAAAGAATATAGCAAAAAAGGAAGGAAGGAAAGAAAGAAAGAATATAGCAAAAAAGGAAGGAAGGAAAGAAAGAATATAGCAAAAAAGGAAGGAAGGAAAGAAAGAAAGAATATAAAAAAAAAGGAAGGAAGAAAGAAAGAAAGCAAAAAAGGAAGAATATAGCAAAAAAGGAAGGAAGGAAAGAAAGAAAATATAGCAAAAAAAGGAAGGAAAAAGAAAGAAGGGAAGGAAAAGAAAGAATATAGCAAAAAAGGAAGGAAGGAAAGAAAGAAAGAATATAGCAAAAAAGGAAGGAAGGAAAGAAAGAAAGAATATAGCAAAAAAGGAAGGAAGGAAAGAAAGAATATAGAAAAAAAGGAAGGAAAGAAAGAAAGAATATAGCAAAAAAAAAAGGAAGGAAGAAAGAAAGAAAGAAAGAAAGGAAAAGAAAAAGAAAGAAAGAAAGGAAAAAAGGAAAGAAAGAAAGAAAGAAAGAAAGAAAGAATATAGCAAAAAAGGAAGGAAAAGAAAGAAAGAATATAGCAAAAAAAAGGAAGGAAGAAAGAATAGAAGGAAGAAAGAAAATATAGCAAAAAAGGAAGGAAGGAAAGAAAGAAAGAAAGAAGGAAGGAATAGCAAAGAAAGAAATAGAAGGAAGGAAGGAAAGAAAGAAAGAATATAGCAAAAAAGGAAGGAAGGAAAGAAAGAAAGAATATAGCAAAAAAAGGAAGGAAGGAAAGAATATAGCAAAAAAGGAAGAAAGAAAGAATATAGCAAAAAAAGGAAGGAAGGAAAGAAAGAAAGAATATAGCAAAAAAGGAAGGAAGGAAAGAAAGAAAGAATATAGCAAAAAAAAAAGGAAAGAAGGAAGGAAAGCAAAAAAAGAAAAGAATATAGCAAAAAAGGAAGGAAGGAAAGAAAGAAAGAATATAGCAAAAAAGGAAGGAAGGAAAGAAAAGAATATAGCAAAAAAAAGGAAGGAAAGGAAAGAAAGAAAGAATATAGCAAAAAAGGAAGGAAGGAAAGAAAGAAAGAATATAGCAAAAAAGGAAGGAAGAAAGAAAGAAAGAATATAGCAAAAAAGGAAGGAAGGAAAGAAAGAATATAGCAAAAAAGGAAGGAAGGAAAGAAAGAAAGAATATAGCAAAAAAGGAAGGAAGGAAAGAAAGAAAGAATATAGCAAAAAAAAGGAAGGAAGAAAGAAAAGAAAGAAAGAAATATAGCAAAAAAGGAAGGAAAGAAAGAAAGAAAGAATATAGAAAAAAAGGAAGGAAGGAAAGAAAGAAAGAATATAGCAAAAAAGGAAGGAAGGAAAGAAAGAAAGAATATAGCAAAAAAGGAAGGAAGGAAAGAAAGAAAGCAAAAAAGGAAGGAAGCAAAAAAGAAAGAAGGAAAAAAAAGGAAAGAAAGAAAGAAAGAATATAAAAAAAAGGAAGGAAGGAAAGAAAGAATATAGCAAAAAAGGAAGGAAGGAAAGAAAGAAAGAATATAGCAAAAAAGGAAGGAAGGAAAGAAAGCAAAAAAGGAATATAGAAGGAAAAGAAAGAAAGAATATAGCAAAAAAGGAAGGAAGGGAAGAAAGAAAGAATATAGCAAAAAAGGAAGGAAAGAAAGAAAGAATATAGCAAAAAAGGAAGGAAGGAAAGAAAGAAAGAATATAGCAAAAAAGGAAGGAAGGGAAAGAAAGAAAGAATATAGCAAAAAAGGAAGGAAGGAAAGAATAGCAAAAAAAAGAAAGAATATAGCAAAAAAGGAAGGAAGGAAAGAAAGAAAGAATATAGCAAAAAAAAGGAAGGAAGAAAGAAAGAAAGAAAGAAATAGAAAGAAAAAAAGGAAGGAAAGAAAGAAAGAAAGAAGAATAGCAAAAAAGGAAGGAAGGAAAGAAAGAAAGAATATAGCAAAAAAGGAAGGAAGAAAGAAAGAAATAGCAAAAAAAAGAAAGAAAGAAAGAAAAGAAAAAAGGAAGGAAGAAGGAAAGAAGAAAGAAAAAAGGAAAGAAAAGAAAGAATATAGCAAAGGAAAGAAGGAAGGAAAGAAAGAAAGAATATAGCAAAAAAGGAAGGAAGGAAAGAAAGAAAGAAATATAGCAAAAAAGGAAGGAAGGAAAGAAAGAAAGAATATAGCAAAAAAGGAAGGAAGGAAAGAAAGAAAGAATATAGCAAAAAAGGAAGGAAGAAAGAAAGAATATAGCAAAAAAGGAAGGAAGGAAAGAAAGAAAGAAAGAATATATAGAAAAAAGGAAGGAAGGAAAGAAAGAAAGAAATAGCAAAAAAAAGGAAAGGAAAAAGGAAGGAAGAAAGAAAGAAATAGCAAAAAAGGAAGGAAGGAAAGAAAGAAAGAATATAGCAAAAAAGGAAGGAAGGAAAGAAAGAAAGAATATAGCAAAAAAAGGAAGGAAAGAAAGAAAGAAAGAATATAGCAAAAAAGGAAGGAAGGAAAGAAAGAAAGAATATAGCAAAAAAGGAAGGAAGGAAAGAAAGAAAGAATATAGCAAAAAAGGAAGGAAAGAAAGAAAGAAAGAATATAGCAAAAAAAGGAAGGAAGGAAAGAAAGAAAGAATATAGCAAAAAAGGAAGGAAGGAAGGAAAGAAAGAATATAGCAAAAAAGGAAGGAAGGAAAGAAAGAAAGAATATAGCAAAAAAGGAAGGAAGGAAAGAAAGAAAGGAAATATAGCAAAAGCAAAAAAGGAGGAAGGAAAGAAAGAAAGAAAGAATATAGCAAAAAAGGAAGGAAGGAAAGAAAGAAAGAATATAGCAAAAAAGGAAGGAAAGAAAGAAAGAATATAGCAAAAAAGGAAGGAAAGAAAGAAAGAAAGAATATAGCAAAAAAGGAAGGAAAGAAAGAAAGAATATAGCAAAAAAGGAAGGGAAGAAAGAAAGAAAGAAAGAAATATAGCAAAAAAGGAAGGAAGGAAAGAAAGAAAGAATAAGCAAAAAAGGAAGAAAGAAAGAAAGAATATAGCAAAAAAGGAAGGAAGGAAAGAAAGAAAGAATATAGCAAAAAAGGAAGGAAGGAAAGAAAGAAAGAATATAGCAAAAAAGGAAGGAAGGAAAGAAAGAAAGAATATAGCAAAAAAGGAAGGAAGGAAAGAAAGAAAGAATATAGCAAAAAAAAGGAAAGAAAGAAAGAAAGAAAGAAAAAAGCAAAAAAGAAAGGAAGGAAGGAAAGAAAGAAAAAGAAATAAAAATAGCAAAAAAGAAAGAAAAGAAAGGAAGGAAAGAAGGAAGGAAAGAAAGAAAGAATATAGCAAAAAAGGAAGGAAGGAAAGAAAGAAAGAATATAGCAAAAAAGGAAGGAAGGAAAGAAAGAAAGAATATAGCAAAAAAAAGGAAGGAAAGAAAGAAAGAATATAGCAAAAGGAAGGAAGGAAAGAAAGAAAGAATATAGCAAAAAAGGAAGGAAGGAAAGAAAGAATATAGCAAAAAAGGAAGGAAGGAAAGAAAGAAAGAATATAGCAAAAAAGGAAAGGGAAAGGAAGGAAAGAAAGAAAGAATATAGCAAAAAAGGAAGGAAGGAAAGAAAGAAAGAATATAGCAAAAAAGGAAGGAAGGAAGGAAAGAAAAAGAAAGAAAGAATATAGCAAAAAAGGAAGGAAAGAAAGAAAGAAAGAAAAAAAGGAAAGGAAAAGGAAGGAAAGGAAAGAAAGATAGAAAAGGAAGGAAGGAAAGAAAGAAAGAATATAGCAAAAAAGGAAGGAAAGAAAGAAAGAATATAGAAGGAAAGAAAGAAGAAAGAAAAAGAAAGGAAAGAAAGAAAGAAAGAATATAGCAAAAAAGGAAGGAAGGAAAGAAAGAAAGAATATAGCAAAAAAAGGAAGGAAGGAAAGAAAGAAAGAATAAGCAAAAAAGAAAGAAAGAAAGAATATAGCAAAAAAGGAAGGAAGGAAAGAAAGAAAGAATATAGCAAAAAAGGAAGGAAGGAAAGAAAGAAAGAATATAGCAAGGAAAGGAAGGACAAAGAAAGAAGGAAGAAAGGAAAGAAAGAATATAGCAAAAAAGGAAGGAAGGAAGAAAGAAAGAAATAGCAAAAAAGGAAGGAACAAAGAAAGAAAGAAAGAATATAGCAAAAAAGGAAGGAAGGAAAGAAAGAAAGAATATAGCAAAAAAGGAAGGAAGGAAAGAAAGAAAGATATAGAAAGGAAAGCAAAAGAAGAGAAAGAAAAAAGCAAAAAAGGAAGGAAGGAAGAAAGAAAGAATATAGCAAAAAAGGAAGGAAGGGAAGAAAGAAAGAATATAGCAAAAAAGGAAGGAAGGAAAGAAAGAAAGAAATATAGCAAAAAAGGAGGAAGGAAAGAAAGAAAGAATATAGCAAAAAAGGAAGGAAGGAAAGAAAGAAAGAATATAGCAAAAAAAAAAAGAAAGAAAAGGAAGGAAAGAAAGAAAGAATATAGCAAAAAAGGAAGGAAGGAAAAAGGAAAGGAAAAAAAAAGGAAGGAAAGAAAGAATATAGAAAAAAAGGAAGGAAGGAAAGAAAGAAAGAATATAGCAAAAAAGGAAGGAAGGGAAGAAAGAAAGAATATAGCAAAAAAGGAAGGAAGGAAGAAAGAAAGAAATAGCAAAAAAGGAAGGAAAAAGAAAGAAAGAATATAGCAAAAAAAGGAAGGAAGGAAGAAAGAAAGAATAGAAAGAAAGAAAGGAAGGAAAGAAAGAAAGCAAAAAAGCAAAGGAAGGAAGGAAAGAAAGAAAATATAGCAAAAAAGGAAGGAAGAAAGAAAGAAAGAATATAAGAAAAGGAAGGAAGGAATAGCAAAGAAAGGAAGGAAAAAAGGAAAGGGAAAGAAGAAAGAATAAAGGAAGGAAGGAAGGAAAGAAAGAAAGAATATAGCAAAAAAAAGGAAGGAAGGAAAGAAAGAAAGAATATAAAAAAAGGAAGGAAGGAAAGAAAAAGAAAGAAAGAAAAATAGCAAAAAAGGAAGGAATAGCAAAAAAAAGGAAGAAAAGAAAGAAAGAAAGAAAAGCAAAAAAGGAAGGAAGAAAAAGAAAGAAAGAATATAGCAAAAAAGGAAGGCAAAAAAGGAAGGAAAGAAAGAGAAGAAAGAAAGATAGCAAAAAAGAAAGGAAGGAAAGAAAGAAAAAGAATATAGGAAGGAAAGAAAGAAAGAAGAATATAGCAAAAAAGGAAGGAAGGAAAGAATAAGCAAAAAAGAAATGAAGAAAGAAAAATTAAAGGAAGGAAAGAAAGAAAGAATATAGCAAAAAAAAGGGAAGGAAGGAAAGAAAGAAAGAATATAGCAAAAAAGGAAGGAAGGAAAGAAAGAAAGAATATAGCAAAAAAGGAAGGAAGGAAAGAAAGAAAGAATATAGCAAAGAAGGAAAGAAAGAAAAAGAGGACAGAAAGAAAGAAAATAACAAAAAAGGACGAAAGAAAGAAAGAAAGAACAAGAAATAAGGATGGAAGGAATAAACAAGGAAAGGAAGAAAGAAATTTAAGAAGGAAAGAAAGGAGAAAAAAACGTTGTTGTGAGGATATAAATGAGGATGATCAGAAGGTAAAGGAAGAGGAAGAGAAAGGATGAAGAAGAGAAGGATAAAACAGAGTGAAAGAAGGAAGAAGAGGAAGACGAAGAAGAAGGGGGAAAAGAAGAAAAAGGAGTCTCATCATCATTATGATGACAACGATAAAAAGGAGGATGATCGATGAGTGTAATTAAGTGAATTATAAAACGACTGGTATCATAAGGGTTAATGAAGCGAGAAGACACTCAACCGAAAGCAGAATTCACGATGACAGCATGGAAAGCTATGTCACTGTACTACCAGATGATGTGTGTATTTTTCTCTGACCACCTCACCGCATCGCCAAAAGGACGTTAAACTTACCTTCATCGAATGAGTGTGTGTGTCTGTGGTAATGACTATGCCATGTCGTATTTGTATCAGACTCAAATGACTCACATGTTTAATGACGAAAGCCAAAGAAGTTCATATCAACACAGTCACGAAAAGCACAAATGCATGCACATATTAACACTGGCCTCCGGCCCAATCCGAACAAATACAATCAAATAAGGGGCAGATTAACATTGGGGTATAATATTTAGATAATAAGGGGCATACAGGGAAACCATACAAATAACACAATAAACAC
>CM065713.1:31675297-31677797 GCA_017654935.2 Phymorhynchus buccinoides | reverse complement strand
GTATTATTGGACGGTGCTTTTCCGCTAGGCTGCCTTTTCCTGCTTGCTTCGCCTTTATTGATTCGCTCTTTTATTGCTTCTTCTGTCTTTCTTTATTTCTTTGCTTTTATTTCTTTCTTCTTTCTTTCTTTCTTTGTCTTTCTTTATTTTTTAATTCTTTCTTAGTTTACCTTTGTTCTTACTTTCTTTTTTCTTATTACTTTATTTCTTCCTTGCACTCATTACTTTCTTGTCTTTATTTACTTCTTTCTTCTTCTCTTCTTCTTCTTTCTTTCCCTTCGGTTTCTTCCTTCCTTACTTCTTTCATTTCTTTACTTTCTTTTTTGTTTCTCTCTTCTATCTTTTCCGCCTCCTTTCTGTCTTCTTTCTTTCTTTCTTACTTTCTTCTTTCTTCTTTCCTTCTTTCTTCTTTCTTATTTCTTTCTTTCATTTTTCTTTCTTTTCCTTCCTTTCTTTCTTCTCTTCTCTTCTTTCCTTCTCTGTTTCTTCTTTCCTTTTTTTTCTTTCTTTCTTTTTCCTTCCTTCATTCCTTCCTTCCGTCCCTTCTTTTCTCTTTCCTTTCTACGTTCTGTTGACCGACTTATATATTCTTTTCTTTTGATGTCATGATAGGGGCTGTGGGCCTAAATCATTAGAATATGTTCGGAGTTCTCTCTCTCTCTCTCTCTCTCCTCTCTCTCTCTCTCTCTCTCTCTCTTCTCTCACTCTCTCCCCCCTCTCTCTCCACCCCTCTCTCAAACACTCTACCCTCTCTAGATCTCACCCCTACATCTCCCAGTTCCTCTCTCACATCTATCTCCCCGTGACTACTAAATGCCCTCCCCGCCCACACAAAACAACAAAATCACACTGTCTCTATATCCATGACTGCACACTCAGCTTTCGTGGTTTTAGCTGGATTCAGAAAGGACAGAAAATCGAAGTCAAAATAATAATAATCATAATCATGTACAAAAAAACCATGATCCAGATCCCTTCTCAAATCCCTCTATCCATCTTATCTTCAGATTTTCTACAAAGCCGGACTTGTTTTTTGATTATAGCTTTTTGTTCGTGTGCTTGTTGGTTAACTTTGGGTGCGTGAGTTGGGTAGTGGGGGGGTTGGTTGATTGGATGGATGGTCGTGTGCAATGCACGTGTGTGTGTGTGTGTGTGGTGTGTGTGTGTGTGTGTTTTTGTGCGTTTGTGTGTGTGTGTGTGTGCATGAGTGAGTGCGTGCGTGTGTGATGTGTGTGTGTGTGTGTGTGTGTGTGTGTGTGTGTGTGTGTGTGTGTGTGTGTGTGTGTGTGTGTGTGTGTGTGTGTATGTTGTGTGTGAGTGAGTGAGTACGTGTCTGTGAGTGTATGTGTGTGTGTGCAGTGTGTGCGTTATCAGTGCATGATAGTGCGCGCGCGCGCGTTTGTATGTGGTGTGTGTGAGAGAGAGAGAGAGAGAGAGAGAGAGAGAGAGAGAGAGAGAGAGGGAGAGAGAGAGGAGGAAGAGAGAGAATGCGTGTGCTTAGTGTCAGTATGTCGTGCTTGCATTGTGAGTGCATGTGTGTTTGCGAAAGTTGTCAATGTGTGCGATTCAATTGGCGGGCAGGATTGCGTACGGTCGTGTACGTGTGGTGCGCGTGTGTGTGTGTGTGCGTGTGCGTTGTTGCATAACGTATGCTGTACAGCAGTCATGGTGATGCATATATGTTATTATGTGTGTTAGGTCACGGTATGAGAGTCCTTGTGTGTACCTCTGTGTCTGTGTATGTCTGTGTGTAATGTCACTGTGTGTTTTTGGGTACACCTTTCCATGTGCATGCGCATAATGTGTGTGCTTGTGTGTTTACGTGTGTGTTTGTGCATGTTAGTGTGTGTCAGTGTATGTTTCTATGTCAGTGTACGTCTATATTTATCTATCTGTCTGTCTTTTTAGGCAAATAAACTGTTTGAAACTTAAGGTGGGGGCAGGTATAAACGTTCACATAGTAGGAGAGAGAGAGATAGAGTGAGAGAGAGAGACTGAGAGAGGGAGAGGGAGAGAGGGGCGAGAGAGAGACCTGAGAAAGAGACAAACAGACAGAGAGAGAGAGGAGGGAGAGAGAGATGAGAGGAGATGAGAGAGAGACGAGATGAGGGAGAGAGAGAGAACGAGTTTTTATTTGTGTTTTTTTGTTTGAGGAAGAGAGAGAGAGAGAGAGAGAGAGCGAGAGAGAGAGAGGAGAGAGAGATGCGATTTTTGAGAGAATGAGAGAGAGGAGAGAGAGAGGAGGGACGGGGAGAGAAGAGAGGAACAACGTGTTTAATTGTTAATCAGCAAAACCAGAGGTTTTGTGTGACACCAAATGGTTGAAACATTGACGACACCATTATACTGGCGCATGGCATTGTCAT
Organism: Phymorhynchus buccinoides; assembly: GCA_017654935.2. Taxonomy (NCBI): domain Eukaryota; kingdom Metazoa; phylum Mollusca; class Gastropoda; order Neogastropoda; family Raphitomidae; genus Phymorhynchus; species Phymorhynchus buccinoides. The sequence continues at coordinate 31,675,431 of CM065713.1, read as the reverse complement.
TTAGTTGCTTTTGTCTTCATCACCAACATCGTCAACATCCTCTTATTTTAACCAGTTAATATTATAAAGAAAAACTCCAACAATAAGAACATATGACTTCATTTCTTTAGATAAATTACTATATATTCTCCGAT
>CM065713.1:31669897-31674797 GCA_017654935.2 Phymorhynchus buccinoides | reverse complement strand
TTGATTTAGTTATTTATTTTTTCATTCTCTCTCTCTCTCTCTCTCTTCTCTCTCTACTACCTTTGTATCATACATCATATCTCTGCTCTGTTACCTTGTGTTGAGCTCTGTATTGTAATATGACACGTATAGCCACTTTATGCAACGTTGGTGCCATCGTTATTGTTCTATGTTCATAGCTGTTCAGGACATGTTGGAGGATAGGCATTGCCTACTAATTGTGTGCTTGAAAATGAGTTGTTAATTTTTCAATCTTTCAAGTTTTCTCTCTCTCTCCCCTCTCTATCTCTCTCTCTCATCTCTCTCTCTCTCTCTCTCTCTCATCTTCTCTTCTCTCCTCTCGTCTCTCTCAGGTCTCTCTCCTCTCTCTCAGTCCTTTTCATAGTCGATTGGCTAGTCTGTTATCTTTATTATCTTTTTAGTTTTATGATTTTGTGTCAACTTTTTATTTTATCATCTTACTTTGTATTGGAAAGTGATTTGTTTTGCTATAAAGCCGATGGCTTGGAGTCAAACGGACTATCTTTAGATAGTCATTGCATATTATTGAACGTATTACGAACCTATAACTTAAACTAAAAATTCTCTCTCTCTTCTCTCTCTCTCTCTCTTCTCTCTCTCTCTCTCTCTCTCTCTCTCTCTCTCTCTCTCTCTCTATCTATCTATCTAATCTGTCTCCCTCATCTCTCTCTCTCCCTCTCTCCTCTCTCTCTCTCTCGCACTCTCTCTCTCTCTCGTCTCATCTCGTCCTTCTCTCTCTCTCTCTCTCTCTCTCTCTGGCATGGTAGAGATAGAGACAGAAGGACAAACACTTCAGAGATCCGTTGAAACAGAAGACAAGCAAGAGACTTCAGCACTTTATTTTACAAGGATGAACGAAGTTTAAGGCTATCCTAATGGAGAGAGGGGGGGTGGGAGGAAGAGAGAAGAGAGAGAGAGAGCTGAGGAGAGAAACTCGAACTCGAACTCGAAATGTTTAATGATGATCACAGAGAGAGAGAGAGAAGAGAGAGAGAGCGAGAGAGAGAGAGAGAGAGAGAGAGAGAGAGGTGTTTGCACGAAAGGAAGAGCTAGAACAGACAAGACAACAAATGCAGGGATAGTGGGCAGAGTTGTGAGACTAGGTGCAGATACAGCGGCAGATGACCAGAGTGGTGAGGGCTGCGAGAGTTACGGTGAGGAAGGGTATTTGAACGAATGTGTGCAACGCGAGCGATTCGTTTATGATTGGGTCGTTTGCTGTGGAGATTCTATTCTACTTCTTTTTGGGGGTAGGGGGGGGGGGGGGGGGGGGGGGGGTGGGGGGGGTATGGTTTCAGAGAGTAGAGGATAGGGATTTTTCTTTTCTTTTTTTTTAGCGTTTGATGGATCTGTGTTCTTTCTGATTCTACAAGATCTGGATCTTCTCGGATATGTTTGTTTCTTTGTGTGTGGGGCTGGGGTGGGGTGGATTGTTGTGTCTGCATGTGTGCGCGGGTGCGTGTGTGTGTGTGTGTGTGCGCGTGCGTGGCGCGCATGTGGCGTGTGTGTGTGTGTTTGTGTGTGTGCGTGCGTTGCGTGCGCGCGGCCGGCGTGTGTGTGGCCTGCGTGTAGTATTGTTGTGAGTTTGTCTGTCGGTTTGTGTGTGCGCGCGCGCTCCGCTGTATGTGTTCTTTGAAGAAGAGAGAGCATTGGTGTGAGTAAAGACGCAGAGAGAGAGAGAGATAGAGAGAGAGAGAGAGAGAGTGTGTGTGTGTGTGTGTGTGTGCGCGCGTGCGTGCGTGTGTGTGTGTGTGTGTGTGTGTGCGTGCGTGGCGTGCGTGCGCGCGCGCGTGTGTGTGCCTTTCGTGTGTGTGTGTGTGTGTGTGTGTGTGTGTGTGTGTGCTTTGTCTGTCTGTTGTGTGTGCGCGCTTGCTTTGCATGCATTGTTTCTTGCAAGTTGACATATGTATAGTGGACGTGCTTTTCGCTACAGCATGCCTTTCCTGCTTCTTCGCCTTTATTGATTCGCTCTTTTATTGCTTCTTCTGTCTTCTTTATTTCTTTGCTTTTTATTTCTTCTTGCTTTCTTTCTTTCATCTTGTCTTTCTTTCTTTTTCCTTCTTTCTTTCTTTCCTTTTTTCCTTCTTTCTTTTTTCTTCTTACTTTCTTTCTTCCTTCCTTCCTTCCGTATTTCTTTCTTTCTATCCTTCTTTCTTTATTTCTTACTTCCTTCTTCTTTCTTATCCTTCCGGCTTTCTTCCTTTCCGTTCCTCTTTATTTTCTTTCTTTGTCCTTTTTTGTTTCCTCCTCATTTTCTATCTTCCGCCTTCCTTTCGTGTCTTCTTTCTGAGGTCGTTCCTTCTTTCTTCCTGTCCTTCTTTCTTCCCTTTCTTATTTTCTTTCTTTTCCTTTTTTCTATCTTCCTTCCTTCCTTCTTTCTCCTTCCTTTCTTTCTTCCTGTTTCTTTCTTTCCTTCTTTTTCTTTCCATTCTTTTCCCCTTCCTTCCTTCCTTCCTTCCGTCCTTTCTTTTTTTGATGTCATGATGGGGCTGTGGGCTAAATCATTGAGATATGGGTGTCGGAGTTCTCTCTCTCTCTCTCTCTTCTCTCGTCTCTCTCTCTCTCTCTCCTCTCTCAATCTCTCTCTCTCTCCCTCTCTCTCCCCCCTCTCTCCCCCCCTCTCCCTCTCCCCACCCTCTCTCTCTCCCCCTCTCTCTCCCCGTGATACTGAAATATCCCTTTCCCGCTCCACAACAACAAAACAACCACAATGTCTCTATATCCATGACTGCACACTCAGCTTTCGTGGTTTTAGCTGGATTCAGAAAGGACAGAAAATCGAAGTCAAAATAATAATAATCATAATCATGTACAAAAAAACCATGATCCAGATCCCTTCTCAAATCCCTCTATCCATCCCACACCTTTTTTTTTTTTTGTAAATTTCCTTTTTGTTCAGATTTTTCTACAAAGCGAGGACTTGTTTTTTGATTATAGCTTTTTGTTCGTGTGCTTGTTGGTTTTTTTTTTGTTAAGTTTGGGTGCGTGAGTTGGGTAGTGGGGGGGTTGGTTGATTGGATGGATGGTCGTGCGCGCATGCACGTGTGTGTGTTGTGTGTGTGTGTGTGTGTGTGTTTGTGTGTGATGTGTGTGTGTGTGTGTGTATGTGTGTGTGTTTTTTTGTGTGTGTGTTGTGTGCGTGTGTGTATGGTGTGTTTGTGTGTGTGTGTGTGTGTGTTTTTGTGTGTGTGTATTTGTGTGTGTGTTGTGTGGGTGTGTGTATGTGTGTGTGAGTGGCTGTTATTGTCTGTGAGTGTAAATGTGTGTGGGTGCATGTGTGCGCGTGTGTGTGCGCGCGCTTCGTGTATGTTGTTTGTGGTGTGTGAGAGAGAGACAGCGAGGAGAGAGAGGAGAGAGAGAGATAGAGACAGAGAGTGAGGTCTGGAGTGAGAATGCGTGTGAGGTGTCCAGTATGGTGTGCTTGACATGTGAGTGCCTGTGGTGTTTGCGAAATTGTCAATGTGTGTTTGCCATGTGCGTGTTTGATTTGCGTACGTGCGTGTACGTGTGTTGCGTGTGCGTGTGTGGTGTGTTTGCATCTACGTATGTGTTATTCTGTGTGTAGGTCGTTATGACAGTCCTTGTGTTGTACCTCTGTGTCTTTTATGTCTGTGTGTAATGTGCACTGTGTGTTTTGGGTACATCCTTTCCATGTGCAATGCGTGCATAATGTGTGTGCTTGTGTTTTTGACGTGTGTGTTTTGATGCCTGTTAGTGTGTGTTCAGTGTATTTTTCTATGTCAGTGTACGTCTAATATATCTATCTGTCTGTCTTTTTGCAAATAAACTGTTTGCACGACTAGGCGTGGGTGCAGTAAAAACGTCACATCGTAGAGAGAGATGAGAGAGAGAGGAGAGAATGAGAGAGAGAGAGAGATAGAGAGAGAGGAGAGAGCGATAGGACAGGAGAGGAGAGAGAGAGAGAGCGGGAAGTAGAAGCTAGGGAGCGAGGGAGAGAGTGAGAGAACTCATGGTTTTTATTTGTTTTTTTTATTTTGAGGAGAGAGAGAGAGAGAGAGAGATAGAGAGAGAGGAGAAGAGAGAGAGAGAGAGAGAGAGAGAGAGAGCAGAGAGTGAGATAGACAGAGAGGCAACGTTTTTTATGTGCGCATACGAAAACCTGAGAATGTTTTGTGTGACAGCCAAAATGGTTGAAACTTGCCGACACAGTTATACTGTTGCATGTCATTGTCATTTAGTTTCCTATTCGTCTTCATCACGAACATCGCCCAACATCCTCCTTATTTTTAGCCAGTTAATATTATAAAGAAAAGCTCCAACCATAAGAACATAATTTATTTCATTTCTTTAGATCCATTGCTATTATATAATCTCCGATGAGAAAGCAATTGATATCAGGTAATCGTGAGTAACAACACCATCAACATATTGTCTCTGCATTTCATCCTTGTATTATATGATTTATAAACCAATCAATTTATGAGATGTGTTTTCTCACAACCGAGAGAGTGGGGGGGCGGGAGAGACGGAAGAGAGGAGGGAGAGGGAGGGAGAGAGAGAGAGAGAGCGAGAGAGAGAGAGTATAGATGGGAGAGAGAGAGAGAGAGAAGACTGATAGACGCTGAAAAACAAAACCTATTATTAACATATAGGATTATAGGTGAGGAAGCGAGCAGGCACTGTAGGAAACATACGTGTAATGCGAGGACGACGGATTAGGGTGAAAGGGAGTGTGTGTGGTGGTGGGGGGTTTTATGCGTAGGGGAGGGGGAGGGGTGGCACAGAAGCCAGAGTCCCAAACGAAGGCATCGGACGTCAGAGTGGCGGATGCCTGCTTCGGTGCGATCACCATCGCGAGCGACTTGGAGTGAAATCTCGCAGTTATGTTATTTCAGACATGAGTTCTCTGTCTTTTTCT
>CM065713.1:31606466-31613966 GCA_017654935.2 Phymorhynchus buccinoides | reverse complement strand
GAATGTGCGCGCGCCGCGCCGTGTGTGTTGTGTGTTCGTGGGTGTTTGTGCGTGCGTGCGTGCCTGCCTGCCCTGTGTGTGGTATGTGCGTGTTGCGCGGCGCGGCGCGCGCAGTGTGTGTGTGTGTGTGGTAGTGTGTGTACCTGTTGTGTGTGTGTGTCGTGGGAGAGAGAGATAGAGAGAGAGAGAGGGACAGAAAGTGTGCGTGTGTGTTGTGTGTGTGCGGTGTGTGTGTGCATGCGTGTGCGTGCGTGCGTTGCGTGCGTGCGTTTGTGTGTGTGTGTGTGAATGTGCTGTGAGTGCGTGTGTGTGTATGGTGTGGTGCGCGTGTATGTGCGCGTGCGCTTATGGTGTTAAAAAAATGGAAGTAAAAATCGTTGCACCAACAATCACTTCAATAGCAACAATTACAACAACAGCATAAACATTAACAATGTGATTATTTTGCTTTGTTCCTCCAGTCGTGTTCTTTTTTCATCTTGCTTGTCGCTTCTCTCTCTTCTTCTTCTTCTTCTTCTTTTTCTCCTTTTTTTCTCTCTCGAACGTCTTCTTTTTTTATTTCTCGACCTACTCTTTCTCTTTAGGTTTTTTTGTTCTCTTGTTCTTTCTTGTTCTTCTTGTGTTGTTGATTGTTGTTTCTCTTGCTCCCGTTCCTTCTTCTTCTCCTTCCTCCATTCTCACTCCTCCTCCTCCTCCTCTTCCTTTCGCTACTTCCTCTTTCTCCTTCCCTTCTTCTTCTTCTCTTCTTCTCTCCTGTCCTTCTTCTTCTTCTTCTTCTTCTTCTTCTTCTTCTTCTTCTTCTCCTCCTCCTCCTCCTCCTCCTCCCTCCTCCTCCTCCTCCTCCTTCCTTCTCCTTCTTCCTGCCAATCTCCGCCTCCTCCTTCTTCGTCTTCTTCCTCCTTCCTAATCCTCCTCCTCCTCCTCCTCATGCTCCTTCCTCCTCGTCTGCCTCCTCCGACTTATTATTCTAATCCCCCTCCTCCTCCACCTCCTCCTCTCCTCATCCTCCTCCCCTTCCTTCCTCCTCTTCCTATCTTCTTCTTCTCTTTCTTCTTCTGCTTTTCTTCACTCCTTCCTTATCCTCCTCCTCCTCCTACCTCTTCTTCTCCTTCTTCCTCATTCTCCTCCTTCCTCTTCCTCCTCTTCCTCCTCCTCCTCCTCCTCCTCTCCTACTCCTCCTCCTCCTCTTCTTACTCCTCCTCCTCTTCTACTTCGTCTTCTTCTTTTTCCTCCGCCTCCTCCTCCTCCTCTACTTTCCTCCTCCTTCTTCTTCTCTTCTTCTCTTCCTTCTTTTCTTCTTTTCTTCTTCTTCTTCTTCTTCTTCTTCTTCTTCCTCTTCTTCTTCCTCTCTCTCTTCATGACCCTATACTCTTGAATAGATAGGTTTGCCGGGTTGTTATGATGTAGGCCTGTGTCTGTCAAACTCATTCATGTATGTAACCATCAAGATTGTCAGAACAGTCCCTTGTCTGTTCAGGAAATGTACTCAAAATCTATTGTCTGTCTGTTTGTTTGTCTGTCCAGTCTGTTCTATCTGTCTATCTGTCCGGTGTTTTTCAAAACTACTGTAATTACAGCCTTTAGCTCGCTTGTCTTTGGTGTGTGTGTGTGTGGTGTGTGTGTGTGGTGTGTGTGTGTGAGTGTGGTGTGTGTGTGTGTGTGTGGTGTGTGTGTGTGTGTGGTGTGTGCTGTGGTGTGTGTGTACTGGGTGGTGTGTGTTGTGTGTGAGTGTGTGTGTGTGTGGGTGTGTGTGTGTGTGTGATGTGTGTGGTGTCAGTTGTGTGGTCGTGTGTGTGTGTGCGTGCATTTGTGTGACGGTGTGTGTGTGTCACTGTCAGTGTGTGAGTGTATGGTGTGTGTAAGTGTGTGTGTGTGTGCAGTGTTGTGTGTTTGTATGTGTGTTGTGTGTCAGTGTGTGTGTGTGGTGTGTGTGCCTGTGGGTGTTTGTGGGTGGGTGTGTGATGAGTGTGTTGTGTGTTTTTTTTTTGTGTGTGTGTGTGTTGTGTGTTGTGTGTGTGTGTTGTGTGTGCGTTGTGCGCTCTGTTCTGTCTCATCTCTCTCTGTGTTTCTCTCTCTCTCTCTCCTCGGTCAATCTCCCTCGGCCCCCTCTCCGACGCTCTCTCGCACCCTTCTCTCTCCATCTCCTCTGGTCTCTCTCTCTCTCTATATATATATATATATACATATATATATATATATATATATATATAATATATCTATATATGATATATATATGGCATCCCCAGCTCTTCTAACCTTCTCCTCTCTTCGAGGGATTGTAACTTTTAGAACATTATTATTTTTGTTATATTACACAATATTTTTACAATATTTTCTTTTGAATTAAGTGCTGGTTTGATTTTATTGTGGACTTTCAATCTGGTGCAAAGAGGACAACCTTTCTCCTGTAGAAAGTCTACTAGCTCAGTTTGATTGTTCACTGTTGACATTCTTTGCAGGTCGACATGCAGAATGCAGAGTCTTTCTCAAAGACGAAACACAAACAGCTGTCTTTGCATAGGAAATTGTCCTATCATCTCCCCCCTCCCCCATTGGGAGAAAAAGTAAATCAGCACATTATTTTATTATTCTTCTTTTCAGAACACAGAATAAATTGTAAAGTTAAAATTAAAGTTAATTCAGTTTCTTTCTTAGGCTCACAAACTTAAATATTGGACACAAAACAAGTTTTTTTTCAAGCAAACTATTTATATAAGAGGAAAGCTTAATGGTGTCGTTGTTTTTTCTTCTACAATTCTTGTAATTTTATATATATATTTAGTGACGCTGGGGCTTTCTCTTGCTTTCTTTCTCATCGGTCACTCAGGTCCCGAGTATCGCTCCTCTTATCCCGGAACACCTAAAACTACATTGACGGCTATCTCACTTGCAACTTTGCTAGCAATAATGCGCATCAAACACGCCAAGACGACATACACATACAGAACATGCTTAGCAGCAGTTCACACACACACACACACACTACAACACCACGAACACACCCGCCACAGCACGAGAAGACTCACACTTACACAAGCGAAGGGACAGACACGACACACATCACAACTTTACACACACACGACTCTTAGCTACACATCAACATCTATCAACTACACACCACCATAACGCGAACATACACACAAATTACACACACACACAGGATGCACAAAGCAAACAGCACACACAGCCAGCACCACGTCAATTGACAGCAGAACACACACACACACACGTACACACACCTTCACACATTTTCATCAGTCACACACTTACATTACACATTCAACCAACTTCACATCAAACACACAGCACAGCGAGGCAGCACACACACACACACATCTCTCTCTCTCTCTTATATCAGAATCTCTCCAACGTATCTCTCAATTCCTCTCTCCGATGGGGGTTGTCTATTCGCGAGGGAGTTTTGTCTGTCTCTCTCTCTTTCTCTCTTTCATTATCTCTCTCTCTCATCCTTCTCTCTCTCTCTCTCTCTCATGCGTTCGTGCGCCCCAATGTGGGAGTGTATATATATAGTAGAGAGAGAGAGAGAGGCATAACACATGAGCATAAACAACAAGCGATAGCGAAAAACGTACACTGGAAGAAATGCCTAGAGCGAAATGCATTTTACAACTTTCCATAAATCATGTTTCGTCAAATAACGTACTTTTCAATTCAAAACATCGCAGCTAATTGAGGGAGAGTGAGGGAGAGAGAGTGAGGGAGGCGAGAGAGAGAGAGAGAGAAGAGACGAGAGAGAAGGAGAGACAGACAGACAGAGAGAGAGAGAGAGGAGAGAGAGATAGAGAGGAGAGAGAGAAGAGAAATGAAATGAAATTTACAATGTATTCAAAAACCAATGAACAAAGCTCCACACGCAGTAGGAGAGTTTATATGGATATTAGAGAGTGATCTAAAATAAAATAAACTTATTATTGTTAAATATGCACCGCAACCTGTCGCAAGCAAAATACCTCATCGGTCATCCTTAATGCTTTTTACAATACATTGATTACCTCTGTGGTTGTGTGTATGCGTGTGTGTGTGTGGTGTGTTTTGTGTGTGTGTGTGCGTGTGCGTGTGCGTATGTGTGTATGTGTGTGTGTTGTGTGTGTGTGTGTGTGTGTGTGTGTTGTGTGTGTGTGTTTATAAGTTTGGGCGGTGTGTGTGTGTGTGGTGTGCGTGTGCGTGTGTCGTGCGTGCGTTGTGGTGTGTGTTTTTTATTATGTATTTGTGTGTTGTGTGTGTATGTGTGTGTGTGTGTGTGGTGGTGTGTGTTGTGTAAAGAGAGAGACCAGAGAGGAGAGAGAGAGGGAGAGTATAGAGAGAGGAGAGAGCTGTGATAGAGGACAGAGAATTAGATGAGAGGACCAGAGAGAACTGAGTTTAATATAGGAGAGTAGCAGAGTCATAGGAATCAATTATTTTTTAGGACGACAATACTTTCAAGGGCAAAAACAAATTGATATTGTTAAATTGCTTGTACGTCAGAACACGATGCAAACCTGTTTTTTTAGTAGTCTTCCTCCATGTTGATGTTCCAGGGAGAGGAGAGAGAGAGAGAGCAGAGAGAGAGAGAGGAAGAGGAGAGGGAAGAGAGACAAGAGAGAAGAGGAGATAGTAGAGAGAGAAGAGGATAAGAGAGAGAGAGGAGAGAGAGAAGGAGATGATAGAGAGAGACGGAAGATTGAAACTGAAACATTATTACATAAGGATTAAGATTTTGGCCTCGGCCCATTCTTCCACAATCTGTCCCTTGGAACGAAAACTTGACGAATAAACACACAATTAGAAACAAACAGATATAAGCATGTATGATGAAGCAAGAATGAAAGAAGAACAGAGAGAGGACCTGACAGACACAGAGAGAGAGAGAGAGAGAGAGAGGGGTAGAGACATTATAATTTAACAGAGAGAGAGAGACAAGAAGATAGAGAGGAGACAACAGACAGTAGAGAGAGAGCCAGAAGGAGAGGCCAGAGATAGAGAGAGAGAAGAGCAGAGTAGCAGAGAGAGAGAGAGACAGGCGGAAGAAACAGACAGAGAGAGATAGTTTACAAAAAAAAACAAGAAAAGGGAGATAATACTTTCCCTCTTTTAAATTCGGGTTGTCCCACACTAAAAGAATCTGGCCCTGGAGACGCGTCGCGACGGTGCAGCTCCATCATTTGTTTTCGACGCAAAACGTTAAATGTAGTTATCTAAGTCAACAAACAATTTAGCCAAATATTATTATTAACATAAAAAAAAGGTCTAGGATCTATTCTACCATTGAGTAGAGAAGAAGTCCACTTACTTGACCATTTCCTCCTTCCCTCTTCATCTAACTTTCCACACACAGCCCCTCCACACTCAGTACCCCTGGTATTCCCTCCCCCCCGCCCTCCCCCCAACAGAACATGACGTTCCGTTCGTTTATTGTGTGGAACGGACGTCACAGTAAACTAGATGACCTTGTAGTGACCTTTGGTGACCTTTCACACTCTATCCGACCTTGCCCCCTCTTTAAGAAAAAAAAATCATTAGCCACTTAACAGAAAAGGGTCTGTATGGGTTTTCATCTGTCTGTATGTCTGTCTGTGTACTGTCCTGTCTCTCTCTCTTATCTCGTCTCTCGTCTCGTCTCTCTCTCGTTCCCGACAAGAGTGTCTCTCCTGTCTTGCAACGCTCGAACTAAGAACGTTCTCCTCGACCGGGACTGTCACTCGTCGGTCCCACTTCTCGTTTGCACCAAACCAGACTTCGGTTGTACCGCTCTCGCTACTCGTCTTCTCCGTCATCGATCCTTCTCTGCATATATATCTCCCGTATCTCTTCTCTCTCCTCTCTCTCTCATCTCGCGCGTCTCAGTTCGGCTCTCACTCCTTGATCTCACCTCTCGCTGCTCTCCCCTCTCGCACTTCTCGTCCTCCTCCGGTCGTCCTCAAAGAGTCCTGCCTCCCTCAACCCTCACGTTGGGTTAACAAAGGAAGCTCCTCCACATCTCTCGTCGCTCTCTTCCATCGACGTCTCTCCCATGCTCTCTCAGACTCTCGGTCAGCGGTCCATGTAATGCTGTCCAAAAGCCACTATCGAGGTTCTCTCTCGTCGCACGTTGTTCCGTTCTATCGGCATTACTGCTGCGTCCCTTTCCTCATTACTCGTGCTCGCTGCTGTCGTTGCCTCTCATCCTTCGGTTCTCTACCTCCGTCCTCCCGACGGTCTACATCCCACGGTGCTTGTAGTCTATGCCCTCTTCCTCTGTGCAGGTCTGCGTCCTCCTCTGCTCTTTCTCTCCTCGCACTTCTCTCTTTCGTCCTTCCTTCGCTTCTCTATCTCTCCTCGGGCTCTTCCTTCTCTAACCTCTCTACTCCCTCGACTCTTATCCCTAGTTTTCGTGACGTCTCTCTCTCTTCGTGTAGCCAAACCGATGTGTTGGCCCTAGCTTTATTTATCGACTTCCGCTGTGTGCTTCCCTCAGCTTCCACTCATTTCGTGTCCTTGGACCTGATTGCTGCTCCCCGCTCTCAGATCGTCTTCCGTTACCCTCCCTCTGACCCTCCTCCTATCCGGAGGTCTTCTACTCTTCTACACTCGCTCCTCATTTAGCTTTTCCTACCTCCATCAAGGGTACGTCGTCTCAGTATACATCCTACCTCCTTCCTCTTAACTCTCACTCTCTCTCCTCTTGATCTTCTCCTCGCTGTCTGTATCCTGTTCTACCTCTTTCCGTCACATTCCCATCTTCTCCTCTCTCATCCCGTCGTCATTACTGTCCTCATGTTTCTCGCACCTCCCTCCGCCTCGGGCGTAAGTCCAATTCACGTCGTCATGTGTATAACTCTCTACGCAGTTTTCTCTTTTCTTCCTCTCATCTTGCCCTCGGCTCTCCCCTCAGTGGGATCCATCTCTTCTCTTCTGGCAATTCCCCTCTTTATTCTCTTCGGTCTTCACTCTTTCCCTCCTCCTGTCCTCTAGCCCCAATTTTTCATCTGTGTCCTCGTCTTAATCCCTTCTGCCACCTCCTCTCTTATCACATTCCCTCCTCATCACCTGAACACTCCTCTCTCTCGTCTCTCTCATCCCTCTCTAGGTTCTCCTCCCTCCCACACCTCCCCCCCTTTCTTCTCCAATCCTGCTCTCATTGCTCTCCCTCTTTCACTCCCCCTCTATTCCCTTTCCTCTCCACTCTTCTCTTCCTCATCTTCGCACCCTCTTCTCCTTCTCTCACCTCACCCTCTCTATCTATATCTATCGCTCTCGCTCAGCTCTCTCAAATCTCTCTCTCTCTAATCTCCTCTCGAGGGTCGATCATCTCGTCCCTCAAACCTCGCTCCCTCTCACTCATATCTCTCTCCTCGGTCCGTCTCTACTCAAGGTCTCGTCCTCCTCCGGTCTCCCTCAGATGGCTCGCAATCCCCGTCCATCATTCAACTGATCTCTCTCTCTGCCCTGTCCATCTTCTTCTCTCTCGAGGTCTCTCGGGTCTCTCTCTCTCATCTCAGGGTCTCTCTACCTATCCTA
>CM065713.1:31588966-31591466 GCA_017654935.2 Phymorhynchus buccinoides | reverse complement strand
CATCATCCAGAACATAAGACCCTCTTCGTCGGCTTCTGTTTCCAGAGTTCTAAATTTTTCAATCTGTCCGCTCGTGCCACCAAACTCAAATACCATCTCTCTCCGGACGCTCACGTCTCTGTCTATAGCTTTCTTCTTCTAGCTTCTCCATCTTTCTCTCCCTTTCATTTTCACCTCGTTCAGTCCCTCAGGAGTTTTCTCTCATCATCAGTCATTCAGCCATGCTACTCGGTTTTCGTACTCCCCGCGGAGCCTTTCTCAATCCATCCAGCATCTCAATTAACAAATCATCTCTCCATACCATCTCCTTCCGTTGTCCTAGCTTGGAAGTACCCTACTCCTCAGTAGCTCCTCCCAAATCTCTCTCTCAACTCCTCAGGCTCCCACATTCACTGTCACTGTCTCTCCAGAAATGTACTCACTCCTCCTACACACACCACTCCCGTCCCCGTGAGCCATCCCTCGTAGTCCTTGCACGTCTCACTCCATTCGAATCGGCTCAGGGCTCCCTCCTCTCTTTCTCCTTAGCCTACTCTCTCGATCTCCCAGTCCCGAAACAATTAAACCCTCCCATCTCCCTCGGCGCAAAAAAAAAAAAAATAGCCCCTCCTTGGTTTCAGTCGGTCTCGCTCCTATGCCCCGCACCGTCCGCAACCCTCTACCAAATATCGTCTCGCTCTCCCGCTCAACTTACGTCCTCGCTCTTTCTTCGTGCTCGTCGTCCTGTCCCTCACGCCATGCAAACACGTCCCATCAACCCCCTCAAGAAATCCCAATGATCGAAGTGTTCTGCCCAACCTCACTCGTCTCTCAGTCTCAAAGCTCTTGCTGCCTCCTAGCCGGGATCTCAAAACGTTCGGAATCCACCACAACCCCCGATACACTCTCAACTACGAAATCAAACGACCGAGCTCTACTCCTCCGATACTCCTCCGCAGGGCAATCGGCTTACACTTTCATCCCCGTCCCTCTAATCCTCCCCAAATCCTCAAAGTTCTTTAGGTATTCTCACCCAATAGTAACACGTCCCGTCACGTCCCACCATCCTCCCACTTCCAATCTCTCCGCCCTTCTCACTCCTAAAGGCCCCCGAGACATTGTCTCGTTATCATTCTTCTCATCCACTCTTCTTTCACTTCTACTCTCCTCTCGCCGGGCGTCCTTCCTTTAATAGTCCTGCGGGAATTTAAACTCGGTGCGGATCTCCTCCGCATCACCCTTGCACAGTTAGCTCGTCGCGACGACTCCTTCACCCTCCTCCCTTGGCGCAGTCACCGAACCCTAAAATCCTCGCCACGGGCCAGCTCATTCATGGTTAATCTCCATCGATTGGCGGACCTATCCCGTCCTCTGACATACAAATCCAATCATACCCCTCACCATCATCCGGTCGCCCCCCTATCCCGCCATACGTCCCTACCCCGACCAGGACCCTACAACCCTTCCTATCAGTCGCCCCGGCCATCCTCTCCTCCATCGATCCCCCTCCGACACGCCTCGTCGCTGGCCCTCGAAGACTCCCTCCCTCCTAAACATTACTAACGGCTTCGAGAGCCCATCTTTCTCGAGCTTCGTCTGCGACTCTCCCTCTCGCGCCCTCCCCTTTTAACGCAACACCCGTCATTACCAAACAACCGTTTTCCGGCTCCTACTTCCGTCTCGGCGCGACACCAAGTCACATTCCTCCCTCCTCTCCGTCTCCATTCAGGAGCTCGTCGGTGATTCGTAAGCTCAGTCCTCACCCGGTCGACTCCCCCCCTCTTCAGCTAATCCCTCGAATCATGTCGTACGTGGGCAGTCCAATCCCCGTTCCTATGTCTCTTCGATTCATTCCTCTGTCGTCACCAGTCTCGTCCTCCAGCACCGTTCCTATTTCTCCCCTCGTCGTTCATTCGATCGCTCTCAAATGGTTCTCACAGCCTCTCCTCGGTGACCGCTTCAATGCTGCTGCATCCTCCTCGACCAGCTCAATTCGTCCAATCACTCAGTCACGATACGTGTTAGCCATCACCATCCCGTGCAAGATCCCATCCCCACGTAAATAGCTTACGATTTGTTGCTTTCTCGATTTCACTACTTCGAATCCATCTAATCACCAGACGGCACTCGTCTAGTCTCTCGTCTCGCCCTTCGTCGGGTTACGATAATCTCAGTGCAAGTATCTTTCAGATCGTTCCCTGAGTCTTCTGCACATCAACCACACTAGAGAACCTTCTCGCAGTTCAAACATGTGATCGCAGTGCTCGCTGGCTAGAAAGACCCGTGAGTCTCCACCGATCGGCCCACATAGAGGTGGGAGCGTGCATGGACTCTCGTTTCTCCCTCCCCGTGGGTACTATCACTCTATCCCTCCGCTCCCGGCTCTTCCCTCGTCTCTCACTGCAATCCCCCCTGCTCAAAGCTCCCTCCATCGTAAACGCATGTGGGCCCCGCTCCATCTCTCTATCACCGAATGCATACGCGGTGCCGGCTCTGCGAAAAGAAAATCGCCCCTTCATCC
>CM065713.1:31566750-31569250 GCA_017654935.2 Phymorhynchus buccinoides | reverse complement strand
ACAAAGAGAAAGACTTGCAGAGACAGTGGAGAGACAGAGACAAAGAGAAAGACTTGCAGAGAGAGACAGAGACAAAGAGAAAGACTTGCAGAGACAGGGGAGAGACAGAGACAAAGAGAAAGACTTGCAGAGACAGGGGAGAGACAGAGACAAAGATAAAGACTTGCAGAGACAGGGGAGAGACAGAGACAAAGAGAAAGACTTGCAGAGACAGGGGAGAGACAGAGACAAAGATAAAGACTTGCAGAGACAGGAGAGAGACAGAGACAAAGAGAAAGACTTGCAGAGACAGGGGAGAGACAGAGACAAAGAGAAAGACTTGCAGAGACAGGGGAGAGACAGAGACAAAGAGAAAGACTTGCAGAGACAGGGGAGAGACAGAGACAAAGAGAAAGACTTGCAGAGACAGGAGAGAGACAGAGACAAAGATAAAGACTTGCAGAGACAGGGTGAGAGACAGAGACAAAGAGAAAGACTTGCAGAGACAGTGGAGAGACAGAGACAAAGAGAAAGACTTGCAGAGACAGGGGAGAGACAGAGACAAAGAGAAAGACTTGCAGAGACAGGGGAGAGACAGACAAAGATAAAGACTTGCAGAGACAGGAGAGAGACAGAGACAAAGATAAAGACTTGCAGAGACAGGGGAGAGACAGAGACAAAGATAAAGACTTGCAGAGACAGGAGAGAGACAGAGACAAAGATAAAGACTTGCAGAGACAGGGGAGAGACAAAGAGAAAGACTTGCAGAGAGACAGAGATCAGCCAACTGACTGAGAACAAGACAATGCTTTGTGCCTTAATACAATGGAACCCTGTTGCTGTGTCGACATTGAGATAGACAGACAGACAGACAGACAGATAGATAGACTGACAGAGACAGAGACAGAGAGAAAAGGTATGGTCAGATTTGGATGGAAGGGGGGGGGGGGGGGGGGTAGGGAGAAAAAAGAAAAAATTGTGTGATGGATGCGCTTGTGTGTGTGTGTGTCTGTGTCTCTGTGCGCACGCGCGTATGTGTGTATGAGCGCGCGTGCGTGATTACATCCGTGCTTACGTACGAGTATTTCATAATTGGTGTCGCGTTTTCATAAGCTTGTTTATAAACGATTTACTTTAACTCATTCAAGTCGTTCCAGCCATATATGTCCAGAATTAACGGATAGCTGTCAATTTGATGCATTTGCTTAAAGGGAAGTAAATCTGTGTGCACACCGTACCTTGGTCACTTCTAAACTCGCTTCGCTCCCTTAGACCACAATTTTGCCTCTGACTTTGCTTTTGTAGTGGTTTGTTGTGGGGTAACCAATCGGTGTAGAGAGTTTTTCTGTATAACGTCTATATATATAAAAAAATAAAAAATAAAAAGTCTGATCTACCACTTCCCTATGTCTAAACCTGAAGTAAAAACCTGTTATCTTCTTTCATTTCTCCTTTTGTTTATGTATGTTTTGTTTGTGTGTGTGGCTGGAGTGATTTGTGAGGGTTTTTTTATAATTCAAAATCGTTGCGATTCGAATGAGTTAATCATGAAAATCAATAATTGAGAAAATCTCTCACTACTCTAGACGATAACAGAAAGTGAAAGAGCTACACGGATTAGGAAGAAAGGGGGCGGGGGGTAAAGATAAGGATTAATGGGGAAACGGGGGGGGGGGGGGGGGTAGAGAAATAGAGAGGAGGTGTGGTGGAGTGGGAGGGAGGGAGGTGATTTTGTTAATTCCAGGGGAAAATCTGCCTAATTGGCTGTTGGGAAGTGGGCTGATTTTTGCTTTACTTTTTCTATATTTCTATGTCGGGGTGGTTATTTTCGGTTGAGGAAGGCATTTATCGAATTCGGGTTTTAGCGAGACTAAAATGCTATGTATGTGTCTGTTCTTTCGTTCTACTGTACTCTACCCCATCCACACCCACCCCTCCTTCTATCCTCTACCCCCCCCCCCACCACCACCCACGCCCCCACCGTCTTTCCTTATTGTCCGTCACCATAGGTGATCGGACTTTGATACTGATACCTAGAGTAGGAAAACATAAGAGCAATAAATCATCGCCCATGCGCCCTGACTTTGAGTGGATCTTGAAAACACGAAATTTACTTCTTGCGCTATAATTTATTGCACAAGCTGTATCTCGTAGAACTAGAAGGAAATAAGGCTCTTAAACTGTGCGTCGGATATGGGACCAAAACAGAGTGTAAAACACGTATATAAATTATCCCCCAAGACTATGAATTCGCCGGCGTCAGACATGCTTACCCGTTTATTCTCCACACTCCTATATCTAATGAAAAACACTTACTTCTCAAGTCTTGATCGTTAATTACCATGAAAATATACTGTGAGACATAACTCACCAAATCTTTGTGTGAGAGTGTATGAAAAAGAGTGGAGTTAGAAGACATTGCAAGTACAAAATTATGCAGACATTGGATTTTATTCTTGGAAAGCTACTACTTTGAAATCGTGTCCGCTAAACTATGGACAAGAGAAGGGAAGAGAGAAGA
>CM065713.1:31544484-31549484 GCA_017654935.2 Phymorhynchus buccinoides | reverse complement strand
GAAAGAAAAAGAAAAAAGAGAGAGGGAAAGAAAGAAAAGACATAAACATAAAAAAAACAATTGTCGAATACTTTTACGGTTTCCCAAAAACAATTTAACTAAAAAACAAAACTGTGATATTGACAATATCGTTCAAGTGAGAAACATAACTGGAAAGAAAGAACAAGAAACAAAATATATAATTTTGTTATCACTTTTTTTCATAACAAACAAACAAACAAACAAAAGAAAATATCAAACATAACACTTTTTGGAAATTTAATGCCTCGTTGTTAAAAGATAAAACATATGCTGACGAAATTAATAGTGAAATAAAGAATGTCATTGAAGAATACGCTGTAAATGAAAATGTCGGCGATACATCAGACAAAGAGTTACTTTTTTCTGTGGACGATGACATTTTTCTCGATTTTCTACTCATGAAATTAAGATCAAAGACGATTTCATATGCAACAATGAAAAAGAGGAAAATGGAAGAAGAAGAAAAACTGTTAGAAATAGACATTCGTAGATTTGAAACAAAAGGAAATATAGGTGAAGACGATGCAAAAGCTATAGAAACTACAAAAGAACAGTTAAAACAATTCAGAGATAAACGAATGGAAGGTGTTTTGTTAAGGTCTCGGGCTAGGTGGATAGCTGAGGGAGAAAAAATTAGTAATTATTTTTGTAATCTCGAAAAACGGCATTTTGTTAGTAAGAATATGGCTAGATTAATAGATCAGCAAGATAAGGTATTGACAACCCAGAAAGATATCATTCATGAAGTTCAGAACTTTTATAAATTGCTTTACACAGAATCTGAAGCAGAAGAATGTGAAATTAAAGACCTAGTTAATGACATTCCATCCCTAACGGATTCAGAAGCCAATGAGTTAGAAGGGGAAATCACCCTTGTAGAAGCCACGGATGTTTTAAAAAAAACGAAAAATAACAAAAGCCCTGGTACTAATGGCTTCTCAACTGAATTCTTTAAATTTTTTTGGAAACAAATTGGAATATTGGTTGTGAGAGCTTTAAACGCTGGGTTTAGAAAGGGAGAACTGTCATGTCCACAGAGAGAAGGTATAATTGTATGTATTCCTAAAGGAGATAAACCACGACAATATATTAAAAATTGGAGACCCATTTCACTTTTGAATGCTGTGTATAAGATTGGATCGTCCTGTATTGCAAATCGTATTAAGAATGTTCTGCCAAACATAATTAATGAGGACCAAACTGGTTTTATGAGAAACAGATATATTGGTGACAATATTCGATTGATTTACGACACAATAGCGTACCTAGACGAGCATAATCTACCTGGAATGTTACTAAACATCGATTTTGAGAAAGCTTTCGATACAATAGATTGGGGATTTATGTATAAAGTGTTGAAAGCGTTTGGTTTTAAGAAAGACGTCTGTAAGTGGATTAGTACCTTTTATAAAAACATCAAATCATGTGTTGTAGTTAATGGTCAGGTGTCCAATTGGTTTGAGATTAAGAGAGGCTGTCGACAAGGGGACCCCATCTCGCCTTATTTGTTTATATTATGCGTAGAAATTTTAGCGATAATGGTAAGACAAAATTCAGATATTAAAGGAATAACAATGAATTATAATGAATATAAACTTACACAATATGCAGACGACACAGAATTTCTGCTTGCAGGCGATAGGAAATCTTTTGAAACATGTATAGATGTTCTTTTCAGGTTTGGGTCTGTTTCAGGTCTTCATGTAAACTCTAACAAGACTAGTGCAATTTGGTTAGGTAGCAGAAAAAATTCTCAGATTAAATATATGGAACACTTAGGTTTCGATTGGAACCCCCAAAAATTCAAATTATTAGGAATATGGTTCACTAACGATTTAAAAGAATGTGTACACATTAATTTTTCAGATAAGCTAGCAGAGATCAAACAGTTATTTAAGATATGGGTGAAACGTCAGATTACTCCACTAGGTAGGATAGCAATTTTAAAATCTCTTATACTTTCGAAATTAACACATCTTTGGTTGCTTCTGCCCAACCCACCAGACATGTTTATTCAGACATTGCAACACATTTGTTATAAATTCATCTGGAATAAGAAACCAAATAAAATAAACCGGAAAACAGCACACAAAAGTATTAAAAATGGAGGTATTGGACTACCTGAGATAAAAACATTTGTAATTTCTTTGAAATTGTCATGGATTCGTAAAACTGAATCTACAACTCATAAATGGAAACATGTATTAACAGCTAACTGTCCTGAATGGCATCTTATCACTAACTATGGCCCAGAAATTGTGCATACATTTCCAAGATATAACCTATTTTGGTCTGATGTCATAGATGCGTACAAAGTTTTTTATTACAAATGTACACCTGAAAATTCTGCTGAAATATTAGCTGAACCTATTTGCTATAATAAAAGAATTTTGATTGGAAATACATACGTCGTTTCTAGAAATCTAATGAATAAAAATATTAATTTTGTTGCTGATTTCTTTGATGATAAGGGACAGATTCTCTCTTATGCACAATTCAAAAATATATATAACATTAACATTGATTTCATCACACATGCTGGGTATAAATCTGCCATATTAGAATATATTAAAAAGTGTAAGGTTACCCTTAAAGATAATAAATATATTAACTCTACTTTTTGTCTCCGGAAACTTTATTCGATTCATAAAGATTCCAAGCTGTATTACGATATATTAATTGACAACAAAATCCCTCCTAAATGCTGTGAAAAATGGGACATGAAACTCTCAATATATCACGATTGGAAATCCTGTTTTTGGCATGTCCATAAGATACAAGATGTCAAATTAAAATGGCTTCAGCTGAAAATATTACACAGATGTTTAGGCACAAATATTATTTTAAAAGAAATTGGAATAAAAAACGACGATAAATGTAATTTCTGTTGCTTAGAAAAAGATAGTATTGACCACATATTCTGGAAATGCATACATGTGCGACTTTTCTGGAATGCAATCATTGATATTTTTAAAGAAAAATGTACTAATGCAAACAATCTTGTCTTGAATGAATCTATTATACTAATGGGCTATGATAAAGATATAAGAATCGATGCGGTTTTTCAGTTCATTCTACATGTAAAATGAATGATACACGCCCAAGAACTTTAGTATTTTTGAAAAAACTACATTATCGATATAAAATTGAAGAATACAATGCAAAAATAAGTATGGAACATTCACAGTTTGTTTTGAAATGGGCAGCATATGTGCCAACCTTTATTGATATCTAATTGTTTTATTTTTATTTTTTCTTCTACCCCTCCCCTACTGTATTATACACCTGAAGCTTCACCAGACCATATTTTATGATATCTGTAAATATACTATATCACTTACAATTTTCATGTACCTTTATTATGTATGTTGAGGCCATCATATTGTGCAAATGGATATGTATAAAAACAAAACAAAAAGGAAAACAGATGAATATTTCCATCCAACAGCCTCTCTCTCTCTCTCTCTCTCTCTCTCTCTCTCTCTCTCTCTCTCTCTCTCTCTCTCTCTCTCTCTCTCTCTCTCTCTCTCTCTCTCTCTCTCTCGCTCTCTCTCTCTCATTTCCTTCCATTCTCTCATTCTCTCTCTTTCTAACAACCTAATGCTAGACACACGAATAATACTGTCATGGTCTGTTCATTTTTGCTTACGTTTCTTTTGCCATTGCTTGTTTTGTTTGTTTGCATGTTATTGGTTATCTTTATTTTTATCTTTATTTTTATTGTTTATGCGTGTAAAAAAATTAAAAAATATGTCCGAAAAAAAAAAGAAAAAAAAAAAAAAAAAAAAGAGACGAGATACACATTAATATAAAGTTTTATTGTAGCATGTAAGAGAACACCTGCACTCTCATAGAGAACACCTGCACTCTCATATAGCATACAGCCCACCCCGATGATCTTTTGTAGAATGTGAAATCAATTAATTGAAACTGAGTTTATCAAGTTTTCCTCTCTTTTTTTAAAATGAAGAATCAAGAAAAAAATAAAGAGGGCAAAAACAGGCGTAATCGAATTTTTGATAAAAGAGTTATATTGTCATACTGCTACGCCAACTTATAGGAAATAAAGAAAGAAACTGGACGGAAAATGAAGAACGAGTTTAAAGAACATACAACTTTGAGCAAAAACAAAAAGTACGTAAAACGTCTTTGACCTGTTTCTTAGAAGAAGAAAAAAACAACTAAACATTGAAACAAGTAAACCGCAGTAAGAACTTTTGAATAAAAGCTGTCATAATTGTATGCCTTTTTTTTTCTTTCTTCTTCCTCTTCTTCGATCGTTCAGACAGTTTCCTGTCAATTATGAGCGCAGATGCGTCATGCTGCCGTTTTGCACATAGCTAAGAAATAGTTAGGCCCGGCAAGTCCGACTTCGACTGAAGGAAATCTTTGTGAAAGTGTTTCGTGAATCGTGAAAAAAAGGCAGGAGAATGAACTGGTAAGGCAGAAAGATAGTAGATGACAGCAAGCAAAGGGAAAAGGCTGAGTCAAAGAGAGTGACAGATGAGAGGAAGTTACAAGCACAGATCTTCCAGAAGGTGGGATAACTATTTATACAAAATGCCCCCCAGTATCATCACGGTTTTTGTGGGTTTTTTTTTAATGGAACAGTTCCTTAATTCTCACAACACCAAAACTTAATTTGTCAACTGTGATTTGCATCATACCAATTGTAATTTTATGTCATGTTAACCCTTTCACCGCCAAAGTCGCATTTTAGCACCACAGTGATTCAACTCCTATGTCACTAAAAGACATCAAATTGGGGTCTGTTATCCAAAGACCCTATTGTCTTAGTTTTGGGAAGTAAGGACAGACCTTATTTTACATACATCACAGAAGAATCCCCAATACTGCAAATGGATTTTGTTCTCTACCCAGGTAAATTTAATGTCAATTTTTGGCTGAAATATGGCTGGCGGTGAAAGGGTTAAGACGTTTACTATGCACGCTTAAGTTAATAATAGAGTCCTTGTATT
>CM065713.1:31537614-31538984 GCA_017654935.2 Phymorhynchus buccinoides | reverse complement strand
AAAGACGTCTGTAAGTGGATTAGTACCTTTTATAAAAAAATCAAATCATGTGTTGTAGTTAATGGTCAAGTGTCCAATTGGTTTGAGATTTAAGAGAGGCTGTCTGAAAAGGGGAACCCCATCTTCGCTCTATTGGTCATATTAGCGTTAGAAATTTTAGCGATATGTAAGACAAATCAGAATTAAAGGAATAACCATGAATATAATGAATATAACCTTACACAATATGCAGACGAACAGAATTTCTGCTGGCAGGGCGGATAGGAAATCTTTTGAAGCGTGTATAGACTGATGTTCTTTTCTATTGTTGGTCTGTTTTGGGTCTTCATGTAAACTCTAACAAGACTAGTGTAATTTGGTTAGGTAGCAGAAAAAATTATCAGATTAAATATATATGGAACACTTAGGTTTCGATTGGAACCCCCAAAAATTCAAATTATTAGGAATATGGTTCACTAACGATTAAATAGAATGTGTACACATTAATTTTTCAGATAAAATAGCAGAGATCAAACAGTTATTTAAAATATGGGTGAAACGTCAGATTACTCCACTAGGCAGGATAGCAATTTTAAAATCTCTTATAATCTCGAAATTAACACATCTTTGGTTACTTCTGCCCAACCCACCAGACATGTTTATTCAGACATTGCAACACATTTGTTATAAATTCATCTGGAATAAGAAACCAAATAAAATAAACCGGAAAACAGCACACAAAAGTATTAAAAATGGAGGTATTGGACTACCTGAGATAAAAACATTTGTAATTTCTTTGAAATTGTCATGGATTCGTAAAACTGAATCTACAACTCATAAATGGAAACATGTATTAACAACTAACTGTCCTGAATGGCATCTTATCACTAAATATGGCCCAGAAATTGTGCATACATTTCCAAGATATAACCTATTTTGGTCTGATGTTATAGATGCGTACAAAGGTGTTTTTTTTTATTACAAATGTACACCTGAAAAATCTGCTGAAATATTAGCTGAACCTATTTGCTATAATAAAAGAATTTTGATTGGAAATACATACGTCGTTTCTAGAAATCTAATGAATAAAAATGTTAATTTTGTTGCTGATTTCTTTGATGATAAGGGACAGATTCTCTCTTATGCACAATTCAAAAATATATATAACATTAACATTGATTTCATGCTGGGTATAAATCTGCCATATTAGAATATATTGAAAAGTGTAAGGTTACCCTTAAAGATAATAAATGTATTAACTCTACTTTTTGTCTCCGGAAACTTTATTCGATTCATAAAGATTCCAAGCTGTATTACGATATATTAATTGACAACAAAATCCCTCCTAAATGCTGTGAAAAATGGGACATGAAACTCTCAATATATCACGA
>CM065713.1:31505114-31512614 GCA_017654935.2 Phymorhynchus buccinoides | reverse complement strand
TTGAACCCCATTCCCCACAACATCACCCCTATTTGGATTTGAGCAATAGACCCCGCCCACTGTCCCATTCTAGCCGTTCCCGACCCTCAAACAATTCTTCGTCCAGACCACTTCTCCCCACCCCTCCACGCCCCCGACTGACCCGACCGACCCGACAGATCCCTTCCCTGATTGACCTTCCCTTGGGCTCCCGCCCTAGACACTGCCCAGAGCTCCCTTACTTTCTGAAAAATCATGTCGTCCCCCCTAAACTGACCTTCCAACCTCCCCGCCCCTCCTTCAAATTCTTCCCCCCAACATCATCCTCCCCTTCCCTCTTCCCCCACGTGGATTCCCCTCTCCCCTGGTGCCCCTCCAATATCCCCAAAACGCTTACCACGACGACTGGCCTCGGACTGAAGGACCCCAACAATGAAGGGGGATGAAACGTGCCTGGTGTGTATCCAGACAACAGAATAGACATTTGTTTTACACAGTGTTTAGTTCTGATTCTAATACAATATCTGCGACCTCATGTACACAGACCCTGATCACGCGTTGGGTGGCCAGAAGCGTACACTAGAATAAGCGACGTGGGAGTACAGTACAAAGCGTGTAAAAGAACAATGCAATAATAAAAGTAATAAAAGCCATGATGATGTTTTAAGGATTTTTAAAGTATTACAGTGTGACTTTTTCTGATATAAATGTCGTTATTTTTGGCCTCACCGTTCCCTATATTGCCTGACTTTGTCTCCCCATGGGCCTACTATTGCCAGGTGTGAACCAAACCTCTCCCCATAGGCCTACTATTGCCAGGTGTGAGAAACCTCTCCCCATAGGCCTACTATTGCCAGGTGTGAGCTCTCCCCATAGGCCTACTATTGCCAGGTGTGAGCCAAACCTCTCCCCATGGGCACACTATTGCCAGATGTGAGCCAAACCTCTCCCCATAGGCCTACTATTGCCAGGTGTGAGCCAAACCTCTCCCCATGGGCACACTATTGCCAGATGTGAGCCAAACCTCTCCCCATAGGCCTACTATCGCCATGTGTGAACAAACCTCTCCCCATAGGCCTACTATCGCCATGTGTGAACAAAACCTCTCCCCATAGGCCTACTATCGCCATTTGTGGACAAACCTCTTCCCCATAGGCCTACTATCGCCAGATGTGAGCCAAACCTCTCCCCATAGGCCTACTATCGCCAAATTAAACCTCTCCCCATAGGCCTACTATTGCCAGATGTGAGCCAAACCTCTCCCCATAGGCCTACTATCGCCATGTGTGAACCAAACCTCTCCCCATAGGCCTACTATCGCCATGTGTGAGCAAACCTCTCCCCATAGGCCTACTATCGCCATTTGTGAGACAAACCTCTCCCCATAGGCCTACTATCGCCAGGTGTGAGCCAAACCTCTCCCCATAGGCCTACTATCGCCATGTGTGAATTAAACCTCTCCCCATAGGCCTACTATTGCCAGGTGTGAGCCAAACCTCTCCCCATAGGCCTACTATTGCCAGGTGTGAGCCAAACCTCTCCCCATAGGCCTACTATCGCCAGGTGTGAGCCAAACCTCTCCCCATAGGCCTACTATCTCTCTCCCCATAGGCCTACTATCGCCATTTGTGGACAAACCTCTTCCCATAGGCCTACTATCGCCAGATGTGAGCCAAACCTCTCCCCATAGGCCTACTATCGCCAGGTGTGAATTAAACCTCTCCCCATAGGCCTACTATTGCCAGATGTGAGCCAAACCTCTCCCCATAGGCCTACTATCGCCATGTGTGAACAAACCTCTCCCCATAGGCCTACTATCGCCATGTGTGACAAACCTCTCCCCATAGGCCTACTATCGCCATTTGTGGACAAACCTCTCCCCATAGGCCTACTATCGCCAGATGTGAGCCAAACCTCTCCCCATAGGCCTACTATCGCCATGTGTGAATTAAACCTCTCCCCATAGGCCTACTATTGCCAGGTGTGAGCCAAACCTCTCCCCATAGGCCTACTATTGCCAGGTGTGAGCCAAACCTCTCCCCATAGGCCTACTATCGCCAGGTGTGAGCCAAACCTCTCCCCATAGGCCTACTATCGCCATGTGTGAACAAACCTCTCCCCATAGGCCTACTATCGCCATGTGTGAACAAACCTCTCCCCATAGGCCTACTATCGCCATTTGTGGACAAACCTCTTCCCATAGGCCTACTATCGCCAGATGTGAGCCAAACCTCTCCCCATAGGCCTACTATCGCCAGGTGTGGCCAAACCTCTCCCCATAGGCCTACTATCGCCAGGTGTGAGCCAAACCTCTCCCCATAGACTTACTATCGCCAGGTGTGAGTTAAAGATAATAAAAGAATTGTGAATTGAGTTGTGTAATCCGGTTTGCTGTTGTGCAGACGTGTGTGTGGACACACCTTCATATTTCTTACTTCCAGATTTGCACTGGCGGATTGCGGATGGGTTTCATTACGGAAGCTGCGCGTAAAATTAATTAATATGCACGTAGCCTTATAGTTAAAGTTCGTCTTTTTTGTCTCCACAGTGACTGTAATGAACTTACATCAACCATTCCTTGCGTAAAATTTACGTGTTTTTAGTTTGTTTTGGGCTCACGTCGTTTTTTTAAAACAAAGTGAGTCTATAGTATCGTGTGTGTGTGTGTGTGTGTGTGTGTTGCGTCCATGGCCCGACCGTTAACCTTGCACTCCAAACTTTAACGTTGTCGTTTTCTCTAAAAAAATATAAGGTGTTGGAGGGTTAAAGTTAGCAGGATATTTGATTTTGACGTGAGCCTTCAAGTCACGATGATCAAAGTAGTCAGATGCACCAATAAAGGACACAAGAAAGACATCATCTCTGCCCATGCAATACTTATTATCGAACTTCCGGCGATAGCACACACACAACAAGGCCTAGGCCTACAGATCAAGCCTTACCTCATAATCAAGATTATGACATTTAGCCCACAATCATTTCAGTCTTGAAAAAAATATAGGGAAAATCCAGTGTTCGTCGATTTCACTGCCTTCGACGTTCGAATCCAGATCAAGTTAGGGCTAGACGATTGATCACCATGTGACCGTATCACGATACATGCCATGTGACCCGGATAGATGAGCGTGCAGGCTGCGACCTTCACCTTTGCTTTGTGGCAGAGGGGGGGGGGGGATTAACGAAGCGAAAATAAGTAGAGGTGGGGGGGAAAACCGGTTTGAACCGAAAAACCGGTGCTAATCTTTCGCGGTTCGAAAAACCGGTTCGAGTTGCTGTGAACCGGTTTTTTTAACTGCAAACTGAAAGTAAGTTTTTCTTAGAATAACGCATTCTTTCCGAGAAAAACAACACTGATTCTCAGCGCAGATTGGGTGTTTGTAAACCAAGAGTAGCTGTTTCTAGTTTGTGGTGGTGTATGGCTCTGACTTTGACTTTGAGTGTGTGTTTATGTCATAAGTCATAAGTTTCTTTATTGTGTATGTGTGCGTGTGTGTGAATATTCGGACAAAAATGTGTTTGCATAGGTAAGACTAGTGATGAGAGTACTTGTTAAGAAAACCGGTTCGATAACACCGGTTCAGAGAGGGGAAACCGGTTTAAAACCGGTTCGGAATTTTGAACCGGTTCTCAACTCTAAAAATAAGATATTAGGACTAAAGTATCTTACAGAAATGTTGATGATGTTTTCTATCGCATGAACAATCAGTTTAAAACAGTATCAGATCAGGAGTATGGCCTTACGAATTCCGCAACTTCAATTATTAATTTTCTAAGAGGCTTACACCTACAGGTGTCCGTAGACCCACCTTACCCCGGCGGGGGAGGAGGGGGGGGGGGCGTTGTTCACTATGTTTTTCTGAAAGCTTTGTCAGTATGCTTTTCAATTTTACTTGTTTGCCAAAAATAAAAATAGGGCTCCACTATGTTACATGCGCATATATAAACATACATATAATTAAATTTTAAAGAAAGAGGGAAAGGGGTAGGGGTAATTGAATGAAAAATGGTGTTTTACGTCCTCTCGGTCATAGACACATATGGGACATTTGTAAATGCAAAGATGGTGGGAATAATACTGGCTACAATGCCCGGAGGCAGTGCAACACAGGTAAAGTCCCGAGTTTTTAACAATATAGATAGGTGTAGCGGTAACCACGCCTCGGTTAAAAACCTCATCGGCTATGGTACCGCCACTTACATTGAGACACTGAGGGTAGGGGTAATTTAATGCACAGAAATAATTTAATTAACACAGTAAAATAAACATTCATTCTGTTCTCAGATGCACAAGTGTCTACATAACAGTATTATAGTGATGCAAATCAGACGTGAGCCTTGAAGGCTTTGCCTCTTGTTTAACCCTTATTCTAAACATTTCCTTAACTCGAATCAAATCTAAATTATGTGCGAAACGATTGTCATGGATTTGAAGCTGAGTATCTAGAGTTACACAAAATATGCATGTGAAGGACAACGTCCACATTAATTTCCGTTTATCTCTTAATGTATCTATTTCCCCCTTGTGGCTGCTCATTCACTCACACGCCTTGGTTTAAGGCTGTGTCAAACCAACTGACATGTGACTAGAACACCAAGGCTACATAAAAATGCTGCTATGTTTTGTGCCATATTCATGCGGGGGTTGTGTTTAAATTGATGCCACTGTTCCATGACAAGCTCCTTGCATAACATCATCAATATTCAAATCCCCTGAAGACGGAGTGTGGCTGCTCATGTGGCGGGGTAATCAAAAACAGTCACACACGTAAATTGTTGTCATCCCTAGCTGATGCATTTGTACCATCATGTTCAAGTGCTTCGGCTGTTGGTATGATCCCTGGAGTGTGTGTGTGTGTGTGTGTGTGTGTGTGTGTGTGTGTGTGTGTGTGTGTGTGTGTGTGTGTGTGTGTGTGTGTGTGCGTGTGCGTGCGCGCGCGCGCGCGTGTGTGCGCGTGCGTGTGCGTGTGTGTGTGTGCCATTTTCGTGAACTCTGCTCTTAACTCACTGTCTTGGTCTTATTACAGAAGATGCCATAAAACTCCTGTGCCATTTTCATGAACTCTGTTCTGAACTTGGTGCCAGTCACACAGTACAGGTAGAAGTTGATGCCACTGTTCCATCTCCACAGCACGTTGCTGATACCCAAAAACACCAACCATTGACCTTTGTGGATGGGGTCAGTCTTATCAAAATAATGCTCATACAATAAAAATATAGCGAATGGCGTTGTCAGGAGGAAAAAGGAAACGTTGGCAGTAACCAGGGTGACCGTCAATGAAGACACTTTCTGTTGTCCGGAGGAACCCTGGCTGGCTTGTTGTGTTGAAAGGTCTTTGTTGATTCCAACAGATCTGACCAGTGACCGCAACAGAATGCTGTTACTGAGGAGCAACATGATGAAAGGCAAGAAAGAGAACTGAAGCGCGTTAATCCAACTGTCTATTCTAAAAGCAAACCATTCGTAGAGTTCTGAAGCCAGTGTGTAACACATTTCTCTATCATCAATGTTGTATCCGTACAGCAGGTGGGAATTCATCAGAAGCAGAACGGTGCTCACTATACCAGCAGCAACTCGTGACTTTCTCTTGGTCCACACAGCATGGACACGAAGTGGCCACAGTACAGAGGCAGCTCTGAGCATGGTGAGTGACACCAGCATCCAGCACGACACAGGCGATGCTGTACGTATTAAATACCTGTAAATCTTGCACTGCCATGTGCCCTGATTCTTTATCGGTGTAAAATAATACATGTGTTGGAGGAAGTTCTGCAGTGGTTCTGTCAGCACCATCTGGTCAAACACGGCCAGAACAGTGAAGAAAACACTGGATGTGGATGAAGGAAGACGAAGCATGATCAGGATGACCATCACATTGCCGAACATCCCAAAGGCAACACCGATAGCATTGCCGATTTTCATGATGAGAGAATCCAGGTCTTTATAGGGTTGGTATAACTCCCTCCAAGAATCCCGTTTGACATGGTCTGAGTCGTTCATTATACTGGCCACTTCATAGAATTAGACATGAAAGTTGACTGTGTTCATTTAGTTGATGTATCGAGGGTTTAACCATATAGATGCTTTAGGTTTGTATGCATTACACACTACAGCTTGTCTGTTGGAATTAGAGGAACTCTAACCGAAGAACTGATCTGACCGACTCTGATGAAAATAAAAATCAATACCTAGTATCTGCTGCTAGGCCTATGTTGGTAAGATTACAACTTTAGCTACAAAAACATTGGCCTACCAGGGCGCTTATACAGTCGGTTTTACACACACACACACACACACACACACACACACACACACACACACACACACACACACACACACACACACACACACACACACACACACACACACACACACACCAGAATATATATTCTTGTACGTTTATATATGTCTGCGACACAGACAATGTGATTTATTTGCTATTCTGCAGCCAGTGCCCTCATTCGCAATATGTGGGACAAACAAAAAAACAGTCTAAAAGTGAGACTAGCGTTACATCGATCACACATAGGGAAAAACACAGGAACGCTGGTCACCAGGCACTTCAACCAGCCTGGACACAGCCTGTCCAATGTGAGGTGCCTGGTGATCGAAAAAGTCCATAAGAATGACCTCAACCACAGAATCAAGCGGGAGAAAATGTGGATCGAGAAACCCTCGCCCCCATGGGCTTGAACACCCTTGATGGCTGAGAGGGTGATGCACTGCCATGCTAACTCTACTGCTCTGGTATACCACAGTACTCCTTAGGCCCCCTGCAGCCGCCTCGCCCCGGCCCTCGTCCCCGCCCCCTGTGGTTCTCTCACCCCCTCTATTTATCGTTCTTTATCTCCCTTGCTCTCCCTCCTTTTTTCTCTCTCTTTCCTCGCCCCGTCCTCTCTCCTTCTACGCGTGCAATTGTACTCCCCCTTTAGAGAACACCTTGTAATCATTATCACCTGTTTCACCTAGTCATTTCATACTATTTTGTATTACTTTTACAGTCATTTATATTTTACCATTGAAAACTAGCATATACATTCATTATCTTTTTCTTCTCCCTTTTTCTTCTCCCTCTTCTTTCTTCTCTTCCTCTTCTTCTTCTGCTTCTTCTTCTTCTTCTTCTTCTTCTTCTTCTCCTCCTCTTCTTCTTCTTCTTCTTCTTCTCCTTCTTCTTCTTCTTCTTCTTCTTCCTCTTCTTCTTCTTCTTCTTCTTCTTCCTCCTTCTTCTTCTTCTTCTTCTTCTTCTTCTTCTTCTTCTTCCTCCTCCTACTCCTCCTCCTTCTTCTCCTCCTCTTCTTCTTCTTCTTCTCCTTCTTCTTCTTCCTCTTCTTCCCTTTCCTCTTCTTCTTCTTCTCCTTCTTCTTCTTCTTTTCTTCTTCTTCTTTCTTCTTCTTCTTCTTCTTCTTCTCTTCTTTTTCTTCTTCCTCTTCTGTTGAGAGCGTGGCTGTGTTTGTGTGTGCTTGTGGGCGTGCACACACACTTGTGTGCGTATGGTGGTGTGGGCGTGTGGGCATTTGTGTGTG